>OZ010571.1:97953078-97985578 GCA_963932145.1 Acanthosepion lycidas
TCGTCATACTCAGGACTAACGTAACTATATGGTTTCGTTTAAGGTTTAAGATACCTGAGCCGTTATCAAAATAGATAATATAATCGGCGCATTGAGTTCATATTCCATTTGTGACATATCGTCGATAAAGGCATGAACCCAATTCCCCTTATATTGTCTCAATACGTCAATATGAAAGTAAATTATGCGACCTATCTTGAATAAATATTTGTGCCATGTGGGTATTGCAGACCTTAATATGCGGCAAATGTGCTGATGATAAAATGATGGAAAGATTTAGTAACGGCTATCTCCTGATAGCTAATGTTTACCTTGTAAGCATTCAACAATGGTTGACTAGAAGGAAAGTTAAGTGAATAATTGAGAAAATCACACACCATGCTTTTACTGTCTAATCGAAAGAAGCTGCTACACCCATTGTCATCCGTCATAATGGTTTTGTTATGGTCCGGTTCCTTGTAACACGGTGATAGTCCAAGGTAAAACCAATAAAGAAGAACTCGAACACGGATATGGAATAACACAGATTTATTACAAACAGGAATATATACAGAGAAGTAGAAAGTGTTAGTACGAACAATCAAGTTTAGTAGGGAGAACGATGTAGTCTCGACGAGTATCACTATTCCAATGTCTTGTAGTAATTGTCTGAACGCGACTCTGTTTCGGACTGCCTCTGACTCGTCTCTTGACTCGACTGACTGACACGCTCTGACTGACTCCTGACGGGCTTCACTCCAGACTACAGACTGAACTCCCTACTTCCTCTTGAGGCGCAGTATTTATTACGTATGGAATAGTCCATTATGTTATTATGGGTAAGGTCCCATAACAGGTTTGTATAACCAGCTGTTTTAAGGTACAATAATTGAATTAAAGAAGTAAATTTCTAAGGTTAATTTTGACATCAGAGTGATAAGCAACATGATAAAATATGCAATCAAAAGTTTTAAGAATGATCATTAGGGATCAAACAGGTTTTTTTGGGCCATGATACTAATTCTTAAGAATGTATGTCTTATAAGGATTTATTTTTACGGAAGAGACGCTTCATTTTCTTTCCACAATGCAAGCAAGATGCCACAAAATACAAAAGGGGCACTAAATTAAACGTGGAAGATACTAAATCAGTAATTAATATCCCTGATTCTATATTTTTATGTCATCCATTCATGAAAATGAATAATTTTATTAGGTTGGTGCAAAAATAATGACGTAATAATGTCGTTTTTTGACGTTAAAAAATACGTCAAAAAACGACATTATTACGTCATTATTTTTGCACCAACCTAATAGATATATTATTTCACTATAAACATTTTTGTTTTGATTTTAAATATACATTTCTTTCTTTTTCTCTTGAATTTACTTTCTCGCCTAAGGCCTGTAAACTTTGTATAAATTTAATTTTTTCATCCATTTACCCCCAGCAAGGCAATAATTTTACTAAGAAGCAAAGCGATACTGAGAGTGAAAAAATGAGAAGACGTTAATGAGGGGAAGTGTTTAAAGATCTTAGATGGCCAAGAAGCAAGAAACCGGAAGAGAGTTCCTGAAGCGAGAAAAGAAACTATTAGAATAGAACTTGCGATTCAATCTAACTACTTCGGAAGTAAAACGATGGGACCTAGTTGCCATTCTGTTAGTACATTTAAGCTATACGCTCGAGATACCTAGGAGGAAAGCTTATTAAAATAATTACCACGAAAATATTTACTAGAAAGACTTAGGGAAGCCACCTCACAGTGGTAAAAGAGTCGAGATGCCAGATTAGATTTTGCAAATTCTTCTTTGGATTTTTTTAAAGAATCTGATCAGGACCGATAGCATCATATATATTTTCAGATAAAACGTTTAGCCATCTTGACATCACTTGTCGTAAGGATCACCGAAAAACTCTTTGAGTTATTCAGCTAGAAAGAGAACAGGTTAAAAACATTCTGTATCAGTTCCATTATGTCATACCAAATGGTGAGACGAAAAATATCATTCGAGGTCTTCAATAATGTTACGAACATTCATACTCTGGCTTCCATCCGAGAACCATCAAGAGAACGGTTTTAAAAAGTACAGACAGTAGAGAAAAAAACTGGATCGTATCCCAACATCATTAGGGGTTATCACTTCAAATTAGAGCTAAATATATTGTTATTGTTATTGAGTCCAGTAGTGTTATAAAAACCTCGGAGAATTCCAGTAAGATATCTTTAATCATTTCTTGTATACAACAGTTTAAATCTTATCTAACAATTGGACAATTTTGTTGCTACATTATTTAGACAATTTTGCTGTTATACTCGGTAAATTGAGGCTGAGAAGTCAAACATATTTTTTTTAGTTCTTAGTTTCCGCAGAAATTAGGTATCTGTAGACTCCACCGACGACCTTCCAATAGTTCAATAGATACAATTTACACCTAAAATGAAAAATAATCACTTTTCTCTCTGTGTGAAACTGACATAAGTAATCACTTTCCCAAAGACAGTCTCTCCGTATTCGCAATACCGCGTACACGAGCATCTCGTCGTTTTTCTCTCGCGCGTGGAGTTTTATTCCTAGCTGATCTCGCGACAAATTTGCATATGCCCAACCACTCTTACCAATTCTCCTGCTTCTGAAACAGTGTTTTTCTTAAATTAAGTTGTTAGGGCGGCCATATTTCTTTTTCCTTTCCTTCACTCATTTTGCACGCCAAGCATATACGTGCTCGCTTTGCCACACGAGGTAAGTCATCTTCTGCCCTACACTCTCCTTGTGGGTTGAACACGTGGAGAAACCTGTGAAATAGATCAACAGTAATGCTCTAGTAAAAATAAATTCAGAACGACCAAGTCACAATAACAGTTGAAGTGAAATATTATATATAACTTTGGTTCAATTACTTGTTGATACTTACCAAAAGTCGATGATGCACTTCAAAAGAGAAAGAGGAAGGGAAAATAGTAAACGCCGCAGTAAGCGAGTGCGACAGCATGTTTCATTCCATTGAGGTCAGTTTTATTAATCTACCAAACATTTGATGAATAAAAGCATTGCCGGCTTCCTTATTCTGGGCAAAGAGTTTCCGTATCCAAAAGAAGGGAATCATGGGAATTTGGCCAGCGCAAAGGACAATTTGAGTTTCGTTTTGGGAAAGAGATGTAATTACTAAACAGTTGTCAGGATCTCACGTTTTAAGTACGGTGCAGTTTAGAAGAGAAGCTAGATGAAAGTTTATCTTCCGTGATAACATTGGAAAATTTAATATTGCTCGGGCTAAACAAGAGAGGTTTGTCTATCAGACGTATTATTAACAGTCCGGAGATTGTTTGGCCACTTCAAAGAGAAAGTAAAAGCAGATAGGTAACGCGGTAATAAACATGAAAGTAATTGATGCGACCCATCTCAAATAAATATTTGTGCCATATGGGTATTGCAGATCTTATTATGGAACAAATGTACTGATGATTAAATGATGAAAAGGCTTTGTAATGACAATCTCTTGAGAGCAAAGCATATCTGTTAGCCGAAAAGTAAGCATACAAAATCCTGGCAAAGTCCATCGCAATCAAGTGAAATCCATTTCAACAATAAAACTAGTAACAATCACTCACGGAGGCACACACACATACACACACGCATATCTATCGATCTATGTTAAGATAAGGGTTATGTAGGAGACTTTAAAAATTGAAATTGTTTCACTTATATTTAAGCTTCATCAGAAAAAAAAATATAGAGGAGAAAAGAAAATTCCGGTAATATTCGTTTTATTTATTTTAGTGCTGTTTTTCATTGGTTATGCAAACTACATTGATATTTGTTCAGTCAAGCAGCGTCCGTGCATATTTTTATATATTCTGTTTGACTTTGATCTTTCCTCACATATATATATATATTTCACACATATACATATTTCATATATGTACATATTTCACAATTTTATATATATATAACGAAATTTTTTAATTAAGACATTTATTAAAGACATTTTTTTATGTTTAACGTTCTTTTTATAGATACAAGTATTTAAGTAAATGCTCTGTTTATAATAAACAGTATTAAATAACATTTACCGGCCTGAATGTCCAAGAAATTTTCATAGGAAATATTCGCCCTTGGACAGGATTCGAACCTGCATCCTATACGGAACCGTCATTTACGCTGACGTGCCTTGACCGCTCGGCCACCAAGGATCGTTCGGTAGGCAAGGTCGAATTCATAACTGCTCATGGTGCTATGAGTAAATAGCAGGGCCGACTGGGTTCTATAGCCTTGGATGGAAACTGGTCTAAGAGAAGGAAAACTCTGAATTCAAAACCTGCGGAGAGTCGTTTGGGGACCCTGTGGCACGTAGTGCACCAGGTCTCTGTATTCAGCCCTTCAATAAGTGTGGATGATCCTGCACGAAACTTTCACCACTCATGTGCTGTTGTCGTGCTATCGATTTCCTAGGAATTCATCCCATATGTCTAATTCGACGGGAGAGTCGAGTGTATTAGGTAAAAATGTATGACAGAATGGAAAAACTTTTCTTGTGACGCGCTTTGTCCTTTAGGACTTCATCGGGCTAAATTTGTTATCTTGGTGCGACAACACGTGAGCACGAACCAGGGATGCTGGGAATTTTAAATTTAATTGAATTTTTTTTTTTTTTATCTGGTCGATTTTATTTAGATTCTTTTTCTTTCCATCACTTTTGTTAGTAGATTTGCCACACTGCCAGTAACGGTGAAATGTTGTAAGAGCTCGGGCGGAAATTTACTGTAGATGATCTTGTGATCAAGGCACTCTTTAGACATTTTTGTCGTAGTGAATTGTTTACTCCTTTGATCAGGATAACATTTTTTATGTCAAAATTGTGGTCAGTCTCCTTACGGTGGGCAACCAACACATTTGATGTATTGTTTTAGCATTCATTATTGACATAATGAATACTATTCAAACTTGTTAGGACGATTGTCATTCTCTCTCTTACTTTTTCCTTGGTCTTCTCTTCTTCCCTCTCTCCTTTTCTCACTATCTTATATATATATATATATATATATATATATATATGTGTGTGTGTGAGAGAGAGAGAGAGAGAGAGAGGGCTAATTGATTGATTTGTCTGTTTAACAGCATATCAACTCCTTAGGGTCATTTAATGCCGAAATTTTCTAAGGAGCTTGGACGTAATAAAAATATTTTATTCTACTTTCACAATTGTATACATGGTAGATGATATTCAGCTTTTGCACATATGCATTTTGGGGAAATGATTACTAGAGGCATTAGTGTGTTTTATGATGTAGTCTTTTTGAAGTTATATTTTAGAATACAGTTTGATACAATTTTTAGGATATTATACGGATTAATGTCATGTTTAGTAGTATTTTAACCGGATTTAGTTGAAGTCGCTACTATAAATATGTACTGCTGGTATTTTTTTTTGTTGGTATTCTTACTATGACGTTGTATTTTTATAATTTCGAAGTGTTTTGATTTTGTTTGGGGATTCACTAGTTGCCCATAGATGGGACACTAATATGTACTACCACCTCATGTCATGTTGGACCTGGAAACTACAGCAGCTAAGAGGTGGTTTCATTATCCTCAAAACCTCCAATCCCTCGATCAGAGGCCTTGCTACCTGATGTAGTTTAACGTCATACCCAGGACAAATATATATTTTCTGCTCATATCCAAGGACATAATGGGAAAGAGAGGTACTGATAATTTAAGTCTTCCATAGTACACAGCAAACGAATCTCCTAAAGGTAAATAATGTTTGTTTTTTTCCTCCAGATGCTAGTTAGTTTACAGATGATGAGGGATAGCCATGATAAAGATATAGGTATTCGTAATTGGGAATAGAATGATCCTTAACAAAAATCAACATCATCTTCCAATTGTTCCCAGAAATAGGACTCAATATAAACATTTCCATTGCAGAAACTCTGATCTGAAATTGAAAGCAGTGATCGCACATGCACTGAATCCAAAATAAAAATCAGGATATGAAATTAAAAAATATAAGCACCTCAAATAGCTCGATGTATAGATCAGTTATAACAAATTTTCTAAACGATATAAGAAAATTGAATATAGGATAGGCTGCGCTAGGGATATTTTCGTCCAACAACGCAAGTTGCTACAAAAGCCAAAACAGTAATCTAAGAACATGACTCATTTTCTTAAATAGCCCCAGCGAAACGAGACTTTTAGAATGATAAAGTTATGTTATGAGAAAAATGAAGGCTGGCATTACTATTTTCCCTATATATATATATATATATATATATATATATATATATATATATATATATATATATATATATATATATATATTGTTTTATTAAAAACAAAAAGTATCAATATATATATATATATATATATATATATAGATATATATAGATATATATGTAAGCAAATATATGGATATAGATCCGACAGTATGAAGAAAAATATACGGAAAAAACAAACAAAAATCCTTATATGTAATTATGGTGTTTTAATGTTAATATGTCAACGTCTGAAGATGGTTTGTTAGACCGAAACGTCCCACGTTGACATATTAACATTAAAACAGCATAATTGCATATAAGGATTTTTGTTTGTTTTTTCTGTATATTTTTCTTCATATATATATATATATATATATATATATATATATATATATATATATATATATATATATATATGAAGAAATATAGTTTTAATGTGTGCTATATTTATGGGATAAAGTGGTCAATATCACTGATAGAGCGTATGGAAATATAAATATAAAAGTGAACATTGAATCAACACTCAGAGGTGACAGGCTGTTTCATGCTAGACACAATCGTCAGGCCACGAATGTTGGATTTTTCCTCGACTATTTATATATATGGGTAAGTGGTGCATTGTGGGTAATCTATTCTGGCGGTTAATTTTGGGGAGTGGCTTGTTTATTTATTTATTTGTTTGGGTTAATTTATTTTACTTGTTTTTTATTTTCATTTTGGATTATTTATTCTTTTCGGTTTTTGATGTTTTATTGCTGAAGTAAAAAGAATTTGGTGGGTGTGGTTGCTTATGTCGCTTATTTAATAGTCTGTTTTGGTCTGGGAAGATAATTAAAGCTATTTATTCGTCCAATGTTTAGATTGCTTGCCGTTGTCTATTCTGTTATTTTGGCGGGGGACTGTTTTTAATTTATTTATTTATTAATTTGGATTGATTATTTTCATTTGTTTTTTCTTATTTATGCTTATTTTTATTAGATCTAACGGTTATTTTAGCGGGGGCGATTTGTTATTTTGTTCATTTATTTATTTATTTAGATTAATTTTTATTTGTTTTTTATTTATTTACTTATTTTTTTATTTTCTATGTTTTTATTTACTCAATTTTGTTTTCGATTTTTGATTGAAGTAGTAATGTTTTTTTTTAATCGTTATAAAGCAGATATAGCTATTTTTACGTTCATTTTTTTAATTACTAAATAAACGATCATCTCAAAATGCAGACATGAAAACAACTTTTTATTACGTTCCTTAAAAATCGAAAAACTGAAATGAATAAATACAAATAAACAAAATAATATAAAAAACAATAAAATCAAGCAAGTACGAAAATTTAAATATCTGGGAAATGCTTTATCAGAAAACTGAAAATGTTACGGCAAAATCCGAATCCTTCCAAAATCTAAACAAAGGCTTAAGAAACAAGTTAAAAACAAAGAAAAAACTGCTAAAAGTACTAGACTGTTACGTAATATCAATCTATAGCAGTCAGCGTTGAACAATCTCATCAGAAATGAAAAATAGGCTTGAAGCTACAGAAATATAGTTCTACAGATTGTTGCTAAGAATACCATCGACTGAACAAGAAAGACTCAAGGAAAATGGAAAAAAAAAAGATCACATGATGAAGAAGAAAATGTTGAAGAATTTGAGAGTCACGTAACTGTACGAACGAGCTTTTTGTAAATGGATGGTAGAACAGGGATTGGAAGAGGTAACAAAAAGATAAACTTTATTAATAGCTACAAAAGAATTGGACAGTATTTCTCAACCTTTTAAAGCAATGACACAACTAGGAGCAAATGAAAATATCACGGCACACTGAGCAGAATTTTTAAAAGGTATACATTTAAATGTTATGAAATAAAACCATAAATTTTGAATTAAACAAAGTATGTTGGAAACAATTATATAAAAACAAGGTTAATATTCTGTTATGGGGCCCTCCCCTTTTCTATATAAGTGGACTCTACCAAGTGTACCTGGACTGCTGCCGTTAAATACCCAGAGTTACAGTCAGTGAGGGTAGTCGGTAGTCGGATGTCATTCGATGTCGGACGACCGGCTGAACGGTTGAACTCTCTGCTTTCGGGCGGGGAGGAACCCTAACGAGGCTACGCCGAAGGGCGGAGTCTCGTTCGGGGAGGTAAACCTACCCTGAACCCGTTTATACGGGTTCAAAGGGCATATTTTTGGCCGAGCCCACGGGCTCGGAGATCCCACGTTAAACCGACCTAGTGCCACATGATACCCTTGTGGGGGGGTGACTAAATACTAGTCGGAAGTCGGATAGTGAGAGGATATACGGAGAGTGAGAGAATATACGGAAAGTGAGAGAATATACGAATGGAGATAGTGTGAGGTAACCTCTTGTAGAAGTCTGTTACAAGCACGTAGACTCTAAGGAAGTCCTACTTCGAGACTGTACATATCTATCTGTATTTGCTACTAACCACTTACTAACAGTATTACTCTTTGTATGATTGTGTAAATACATTTTATTTCTTATATTTAATTATTGCGTTTGTCATTCCTTGGAGACCGAATTCATCTCGGAATCCATGACATATTCCTTTACTCGAATAAAAACAATTTTTAAAAACCTAAATTAAAAAAAAATAAAAATACTTTTAAAAAATGAATATTAAAAGAAAGTATTTAAAATAACATAATCGAAAAATAGTGAAAAGAATTATCTGAAAAAAAGTTTAATATTTATTCATTTATTCAAATACTAACGCTATACAATTACTACTTCAACACACACATATATATATGTATATCGTGACAATATTCCGTGGTACACTTAAGGAAGATACACTGTACACGTTTGAGAATCACTAGGAGAGAAAGTAGTGGAGAGCTGTAAACGCCTTCTTACTTTCTCGATACTATTTTAATTTCTCTTTCTCTCTATCTCCTTTTCTTTCTCCTACACTTAAAGAAAATGAATTCTGCATTCCACAATCTTCAAAAACTAAAAAGAAATCTCTGAATAAATTTTTGTCATTTCTTTTTCGTTTTAACTTATTCCTTCTTCCTTGTTTAAAGTTGTTGGTGAATGTTTTCACTTTTTAGATTCCAGAAAGAGAGCATGTGGTGTTTATATGACAATAGAAAAATTCCAGTCTGCCCGATTTAAAGTCTTTTCAAACGGAATTCGAGGTTTTATTAGGAAAGTCATCCTCGGATAAAAATCGGATTGTAACTTCATCGAATGACTACAACTACGACCTTTAATTCTTGCAGCTTTCTGAAATATGACTAACTAAACCAATGACTTCACGTTTACATGGTGTTTTCTTAACAAATTCACATTTATATCATGTTTTCATCAACTCCTCACAGCCGGCTTTTCTCACGAGGATGCGTGCCAGTGAATCTCACTTTGACATATACACTAACAATAAAGTGATAATTCAGAATTTGGCATCCGTTTTATATTACCCAAATATTGATTAAGAACATAGCGTTCATTTTTATTACACCTCCTCCAAGATAGGTGGTTAGATATCCTTGGTCATTACCAAGAATATAAATGTTTTATTGTTGGACTAATAACTAGTTTAATTATCGGTCGGTATATCATTTTATATTTTATTACGCTTACAACTTGTGTATGTCTATGATCTGAATTGGATAGGTCTCTTAGTAAATGATGTTTTAACCATTTCACCCCAAGCAAGGCGATAATGCTACTAAGACGCTCTGGGTCACTGGGAAAGAATGAAAATGAGAAGACCTTATGGAGGAGGAAGGTCAATAAAAAACAGGATACAAAAAAAACGGAAGATGGTAAATTTTTGATGATTGTTGGTGGCAAGGAAGCAAGATCTCCACAAGCGATAAGTGAGAGAAAAAACTATTTGAATAGAATTTATGTTTACATCTTGCTATTTCAACAGTAACACTGAGATCTAGATGCCGATCTTGTAGTAGGCTTAAATTCATGTGGCCGTTATAGCAAGGAGGAAAGCTCATTAGAACAGCTGCCATGAAAATATTTATAAAAGCGGCGGAAGGGAGCCACGTCACTGTGGTGGGAAAATGAATCCAGTCTTGACGTATGCGCTTATCAACGACAACTTGTAAAATCCCTGCTAACTTGAGGTGTTCTATTGTGCCATAGGTTGAAGAAGACAGTTTCCAATAAATATTCTCCGAATGTATACGAAATTCAATAAAAAAAATATTATTGTGCATAAAGATAGAAAATGTCCGTCTTGTTTTAATAATTAAAGTTATAAAAGTGATTAGAACAATGAGAAATTAAATATATTAACATTAGCATATAAAAATAACATTACCACTTTATACTAAAGTGGTAACATCAAAATAAAACGGGATTAAAAATAAAAGATAACTAAACCGCGAGATATCAGTTTGTAAGTCATACTGGTCTTATATACTCTACTCTGGGAAGGTGACAAAAAGATAAAGAGAAAACATCTTACTGTGTTGAACTATTGACTGATTGAAATGGGAAAAATAATGGGAAATAAACAGAAAAAAACAAAAGTTAATATAACTTTTTTTTTGTTTTACAATGGTGTTCGCCCTGTACAAGACCCAAGGTAGAATAATTACAGAATAAGAAGCACAGCTTATGCGGATCTGTGTTGAAGATAACGCTTAACCGTAGACTTGAACAGGTCAACATTGTTATGATCGAAAATCCATCCTCGTGACAGTTGGTTCCAGAAGACAGTGATTCTTTGGGAAGAATCTGCTCGAGTAGAATTTACATCTTTCCACAGGAATATGAAGTGAATGAGGGCGTTTCTCTACAATGTGCCAAACATGGCGGGAAAAGGTTATAAGTTAAAAGGACCTAATGAATGTAGTTCATCGGAGCACTTGGAAACGCATAGAAGTAACGATAGAATAGGAAGAGGCTTACAACGCCGCGCCTGTGTGAAACAGGCTAGGATTCATCGCCTACAAGGCCGTGTAAATATTTTGAACTCTATCAAGGCTTGAAAGAGAAGATTAGGGAGCTCCAGCCCAGATATGGCCAACATACTGAACATTATTCAAAGGATAATATGAGTTCTAGTTTGTAAGACTTATTTTCACCAGTTTAGTATGCTATTATAATTGTGCTTGTCCTTCTCTTCATTAGTTCGCACAACCGTTACGCCCTGCCAATAGTGAATTATTTCGTTTTGATTGCGTGGAAAAAGGAAATAAGACACTACTTGGTGTCTGAGAGAAAATGAAAGGAAGATAGAAGTAGGGAGAGAGAATCATATTAAGCTGATAAGAACAGATACCACATTGTGATCTTAGCCAAAAGGCCGAGAAATAATTGTATTTCCTTGCCGTCCCAAGCTGGCAGAATGTGACACAAGGTTGGTTTAATAGAGGGAGTTCATGTGCGTGTACCGGGTGTTTTAAAAAAATAGCACGATCCACGGAACCGTCGATTACGCTGGCATCGGTATTACTATCAATCCACTCTTTTTTAGTGCAATCAGGGATGTACTGCCGCGGACAGGTATATCCTGAGACAGGTCATTTCTGAATAATATTTTCCGAAGAGTCACAACTGAGAGATGAAATATAGCTTATCCGATCGGGGGCTGATACTACACTAAAGACAGAGAAGCTATGGCGACCGCGATAAAATCATCATTTCTCAGACGCACAGTATCGAACAACGGAAATTGACATTATTTACATTATTCGGACTATTGTACTCATCTCTGTCGCCTTATTTATTACAACGTTTCGGCCGTTGTACGCTCCGGCCTTCTTCAGGTGGTTGGAATGTCGAACTGAGCTCTTTATTTCGCTCACTAGGATAGACTGTTCTAGTTCCATGTACCATGTGTAATGGACCCAAAGAGTGTGAGTTCAATACCCGGTTAAGGCAGTGGAGAACTTTCAGAGGGAAATAAACAGGAGATAAGATAACTAACATCCATTAAACATGGCATATGGAACTAGAACAGTCTACGCTAGTGAGCGAAATAAAGGGTTCAGTTCGACATTCCAACCACCTGAAGAAGACAAGAGCGTACAACGGCCGAAACGTTGTAATGAATATGGCGACAAAGATGACGACAATAGTCCGAATAATGTAAATAATGTACATAATAGATCATCTCAGAAATATAGACAGGAACGGAAATTGAGTTCAATCGCCAAAAATCCAGTTGCCATAAACGAAATAACATCGTCTGCTGAATTATTTTTTAATTATTGTTAAGAGAAATGCTGGTAAGACGGGAATTTGGCTAGAAATAAAGAAAGAAAGAAGGGAAGATAGAAGCCTTTTAACGTCTTCTACGAATACCTCATACATAATGCGGTTTAGATTGCGTAGCAAAAACAAAACAAAAAAAAAACACTTGCACTACTTGGTTTCACTGATAAAATGAAAGAAAAAATGGAAGATAGAAATGTTTAACGGCTGTTTTACTGAAATTGAAAAACTTGTCAATTCCAAGTTTTTACATTTGTACCCACTTCTTAAAATAGCGACCAACACCCACATTTACAAAATTTTGTTAAAGTTAGGCTGAAATATTTAACGATGCGATTGTAGAATTTTACGAATATTTTATTGTCAAAATACTCGCCATGAGCTTTTTCAATCATTAATTGAAGATTTAAGATTCATCAGAAAATTTAAAAGCGCTGAAAATTTCACGAATCTTTCCAGTTAGTGATTAGGAGAAAAAACCTGTTATCTGCAGCTTTTCATTTTTTTTAAGTCATTAATAAAAAAAGAAAAAATTGCACAAAAGTTTCAAACAGTGTCTCATCTGGCTCAGATAGGATAAATATTTTATACGATCCGAGATCAGTTGCTCAAAACAAGATGTAAGTTGTCTTTTGCAAAGCAAGTATTTTTGCTTTTCTTCCTGTTTCGTTATTATTTTATTATTTTTTTATTTTTTTGTTTTTGTCCAAATTTTTCCTTGTTCCATTTATTTCACAATTTAGTATCTCGCAACATTCGCTTGTCTACGTTTCTCCAGGCTCTACGAACAGTAAAAGTGTTATGCTGATGTAATAGAAGAGATATATGTGTGGAAATAACTGTTGAAAGCGGACACTTGGCAATGGAGAAAGAGACGAAAGAAAAGGTGTTGATCTGTCAGCTAAGAGCCCAATTATCGTACCGTTAGTGACACGGAAGCAAAATGGCGTCCGGGATTGCCTGCGGGAAATGACGAGACTTGAACAATTTTCCAGAAACCTTCACTTGAGCTCACCATTACAAAATCAGTTTTGAGGCAGAAAATATAAAATGCTTGACACGAATATAATGAGTAAGTGCTGTGCCGATGATGACCAGCCTACATGATGTAATATTTTGTATTACTTTCTTAACCGTTTTTCAAAATAATTTTCCCGATACGTTTGGTTTCATGGTTTTTGATGTGTCGTTTATCTGTTTTGTTTGTTTGTCTGCTTTTGGGTTGTTTTTTTTTTTTTTTTTTTTTTTTTTTTTAATCAAAAAAGGCGATAATGCCACTTGAACACAGGGAGTGAAATTGAAAGAGGAGAAGAATGAGAATGGTGATGATTGAGGAAAAGGCAAAAAAAAATCAAAGAGACAGAAGATGGTGATTGACGTTGCATTTAAATTTTTAAAGACTGTAGTTAGCAGGTAAGTAAGAAATCGGAAACGATTACACAGGTGGGGAGTACGAGAAAATAAAATATTAGAGTAGAAGTGGCGGTGGCATCTACCGAGTTCATCAGTAAAACGCTGGGACCTAATTGCCAATCTAGTAGCAAGCTTAAATTCATGTAGTCGTAGCACTATGGGAAAAGCTCTTCGAAGCAATTACCATGAGAATATTTATAGAAAAGACAGAGGGAAACCACGTCGCGTCGGTGGGAAAGTAACTGATGTTGGGATGCCTGGTCAGAATCGATAATATTACAGACGCTTTAGATTTTGTCAAGAATCTCGAAGTGTACAGAAGAATTCATATTCTTATTTCGTCTCAGATACTATTTAAACCAATTAAATTCTATATAAAACTATGCAATGATTTTATTTTACAAAGTTATTTTATTGGCATCGCTTAAATTGTTATTTTTTGTTCCTTTTAATCTTCAATGTTGATTTGAATTTCTTTTCTGCTCGAGCATGTACAAAAATCGGATCATAATTATATTACTCGCAGAAACGTAACTAACTATTAATTAGCAAACTGGGCTGGAAATTGCTTTATTCTTCAAAACTTTTAATCGTATTGCGCTAACAAAATTCTTGCTTCTTTGTGACGTTTTTGTTGTGTCACAGCCAGGAATACAATTGCACATTTCAAGCATAGATACATCGGTAAAATTGCAATCAACTGATTATGATTTTTTTTAAACTTTATCAACCATTTACAGGTTATTTAAAGCCAGAAAATATTTTTGAATATTGAGAATGTTTTGTAGATGCTAATGATTTACTGTAACAAGTACTATTATTTAACCCATTGCAGGGCGGGGAGAAAAGATGTATTCTTAACTTTACCAAGAGTATTTGCTTCTATGTGAATATAACGCACTCGGGTGGAATTCGAACTTGGCTCTCCGATTTCCAATTGATAGACGTTATCTATTACACCATCGACACTACTAACCTTACAGCACCCGGTATTTCTAAGCGGTCACCTCTCTAAGGTACTGACCAGGCTTGACGTTACTTCACTTCAGTGATCGTACGAGAAGCGGTGTTTAAGCGTGATATGGTCATAAGCCAGAATAAATTCCAGGAATACGATTACATATTTTCTCCGGATCAACAGCAACATCTAACCAGGTGAGATTGTAGCTCTATACTTCCCATAGGAGTCTAGAGAGTTAAGCTACATACATATGTGCGTGGGAAGCTTGTGCCGAACTCATTTGTTGGTTTTTAAGTACTGAATGGAAATAAAATCTGAGGGGACTGGTAGCGAGAAAAAAAATGATGTCTTCTTCATGTAAAACATTGCCGTACAACGCACGCATATTATCAAGGTGAATTTACTTGTTGAAAGATGCAATTGTTATCGCGCAGAAAAAAAATTTATTTTTCGAAGCTAAGATTCTATTTATTTTTTATTTTCTCTAAATCCAAATACACTTATATTTTTTGTAAGTTACAACTGAAATTTGACAAAGCAGATGTGAGAGGCAGATCATTATTTTTGAAGCCCTGAAGCTCGAAGAGAT
The DNA here is from genome assembly GCA_963932145.1 of Acanthosepion lycidas. NCBI lineage: Eukaryota > Metazoa > Mollusca > Cephalopoda > Sepiida > Sepiidae > Acanthosepion > Acanthosepion lycidas. The sequence continues at coordinate 97,968,495 of OZ010571.1, forward strand.
AAGGTAGTCTCTTCGCAACCAATTAAATATATATATATGTATATATATATATATATATATATATATATATATATATATATATATATATATATATATATATATATACACACACACAATTGCCATAATAATATTTAAAATCGTATTTTAATGAATGGCGATATCAGCGTTATTTAATTTAAATTCAAATTTTAAAAGCTGATATACGATAGCGATGTTTCAGTCGAAAAAGATTTATTTTAATTCGCCATGTAGAAAGGACTTCATCAATGTATGACAAACCTTCTGTGAGGCTCCCGAACACTTTAACTTAGACGGTTTCAGATCGGATGAGTATGATCCACAATGAGGCTCTAACTCATTATACTACTGAACTGCCTTACTAAAGAGTCGGATCCTTGGTATGACGATAAACTACATCCGGTAGCAAGGCTTTTGAGATTTTGATGATCGTGGAACCCCACCTCGTAACTGCTGTTGTTCCCAGGTCCACCCTAACACCTGGTGGTAGCACCTGTTAGGGTCTCGTCTATGGGCTAATAGTGAACCCCAAAACTGGGGTCAAAACATTATGAAAGTATAAAAAAATACATTTTTCTAGAAAGATTATCTGCAAAACATTTTCATAGTACAAAACAAAAGAAAATACCATCAATACATTTTATTGGAAAAGGAAGAGAAATATTAACGACAAAAATTACCAAAGCTTTCTGAAAAAAATAATTCCGGCATTAAACGTCCTATGAGTAGTTGATATGAACTTAAACAACCCAAATCAAACCTAAAGAGGCTTGCTAACTATCGCGCCACATGTGTCAGAGATATTTCAACTATACCTTTATGATTTTACGAAACATATCCATTGTCTAAACATGAGGTAGCTACTTCCTTTACTATATAGTGATAAAGCACGTACGTACGTATATCCACTCCTCCCCGCAAATACAAAATTAATTCGTTTACGATAACTATATACAGTGTATAAATATCTATCACTGTTCCTGTAAATTGACATGATCCTAAGGTTAGGAAACTGCTGAACGTATCACAGACTTACCGTATTTTCTTCTGCATAATACGTGAAATATTGAACGAAAATTAAAGGCGAAATAGAGCGGGGTTATTATACACAAGTGCACGTTTTCAGAAATTTTTATTCACTTTAAAAACCTCTTGTTTGAAACAGCAACAATTCACATTCTGTCAGTTTTGCTCAAATGTAAAATTTGTTTATATTTGATTTTCTCGTTTTTTATAACATTTTTAATGGAAGACATTTTTTTTATTTTCATAGTTTATGAATATATTAGGTTGGTGCAAAAATAATGACGTAATAATGTCGTTTTTTGACGTATTTGTTAACGTCAAAAAACGACATTATTACGTCATTATTTTTGCACCAACCTAATGCTAGCAGTATAACCCATCTTCGACCGAGTCTTTCATTTCTGGGAATTTTTGTCATTTAATTGGAGCAGTTTCAGTTTAAAGTCAACTCACCCGAAAATCAATATTAGTAACAAAAATTGGGTGCAACTGAGGAACATCCCCAAAGCGGGGGGAGGTTACAATTTGAATGGGGGGGCCTAAAAAAAGGAACTATAATAAGAAATATTATTATAATGATTTAAACTATTTGTTTTTATTAAAGTTTTTATGAAATATATATATCCAAGAGCAGATAGTAAATAGTAAAAAATTGCTGAGAATTATAATGGACAGGAAGTAATGGAGAGCCATTGTCGCCAACAATTTTGGACTCAAAATTAGCACCAAAGAATTATCTATCAAACAAAAAAATCATCAAAATCGGGTGAAAACTGTGGAAAAGCATAAACAACATCCGATCACATACACACACACATTTTAAAAATTATAGATATAGATAGATAGATAGAAACATAATAAAGTCATTTCAAAAAGAAAAGTATGATAAATTAATTAACTCCTTAAATTTTATTACTGAAGGTAAAATATGAAAATTTGGAAAGAGAAATTAGAAGAAACAATCAATGGCTAAACATCCGGTCCATTTATATTCTTTAATATCGTGAAAAATTAAATATTTTAGTGAATTAGATTTAGGATATTGAGATTTTAATGTATTCTGTAGTAAGAGTTTTCAAAAGAAATTTAAGTAGGATAAGGATAGCTGTAATACGGAGTTGTATTAGACTTAAGGGTGTAATGTATTCCTTGATTTTAGCTTTAGAAAAACGGGTTTATATATAAAGTCATATTATATACAATAATGAGATAATTATTAGCGGTCGCTGGAAGGAGATTGAACATCGGCAAAGATCTTCTCAGTCCAATTAGTGATGTTGTATTACGTCATGTTTTTTTCATTTATCATTTCCACAGATCTTCTTTGAAAATTTTCCACCAGTTACATATTCGCCAGCATAATCATTGCTGTTAATTAAACTTAATGCAGCGTGTCTTGGACATGAATGGCCTAGTGTAGCCAATCACGCTCCAAGATTTCCTCAATCTTGGTGGCTGAATAAAGTGAATTGTTTCATCGTTCAAAATATCTCTATGACTATGAAATGTGCTATTTTTATTGACGTACCTAAAAGCTCTCTAGAACGTTGTCATACAGTATGATATAATCACAAATGCTAACTTCATTATTACTTTGTGCTAAAACTTCATTATACTATGTTCGAATTCATGTCGGCGTAGACAATGCTATATCGAATTTGTTCCTATTCGATATTTACATTGCATAGTTTGGCCTGACACAAAAGCACAACTATGCAACAGACGATATAGAACAAAAACATTACAGCAGTAATAGTCTAGATTACCAACAACAGCACATGAATGTCATCTCGAAAAGAGTATTCACAAAGCTTACAAAGGCACGATACCATAAGTTTGGGCGCTTAGAGTAGATCGAACTCACTACAGCAGTAATCATGTACAAAAGTAGATTTTTAATTATTATTTTATAATATATGTTTCATGCCAACAAATAATAATCGATCAAGAACCTGGATCTAAGAAAATTTCATCTGTAACGACCCCAAATATGTATTAGGTTGGTGCAAAAATAATGTCGTTTTCTCACATAGTCACCAGAGAATGGCAAAAGACCTAGGAGACCCAAGGGATAATTCAGAAGCTAACCTCAAAGACACGAAGTTATAGATCGGGCGCTAAATGATTTCGGCGTGGGAAGCACGATATAAACAGTGAATTAAATACAGCTGAACTTACGATAAACACGAATAAGACAACCAGAATACAGAAAGTTCTATAAATGCCCGACCTAAGGAAAAAGATGATAGAAGTTTTTTTTCTGCTCGCGGAAAGATCGGAAACCACATACCAGGTTAATTTGACGGAGTCCAGAATTGAATAAGGGATTATTTTACGTATGAAAAATTTACACTCGCATAAAAGATCTGCTTACTTTGGCTCAATGATGCAAAGAATCTAACTCGATACAGTAGTAACGATCGGCGAGGTTAGATTGAGATGTCAGAGTTTGTATGCACGGAGTAATGAAGAACTCCCCATTTGCTTTGATTGGTTCAAAGCGGAAGCAGTGATCTGGTCTTTGCATGCGTGTTACACAAATGTAGAAAAAATGTTTGTTTGTTTTTTATCTGATAAGTAAATTCAAAATAAATAGTGCGTGTCTTTTTAATCAAATAAAAAAATAATTTGGGATTTTCCTCAAGATGTGAAGCAAAAATTCTTTTTCAAAATAATTACCTTTTGCCGGAAACAAGAAAAACAATTAAGATGTAAAAAAGCAACTACAGGCTTAAAGATATAACTACACATATGCTGTTCGATAAATAATGTGTGAGTACGTATGACATCGTACATTGCAATCACACTCACAAATGCATATATGTGTGTGTGTGCGTGTATGCATGCGTGTGTATGTGTGTGTGCATCCATATATATACTTAAATATATATGACAGTATATATGTATCACTGCAAATAATTGTACATATATATGTGTGTGTGAGGGAGAGAGAGGTTATATATACAATATATAAGTATGTGTGTGATTATATATTTTTACTCAAATATAAAAGAATATTTACTCTTAGCATGATTTTTGTTTTATAGATATACACACATACACTCACTCACACACACACAAACATATATATATATATATATATACACACACATATATATATATATGTGTGTGTGTGTGTATATATATATATATATATATATATATATATATATATATATATAGCATTTTGTGCAAACTTCCATTTGACTGCAGATATATTTTCACGCCCGGATAGATAGATAGATAGATAGATAGATAGATAGATAGATAGATAGATAGATAGATAGATGTAAAAGTAAGAGAAAAAGCTTCTTTTATCGATGTATATCTATAAATCTGTTATTGTGTATAATGTGAATTGCAAATCTAATATACATATATATATATATATATATATATATATATATATATATATATATATTGTTGTGCTTGTAACTTAGTCTTTAATTCCACGAAAATCACGAAAAACAACTTTAAATAAGAAAAAATCAAGTATAAATACAGAAAAAACAAAAAGTACCTATCATCTGCAATGTGCAGTACAAGATAATGGCGGACACCTTCTTTTTTTATTATTCCCTTTTTCACATCACTGCTCTTTTTTCCCCTAGTATCTTTTTCCAAAAGTCACCACCTTTTTTTCTGTCCATTCTCCACCCCTGGTTGTTTTTTTTTACCTTCAACCAAAAGTTCCTAATTAGAGCCATTCTTTAGACGTGTGTCTCCCAGGTTGCATGTTATTACAATAAGACAGGCTCTTCTAAAGAGAAACGCACATCTTTAAAAAAAAAAAAAAAAAACATACACACAACGACGCAGGCAGAGTTTCGTATTCGGCTTTTCGGCCTGTATATCCACCCGCTTCCCGCACACATAAATTCGCAGATTTTATCTCTCTTTCTTTGAATTTCTGCAATGAACTTTCTGCACTCCACGTAACTCTGAAGCGTCTGTATGTGATTATAATGCTATCTTATAATAATAATAATAATAATAATAATAATAATAATAATAATGAATATCAAAAAATTCCTCTGAAGGCTCCAGTCAAACGACGTATTGTTGTACATCTGTTAAAAGAAGACTCTGGATTAAGTCTGTGGAAAATACAACGCTACTGGGTTGGTATGGAGCTGATTTTTTCCCCTGCATGTCCCTTTAACATATTGATAGTTTTGTTAGAATAGCTCGGTACCTTTTACTAAAAGAAATGAAAATCATTTTAAAAACATTCATATGACAAACAAACGGATTTCTTCAACAGAGTTACTTGCCCTTTTTATTTAAACTATTCTTTATACGAATAGCCTGACATTCAAATTACAAATTGGAGAAACCGAAATCAGACAAGTGCAAAAATTTAGAAAAATGCAACACGGAAATGCGAAGGGCATTGGGATATCGAAAGATACCTTCCAAAAACCGAACAATGTATTAAGACACAGTTAAAATATCGTTAGAAACAAAGCAAAGAATACTGTACTGTTATGTAATATCAATCCTCCTATATGGCAGCGAATGCTAGACAATATTCTCACAGATGAAGAACAGACCTGAAACAACAGAAATATTGAGAATGCCATGGACCAAACATGTGAGCAAGGAACAAGTTCTAGAGATAATGACAACAAAAGGGACGATTAAAGTTAACAACAGGAAGAGACAGTTGAAATTTCCGAGGCACATAATGAGGATAGAGGGTTTGAAAAATTTGATTCTCACATGTGAGATTGAAGGTGAGTACACTTGCTTGCGTGAATAAATGGCGGAGCAGAGTTTGGGAGATATGACAAAAGGCCAAAAGTTATTATAAAGGATAGAAAATTATGTAGAAGAAGAATGTTTGAAGAGGTCTTTCTTTCGATTACTCTCCATTGAATGTTTTTATTAGAATCAGAATCGTAAATATACTTCCACTGGTATATATAACATAGAATAATTTGCAGTGTTATAAATATATGAACCTAATAATTGATTTTACATTATTTAAAGATTTACTGATATAAATTAGTTTCTACCTTTTATCAGAATATGTTATGCTAACCCGCAGGAAAATGACAGATTGCGAATTCTCGGACTAATTTTTTTTCTGAAATGAAGTGCAAAGATTAACTCAGTAGCTAAGTTTGCTGCTAGAAAAGTTAGTTCACTATGTCGTGCTAGACTATTGTCTCTCTCCGGAATCTGTCTTACATTTTTGTAAGTCTACCATTCGCACATGCATTGAATTTTGCTGCCACATATGGTCTGGTTGTCCTGCTATTTATTCTTGATAAAAGAAAACTGGAATTTTGTTGGTCTTGAGAAAGCATCTCGGCATCAGTCAGTTTCCCACCGTCGTAATGTAGCTTTTACTGAGTATTTTTTATAAATACTTTAATTCAATTGTCCTGATTAACATACCTCTACAATACCTAGACGTTATGAATTTAAGCACAGCACCAGATTGGTGACAAGGTTTCGTCCTTTTACAATTGAACTGGCTGGATGTAACAATAAGTTGTATACTAACACTTTCTTTTCTTGCACTTCTCGCTTGTGGAACTCTCTTCCGGCTTCTTGCTTCCCAATGAAGTTTGATATTCAAAACTTAATTTAAATTTCAATTGTTATCTTCTGTCTTTTAATTCCTGTTATTTTATTCTTCTTTTTCCATAATATATTTCTCTTTTTCTTATATCCTGTCACACTCAGTAGTCCACTGTGTCTCAATGCATTTATACCCCTGCTTGGGTGTGTTATATGGACACTAATGGGTATGTACCAATCCTCATAAGTACGCTGGCCACTATTGTAAGTGGGGGTAATATGCTGTCTAATTAGTCCACCAGTGGTTAGCAGTGGTTTACTTACTTGACGCCGATGGCGAGAATTGTATTTTGTTGATGTTATAAAGATTACCATTTCATTTCCAACCTCCGTTTTGGTTATTACTCATTCATTAACCTTTACTAGGTTACAACAGTGTGAAATGATTAAAAATAGTCTATAACATTAAAATCAAAACATTGATCTGATAGTTTGGTTAGACTAGACATTGATCTATGGAAAAACGATGTCTAGTCCGAAAATCCAAGAAGTTTTAAAGATGATCTGCCCTTTCCTATGTACAATACAATCTCCCTAAAATTATTTCCTATCCAGCTTCAGACTTGAGAAAAATGGAGCAATGACGGCATATCAGGCCTCGAACTACCCAACCCTTACCTTCAAACCGTTATGGAATTTACAGTCCTTTAAGGCATCTTGTGTGGAGCGAAACATGTTCTTCATTCGGCAGCGTCTTTCACATACTATTTCGCGGGACTATCGTTACTCTATCGTTATTTCCATTGTAAACGTTCAGTTAAGCTCCACTCTGTATTCTCACCATTGCAGACCTTTACAGCTAGGGCACGCCGTGCTATGTCCTCGGAATCGAACCAGCCTCATTTCCTCCATATCCCTATTGTAATTAGAAAGTTCTACTCAGATTGCTTTTTCCCTAAGAAGTGCTAATTTAATGGGCAGACTCCGGCGCGGATGCTTCCTTGAACACTAGAATTTGATCTCTTCAAGCCAAGAGTCAACCCTTATCTATCCTCATTATTGATATAATCAAAATTTTCTACCAATTCATCTTTCATTCATAGAACACTGCATTTATTCTCACCATTTTAAGTGTAAGCGTCTACTTTGAGTTGTTCACGAAACTTGTACTATGTGAACTTTAGAATTAAAAAATTACAGTTTCGTTCTGCAATCTTTTAAAGCTTGGGAAATAATAATAATAATAATAATAATAATAATAATAATAATAATAATAATAATACGAAGAAGAAGAAGAAGAAGAAGAAGAAGAAGAATCGCCCAGACATTATGATCAATGACCACAAGAATAGAATATGCTTTCTTGTTAATATGGCAGTCCCTGCAGATTGTAATGTATCTTTCAAGATCTTCAAAAACTATCAAAATATCATGATAATCTTGAAATAGAAATAAAATATGGCACCTGAAACATCAATAATTCCAGTTGTAGTTGGAGCCCTCAGATTGTTTGGGAAAAGATCCGATAGACTCAGTGAAGGGATTCCTGATAGACCGTGACTTAAAGAATTACAATAAAATTGTACTCACAAGTACAGCTCACACATTACTGTGAGCATTATGTATGTAAAATATGTGTGATATTGGGGTTTTGTTTTTGTTTTTTTACAAAAATGATCAGTGGCAAATATCATGACGCCATTTCTAACCTTAGGTCTCTTGTTGAGACCCGGAAAGAGAATGTATATACAAAAAATGCAAGGAAATAATAATAATAATAATAATAATAATAATAATAATATATAATAATATATTTCTTCATGTTTAAATTGTTCCTTTTTATCAAAGCTCTCTCGAACTCACGGCTATGATACGTTAATTCATAAAACTATTAGACTGAGTCAGAAGTATTATCCATTTTGAGGAAACTTTTGTAAAAGCAAATGAATTAGCCTAACTAATCCGTAAATATACCATAAAAAGTGATGGTAAACGAGTCTATAAAGCAAAATTCGACAAAATAGGGAGTGAATTGACCAGGATAAATTTCCACAACGAACCTCAAATGCTGAACTTGATCGAAGAAAAGTAATACTGTGCTTTTCAATCGATTGTCATGATAAATATACATTTAAAGTTGTGGGGTAATGGTTAGCAATCTTGACTTGTTAAATCTTTTACGACTAAGTAGTGAGGTTGATTCTCACTGGGTGCCCCACACTTTCGACCTTGTGCTATATCTAATGGATGGCGGCTCGGATTGAGGAATCGGAGAGCCGAGTTCGAATTCCAGTCAAATCCATTGCATTCATTAATACCCTTGGGAAAGGTATACAGCCTATTCTCCGCCCCCCCCCCAAGCTATGGGTAAATAGCAGGCAGATCAGATTCTATCGCCTTGGATGGCAACTGGTCTACCGCAGAAAGAAATAGCAACCTACTTCGGAAAAAAATCTGCCTCGTCAGTCATGTATCGAAGATATATGATCGTCTAAGCGTATATCACGCATAGCACATAACTGACTGACTAATAAAATACTCTGAAGAATAGAAAAAGAAACGGGTAGCAAAATAGTTGCATGTTTCTCCGTTTATCGACGATGTTTCTGTGACCGAATTCATACAATTGACGTCCGTTAAATACGTGTTTCTTAGTTTTGGGGATGCAAATTCGTTTGCCATTGCTAGCTACTTTCACATATTTGGATCAGTCGACGAGTGTGGCGACCGAAACTTTTTCGATTAAAGGTAACAATAATAGCATTAAAAAAAAAACACAAGTAATAAAACAATAACTGGAAATTCATTTTCTCTGATTTTGGCAAACTGGTCCGTGTCACGTATAAGGATATAGGAATGAGAGAAAAGTTACCGAACGTTATTTTGCATATAAAGTTTCTTTTCTTCGAATGATGTCCTGCTGACTTGAGTCTCTAATGTCGCAGAAAGTCCGATATCTGGAGCGTTGTAGGCAACAGGCGTTCAAGTGCACACACGAGTGGCGAAGGACAGCGTTAACAATCCGAGAGGAGATTGTGTGGCCATCTTGCAAAATGGCTGCTCATATTTTCGATTGGCGCTCTATTAATCAAGTGACCGATCATCGCTCAAGTGGCCTTGCTTCAACATCTAAAAGCGTAGCCTGTCTTCATACGGATTTAATGGTCATCTTTCGCGTAAGTTATGATTCGTTTTATATTGATTCGAGGACCAACTGATCGAATCACTTAATGTGATGCTAGTATATCTTACTTAGACACAGAATTAAGACATTTCATGTCTAGCAAGTTTCATGTGTAACAAAGATTTTCCAGTTCTATTCTGCCTGAACAACAAAAAATAGGAAAGCTGAAGATCTGTTCCCGGGTCGATAACATAAATCACAGGAAAAAATCGTTAAACCATACTTTGATTTATTTTCAAGTTAAAAGGATATGCTGTCTGAGCATCAAAGTTGTGACTCACTACTAAAATGATAGTTGTTTTCTGTTATCAGAATTCAAATACCAAACTAAGAATACTGATAAAATTATATATATTGTAATATGGATCGTTGCGAATTAATATATAACATTTTTGTAATATGAAATGTCATTTTCAAATAAAAGAAAAAATTGTAAACCTGTCCTCTTCAGTTGAAGGGCATTTTCATATAAACATGACGATTATAAAGATAATTTGAAAATAGTATTTTTTGTATTAAACTGTTTGTGGTTATTCATATTGTATGTATTACCAACTTATTATATCTATCATACTCTGTTCAAAACTACCTATCGCAACTTATTTGTTGAGTAAATTTATACATTTTGTGTACTGGACTCGAAAGAAATTGAATATGCATAGCTATTTGTCTGTCCGTCTGTCTGTCTCAGTAAGGTCATACCTATTCGTATATTCTTTCTCTTTCTACTCATAAGTATCTCGCTCTTTCTTTCTTTAACTATCTCTCTCTCTCTCTCTCTCTCTCTCTCTCTCTCTATATATATATATATATATATATATATATATATATATATATATATATATATATATATATATATATATATATATATATATATATATATATATGTCTAAATTCCCCTCCATCTTTGCGCCAATAGCTTGGGGATAGAGTCTCCGACTGATACCAAATCAGTCGGGTTTCGATGTGGATGACAATATTTCGGTTGAGCTCTCGGGGAGTGAATTTGTAGGCAGGGACTATTACTGCTGCTGATGAAAGACTCTTTGTTAAGACAAATCCAGTTCTCCAGTCACTGAGGTGTTTATCTTTAAAAAAAAAAAAAATACGTCTAAATTCACCTTCATCCCTGACATGCACTAATGGAGCAGAGTCTCCGATTAATACCAAATCAGTCTGGTTTAGATCCCAGCTTGAGGCAATCGTACTTCTAACCACACTGATGTGCTGTGAAACAGCGAAACATACTGTCTGTGGAAGACAATATATATATATAGTGATTTTCCAAGCGTAGCTTAGATGTGGCACAAAGACGAAAGTAGGGGGTACCCAGTGAGGATCGAACTCACTACTCAATCGTAATTGTTCTAGCGAGACAAGCTTGCTAGCCATTACACCACCTGTTCTTATTGATAATTTTTATTTTTATTTTTACAAAACAGTGCTCAATGTAAATTTACAGAGCATAAATATTATAAATAAACTGATTTAAAATATGTTTTTTCACTACACAGTAATAACCATGTTTCAAAAACTGAAGCTAAAAACTTTAAATTTAATTATATAATTAAATTAAAAGCATTAGTTTCGTTTCATCTTCAAGCGAATTTTGGAATAACTTATTTTTAAATTTATTGAGTTTTAACCGCACATATAAATTCATAATTTACTGTTTCCAAGGATACAGAGAAATCCAATGATTCAGACAGGGGCGGTAGCGTGTTCATTTTTATTAACTATTGTTGTATGAATTATGAGTTACGTTCGAAAAAGAGGTTTAGGGAGGTATTTTCAACGAATTCTGACATATATATATATATATATATATATATATATATATATATATATATATATATATATACCAAAGTGAACATTGAGGTCAACGCCCAGCGGCGACAGACTTAAAAGCATGAAACAGACCGCAATGTTCACTTTTATATTTACTTATGATTTATCATTGATAGCGTTTGCAAAGTAACAAAAACGCCTAAAAAGTAAGAACTGTTTTAACTCGAAATCATTTGTTTTCAGTTAGTTCAAGTAGGTTACACAAATTTATATTCCAAAAGAATTGGTGTTTGCAAAGTAACGAAAACACCTGAGAAGTAGTTAAAACTGTTTTTTACGCTAGTTTAGACAGGTTACACAAACTTATATTTTTAAAAAAAATGGTGTTTGCAAAGTCACGAATACATGTAAAAAGGAGTCAAAATCGAACTGCTCTCAAATATAGTATACCTTAAAACTATATTTTTATCATATATATTCTAGAGGTCAAAGCGGGCGTTTGCTTTTTTCAAGGCTACATCTGCCTGGCCTGGGCCTAGGCAAAATCTGCTGCCCCCGAGGAAGCTGCCAAAGGAACAGCTCACAAGCCTGTAGCGCCTTTGGGAATATATCTTCACCAGATATAGAAACTGTCTCCGGCTCGCAATCGTCATGTTGAAGAAAAACATGACTCGCTTTTCTTATTTATCCTCGCTAGTGACATACAAAATCTGGAATCCTAAATATGTCTTGTCTGGAAATACAGAAATACGGCAGCTCAAACCACGGTTGTGAATTATTAGAAGTAAGACTCTTTCTCTTTTCGTTTCCTTTCCACACTGCTTGTTGTTTTAAACTGCGTTATATTATATTTTATCTATGTGGGATACGTGTAAATATTTGCATATCATTTTGTGTATGACTTAACGGTATAAAAACTCTCTGAGAGCAAAGCATGTTTGTCTTTCATTTTCTTTCAACTATTCCGATCTGTGCGTGAAATAAGTTGTTATTATATCATATATAATGCCCAAAATGGGGGAAATGCAAACGACAGAATATTTATTTTTTTCTATAATTCACCCATTAACAGTTTATTTTTCTTTGGGAATATGAACAACTTTTTTGTTGTTAGGGCGCTCAGGAAACGGTTGGTAATTGGCAATGAAACAGAAAAAATATGGCGCGCCGGTGTGTGTGTGTGGGGGGGTGATAAAAACGTCTGTACTTTGCATAAATTATAAAATTATGTAAAACAAGACGTGACTATATTATCAATATGAATTGACGTTTCATATCCTGTCAACATGACGTAGAAGACATCTACTGCATAACCTGCAGAATGCAGAATACACCCCCACTCCAAAGGGTTCACCTACCTAGTAAATGTTTACAGACTAAAGTATAAAGCCGACCAATATTTACCTAATTACTCAAGTATAATAAAACTAAACTGACTTCGGCATTATCCCAGAAAGGAAATATATATCATAGGACCTCCAACTAAAATTCATAAATATTTAACTGATGGCAAAATCAAATCCATATTAGCACGCTTGGCATCTTTTTCGTGTCACCAACTTTCAGAAAATAGACGATCATAGCTCTCCACTACTTCCTGTCTATTGTTGATTTAAGTAACACTTGCACCTTTACCCTCTTTTGACATTGTTTTTCTATCCATTCGCCTAAAATCGTTAAGTAGGCTGCTTGCTCTTTCCTCTTGCTTCTCTTGCGTACAATATATCCTATGATTGTTAATCTTCTCCACTCTGTCTTTCCACATGAATTATCCTTAAAATTTCATCTGTTTTTTTTTTCTGATTGTCTGTATGATTTTCCTTGTAACTCCGATTTTTTCTTAAAACTTCCTTGTGGCTCAGATCTTCTGTCTATAGTATTCTTAGTACTGCGCGGCTTAGTCACATCTTTGTCGCTTCAAGTTTTATCTTCATTTTTGAGGAGACTGTTCGGCATTCACTGATATGTAAGTGAAAAAATGCCATCACTTTGCTAAAAACACATAAATAATTCAACAACATTGATCAACTTGAATAGTTTTTAAGCTTAGGTGTGTTTCTTCGTCATATAAATTGATCATTTTCATTACTTCAGGTTTTTTTGGTTTTTTTTTTTTTTTTTTTTTTTGTAACTGTCTGCATAAATGATAAATGATGAATAATGAAATACTCTTTAACTGATTGTCTACTAAAATAGCTTCTCTGAAACTCCGGCATAACACTGATTGCAAAAACCAATTTAGCAACATCTGGAGTGAGTCATATAAGATACAAGCATTAGTTTGAACGGTCAAACTTGATTGCTCGCTTCATTTTCCTACCACGTTACCCCACATTTTAAAGAGATATAACAAACAGGGAACAATTAGCATTTAATTTGAAAATCCAACGAAAAGACATTACACTTAATCTCTATTTGGGGTGAGAGATGAAAAGGTACTATCTGTTACTCGATTTTATTAGGAGCATCAAATTTAAGTAATATTTTCTCTTTTCATTTTTTAATAATTTCAACCCAAGCAACAAAGAATGACTCTAGGATGCAGCGGACTACAGGGAGTGGAATAGAATGAGAAGTCTTTAATGAAAACAAGTAAAGAAACGACAATAAAAGAAACGAACTACATTCCCTGCCCCACCTAGGCAAACCTTCATGGCAAGAACATGCCATGCCACTTATATAGTAGCAAACCACCGACGTTCCCTCTGTATTCCATCGGTGAGAAGTAAGTTCCACTCGAGCAGCTTCTTCCCGCGAAGCACTGCCCTGTGGAATCGACCTTTTCCCCTGACCTTAATCTATTCAAGGCTAGGGTTAATCGTTATCTTCCCCACCTATACACACAAATGGCCTCCTAACGTAACCCTCTACCACGAGTGGGACCCGGACCTTGTAAAGGGTGACTCTTACGGTAAAAAAAAAAGATGGGAATTGACACTGCTTTTAAATTTTTGAATATTCTAGGTGGTAGGAAAATAATTGGAAGAGAGCTCCACGGATGAGAACTGCGAGAAATTAAACTGTTAGAATAAAAATTGCGCTTGCATCTATCTATATCAAGAGTAAAACAGTGAAACTTAGTTGCTAATCTTGTAGCCCGCTTAAATCCTTGTAGTTGAGGTACTAGGAAATAACTCATTACAGCCATTGTCGTGAAGATATTTGTAGAAAAGACAGAGGGAAAACACGTCACGTCGATGAGAAAGTGTTGCCAGGTCAGGATCGATTATATTACAGACACTTCTCTGAATTTTGTCAAGAATCTCGTGATATACAGCAGGAGCACCAGACTAGATATGGCAGTATTATTCAATGCACGGATAGATGTGAGAATTATAAATAGGCAAGATGGATTCTAACGAGAATTTTCTGGCACGACATTGTGAACCAATTTTCCTAGCAGTAGATGTAGCAATCCATACAACATAATCACCCCACTTTATGTCAATGGAAATGATTGGCAAGGTTTATCTGGCTGACCATTAGTATTGAGTTTGGTCCTTACTGAGTGCCCTATACAAATTCAGCGTTGAATAATGCGGAAAGGTATAACATATATTAAAATCAATGAAAATAACAAATAGAGATACATGACTCTAATAACTGGAAAGTTAACTGGTGTCATTATATAACGATTATGTTACCAATTTATTTTTTTGTGTTATACAAGTTATCAAGATAATTTGGAAACAAAAGTTGTCGAAGGTGGAATGTTTTGTATATTGATTGCGATCATATTAGACGTTTTTAGCTTTTCGTAATAAGTGATTTATTTATTTATTCGTGTATTCTACGGCTTATCAACCATTTGCAGGTTATTTAAAGTTAGAAAATATTTTAGATTGAAAATGTTGCTTTTTAGACTGTCTTGATTTTTGTGATACAAGTCTTACTAATTAACCCATAGTTGGAGGAGAAGAGGTCGATGCATACGTTTCCCGAAGGTATCTGCGCGTAAGTGAATATAACGAACAAAACTGGAATTGGAACTGAGCTCTCCAATTAACAATTCCGAGCCCTTATCCATTAAACCAACAGCAGATTCCAATTTAAAGCACCTTGTATTCCCAAGCAGTCACCCATCTAGGTACTGACCAGGATCGACGTTACTTAACTTCGGTAATCATACGAAAATCGGTGATGTGGCCGTAAGCCGTAATAAGTGATGAGTTTTAATTTTTTGTCAATGGGTGATATAGCTCTATATATTAGATTTCATGTATTTTCTCGGCAAGGTTCCGCTTACTGCGTTAATTATTCTGCGGAAAAGTTTAATTTTATTATGTTATTATTATCTAACTTACGTTTATTTGGCTTACATATAAAGAATTTAGAGTTCATTATGTATGCATATATATATATATATATATATATATATATATATATATATATATGCGTGTGTGCGTGTGGATATGTTTGCGTATGTATATCTCTTTGTAAATGTGTATTTATATTTGTATATTAAAATTTTCGAATAAAGGGCAAGAACGTGTCTAATATATATTCATGAAAATAAACGACCATGTAATCAAATATATTCAAATATTAATATAAATAAGTCCCTATGTATGAAAGGTGTTAAAATGCTGATGCTTGATCAATGAAATACTGATATTGGCAGTACATATAGAGAGAGAGATTAATTTAAAGTCACAGCGAAATTAATTTATTCGATAGACACAGATTATAAATATTGACCTGACCTCCATTTAAATATTTACTTGGCTCGATATTCTTGGCTTCAATACAGAAGAATTGAAGGCCAGTTGCTGGGTTTATTTGTTTACAGGTAGACCCTAACATAAATTGTTGTGAATGCTTGCCAAACCTAAGACAAAAGCAGCAAAAATCAATTGAAAAGATATTAAGTAATGTTGCAAACAGAAAAAATGTGCAGGATCTCCTGGATTAATGAAGTCAAAGCATTAATTTTACGTATAAAATATTTTCTGTGATAATGTGGAAATTATGCATATATATATATATATATATATATATATGTGTGTGTGTGCTAATACCCTTGGGAAAGGTATGAATCTTCTTCTCCCTCCAGATATGAGTAAATAGCAGAACAGACTGGGTTCTATAGCCTTGGATGGCAACTGGTGTAAGAGAAGAACAACTCTGAATTCAAAAACCTGCAGAGGGTCGTTTGGGGACCTTTTGACACGTAGTGCACCAGGTTTCTGTATTTGGCCCTTCAAAAAGTTTAGATAGTTCGACACAAATCCTTCACCACTATAATCAAATGACATGTGCTGGTGTCAGGCTGTCGGCTCCTAGGAATTGACCTGCTTGACGCTCATACGTCCAGTACGACAGGATAATCGAATATATATATATATATATATATATATATATATATATATATATGTGTGTGTGTGTGTGTGTGTGTGTGTAATGATAAGAAAATATAGCAGCGACAGTCTGTTTCATGCTTAAACGCAATCTTCATGTATCTGAAAATTGCGTCTAACCGTGAAACAAACTTCAAGGGGGATTGACGTCAATGTCCACTTTTAAATATATATACTCGCGT
>OZ010571.1:97990578-98008078 GCA_963932145.1 Acanthosepion lycidas
TAGCTAATTTGCATAATTCAGTATAAGTTAGATTATCCATCAATTCAGGCAACAAAAAAATATTTAATAATAATATATATATAATATATATATGGTAAATATATATATTACATATATATATATATATATATATATATATAATTTGAACAAGTACTGTTCCCAGTTAGTAAGTGACAAAATGTGCTCAGAATCAGTTAAGAGAAAGAATGTGCATGTGGTTTTGGTGAACAGTGAAAAATTATTTCAGCAGTATAATATATATATATATATATATATATATATATATATATATATATATATATATATATGTGTGTGTGTGTATACATATATATATATATATATATATATATATATATATATACACACATATATATATATATATATATATATATATATATATATATACACACATATATATATATATATATATATACACACACATATATATATATATATATATATATATATATATATATACATACATATATATGTTTATATTTATATACACACTCGTTTCACACAAACACACAATATATTACGTTGGTGCAAAAATAATGTCGTTTTCTCACATATGTTACTTTTATATATGATTTCTGAATTAATTCATTGATATAAATAGCCATTGTTATATATCATTTTGAAGCGCGTTTTTCGCTCTATCGAATCGTGTTATTTGTTACCATTCTCAATTTCTTCATTCATTTTTTTTTTGCAGGCTTTTCGACAGCATGGACAAAATTCAAATCCGCACGATTTTCTTGTTCCAGTTCAAACTAGGCTGAAAAGCTGCCGAGACAGCTCGTGATATCAATGATGCGTTTGGCCCATGAACCACTAACAAACGTGTGGCACAACGGTGGTTCAAGAAATTTCGCAATGGTGACGAGAGCCTCGAAGATGAAGACGGTCGCGGCCGGCCGACTGCGGTTGATAACGAACATTTGAAAGCGTTAATTGAAGCCGATCCTCGCAAAACCACACGAGAAGTTGCTGTTGAACTCGAGGTCGACCACTCAACAGTCGTTCGCCATTTAAAGCAAATAGGGAGGTCAAAAAAGTTGGATAAATGGGTGAACGATAATAAAAAAAAATCGTCAAAAAACGACATTATTTTTGCACAAACCTAATCTATATATATATCATCAATGGAAGAAAATATCATAAAGCAAAACATATTCGATTCAGGCCGGCAGAGAGGAAAATAAAACATTAAAGAATTACTCAGCAAATTTAAGTAGATATCTCAATTCAGGAAACGACACACAGAGTAGGAATGGGATTGAATTTCTTTACTCTTTTACGAGACGTGTTATACGTTTCCAAGTATAATAGTGCAAAAGAGGACGCAACGGACACAACTGGGATTTGAACTTGACACGCCAATTAAATTTTCCGCGCCGATAACCGCTAAGCTACAGCAGCAAATTTCTTGAGATGTAAAATGATATTTTTAGATGAACACGTGAAAAGTTAAGATACATTTTCAACTTTAAAAATTGTTTAATTAAACTGGGATTTTTTTTTAAATTTTGTAATTACAGCTATTTTATGAAAAAACATTTTCTATCAGAAGGAATTATTGATCAACTAACGTTTCACTAAATCGATATTATTAGTTTTCAAATCTCTTTCTAGTAAGCAAATATTTATTGATACATTTACTCACACATATGGGGTTACTGCATTAAGACCATTAATTAATTTCTGTTTAAAAAAAATTATAATTTATAATTCTTATCGCAGAACCTAATTTAAATATTTTCCCAGTATATGCTTTTCTCACTCGCTCTACTAATTATATCGCTATATATATGTATGTACATGTGTATGTGTTGAGTCGAGGCACATCTCGTATAAACATCGGGAACCGAAGTTAAGCAAGAACAAACCTGATCAGTACCTTGATTGGTGACCGCCTGAGAATAGCAGGTGCTGTAACTAAGCTTGGATATGGTGGTTGTGTAATAGATAACGGCTCGGAATTGTTAATCGGAAAGCCGAGTTCCAATTTCAACTGGGTTTCATTATATTCACGTACGTGCAAATTCCCTTGGGAAAGGCATGAATCCTCCTCTTCACAACAGGTATAAATTAATTATTAAGACTTGTATCACTAAATCTTTATTATTTCAAAAAGAATTCTTAGAGCCTAAAAACATTTTCTAGCTTTACATAACGTGCAAAGGTTTGATAAGCCGTAGAAAATGAATCAATCGATCAATTGAGAATTTGCTATAATTGTACAAAGATCTGTTTTCTTTATACTTTATGAATATCTTAAAGTTCTTAAAAATTATAATTTACCTACAATTAACAAAGTGAACTTTCTTAAAGTTCTTCGAAATAATAATTTAATATATTGGAAATCTAAAAAAAAAAATGGCCGTTTATTTTTTGGGTTGTTTATAAATTTTCCACTTTGTGTCATCATCTTCACTCTTACTTCAGATACTATTTTACATCCTAAACACACACACGTGCACACGCACACACACACACACATATATATATATATATATATATATATATATATATATATATATATATATATATATATATATATATATATATATATATATTGACATCCAAAGGCAAACTATTAGCTCTTCACTGTGGCTAAGGATCGAAACAGGCACCAGTCAGAGATCCTAATCCTAGACTATCGGCAGAGAGAAGGGAAATTTTAAAATGTTCTATACGAAATATGCCAGTGAAGTTCAATTCGTAGGAACCACTGGTTTTTAAAATTACCCTTTTTACTCAAGAGAGCTCAACCAGATTTCCCGGGAGCATATGTATTATTATCTACAGACAGACTGTTTCGCTGTATCATAGCTCTTCAGCGTCTAGGCGCCCGATTGCTTCAAGCCGGGATCGAGACATAACCGATTTGGCATCAGTCAGAGATCCTAACCCAAGGGTATCGTCACAGAGAAAGTGAAATTTTAACGTTTTCTATACGAAATACGCCTGTTGCCCGGAGAGCTCAATTCAGGTGAAGAGCAATGCGTTAATAGCAGTAAGAACCACTGTTTTTTTTTTAATTACTCTTTTCTTACGATATGTGTGTTTGTGTGTGTGTGTGTGTGTGTGTGTGTGTGTGTGTGTGTGTGTGTGTAAGACAATTTAGCAAATTTTACTTTGGCATTTTTCGCCAGAGAGGTGGCGTCATCAGAAAAATAATAAGTTTTTCATAATGAAAAATCTACATTAGCGATACCTGTTTTACCTCTGAACTTTTGATGTTTGATACACTCTGTCTAAGAGCTGCCCTTAAGCTAAAATCGCCGTTGAAAGAGAGGAAACCATGAAACCATTAAACCATGGACTAGATCAAGGAGAATGTGACGAGACAATCGCTGAAGATCTTTAACGGATTTTTCCAAAATATCAACTGAAAATGTTTAAATCAATCTAGTACAACAATTTAAATATCTTGGAAGTGTTTACCAGAGGACGAAAAGTGCGACACCGAAATCAGAAGTCCGATTGGGATATCGAAAGATGCCTTCCAAAACGTAAGAAAAGTATTAAGAAACAGGAAAATTTCGTTGAAAAAAATATAGGAGTACTGAACAGTTATATAATACCAGTCCTTCCATATGACAGTGAAAACTGGACAATATTCCCACAGATGAAGAAGAAACTTGAAGCAACAGAAATGTAATTCTACAGAAGGATGCTGAGAATACCATGGACCAAAAATGTTAGCAACGTTGAAGTTTTATAGAAAATAGAAAGAAAAAGGACACATACTTAACATCAGGAAGAGACAGTTAAAATTTCTCAGGCACCTAATGTGAAAATAGGGTGTGGATAATTTGATACTCACAGGATATGAAGAAAACAGGACAGATGGGAAAACAATGCATAACATGTATTGTGAGTTTGAGTATATCAATTGCAGAACAGGGTTTAGCAGATACTATTTACATAATTCGAACTATTGCCCTCATCTTTGTCGCCATATTTATTACAACGTTTCGGCGTACAACGGCCGAAACGTTGTAATAAATATGGCGACAAAGATGAGGACAATAAACCGAATAATTTAAATAGTGTACATAATACCTCATCTCAGAAATATAGACAGATACTGAAGGTTTAGCAGAGATAACAAAAAGACAAAATTTATTAAGAGCTTCAAAGGAGAGGAAATTGAAGAGAGCCATGATCGTGAACGTCCTGAAGAGACACAGCACATAGAAGTAGAAGAAATATTTATGTATATATAAACAAATAAGATAATTTGTAGGTGGTCACAATACTTGCGAGCATAAATGGTGCCTGTCAAGATCGACAATTTTAGTACCCGATGTTTTTAATTATCTTTTCTTCTGTTATCCTTACTGATAAACGTAACAATACCTCACTTCTTTAGTGCATATAAATATTGATATTTACGAATACTGTTGAGCATGTGAGATATTTTGACTCATCTCTCTCTGCAAAGAATTCATCGATGCTTGCTTATATACAAATAAGTAAAAGAAAAAATAAATACTAGCTCAACAAGCTAAAGAAATCCATTCAGAGAATGATTTATAGCATAAGCAAATATTCAGAATTATGCTATATATATATAAATAAATAAATAAAATAAAGCTGTTCGTACTTTGAAAAATATTTTATGAAAGTCACTGTGAGAGGAAATATAAATTTTAAAATAATAAGGCAAGAAACAAATCCTTAAATGACATCTTAAATTTTACACATTTAAAACAAATAGTACACATCCGTGTTAACTAAAGAGCACAAATTAAAGAAATTCAGATACTCACAAATTAATGCTTTGACGCACACATATACATAGATGCATATAAATATATATATATATATATATATATATATATATGTGTGTGTGTGTGTGTGTGTGTGTGTGTGTGTGTGTATATGTGTGTGTGTGTTTTGTAATAAGTAGGTTAATAAAACAAGGACAAATGGAAGGTTACTAATATAATTATTATGATAAACTATTATTAAATATTAACAATATGACATTTCGCACATAATAAGCACACGTGGAACACTTTTTGTTTTATTTATATATATATATATATATATATATATATATATATATATATATATATATAGAGAGAGAGAGAGAGAGAGAGAGAGAGGCATTGAGATCAAGTCGGTTTCATGCTTAAACGCGATCTTTGGCCAGAAGATTGCCTTTACGCAGTCACCGCTAAGTGTTGACCTCAATTTCCATTTTCATATTTACATACGCTCTATCCCTGATATTGAGCAATTTAGCCGGAAAATATAGTATGGCTTAAAACTATATGCTTATCTTACACATACACACACACATATATAACAGACACACACACACACACACATATGTATATATATATATATATATATATATGTAAAAGAGAGAAACCCCATACCTTTTTGGGATATAATGAGAATTTTGTAAATATATATTATACTTTATATTCCATATTTTTGCTTTTTGCTTTTGTTTCAGGTTTCGCGACCTTCCTCAGGCAAAGAGTGAATATTTCCATATATTTTTAAAAGGAATTAATTTTCTTTATATTTTTCGATATATAATCATTTTCCTTTTTGTGTAGTAGTAAATTAAATGCTTCTTAAAAACACGTGTGGCAAAAATACGGAAAATAATGTATAATATATTTATTTTTTTTAAAAAATCATCATATAACCAAAACAGTTAAGGTTCCTCTGTCCTTTTTTTAAAATATACACTTTTCTCTCGTTGAAACAACAGTAACCTCTTCCTTATACACACACACACACACACACACACACACACACACATATATATATATATATATATATATATATATATGTCTGTGTGTGGTAATAAAATGGTGTTCGATAAAAAAAAAGACCTAATATTTATACTACTAACAAATATGAATTTGTTTCTCATCGTTTTATGAAACTCTAAGTATTATTCCTGTAACAATCGGCAGGCTCAAATATAAAACGCGACTTTCAATTTCTGCATTGTCAGACTGAAAGGACCAAAAGGAACAATTAGTAAATAAATAATTACATACACACACACATATATATATATATATATATATATATATATATTCCACTTACAAAATATTTAAGATTATATTTCCAGATCCGCACATACAATAATATTTACAGGGTTTTACATTTTTAATTTCGTGCAAGCGCGTTGTCTGTTTTTTTGTTTGTTTGTTTTTTTATTTTGTCCACTGCACATTATAGTAGGGTCAGTTGAACATCGTGTGTGAGAAAAAGTGCACCGTGACGTTATTCACTCCGCAGCATTCTGTAACTGCATGTCATTAGCATCGGAAGCTCTAATATTTCCCAGCATAGATGAATTATAAACCACTTGTTTGTTCTGTGAGTATTGAATAGAGACATATGTATATGAGAGGGTGTCTTTATCAGAGATGAGTTAGTCATCCTAGCAGAGGAATGTAATAGATAGATAGATAGATAGATAGATAGATAGATAGATAGATAGATAGATAGATGTTTTGAAATAGATAGATTGATGAACAGATTGAAATCGATAGATTGAAATAGATAGATAGATAGATAGATAGATAGATAGATAGATAGATAGACGTTTTGAAATAGATAGATTAATGAACAGATTGAAATCGATAGATAGATAGATAGATAGATAGATAGATAGATAGATAGATGTTTTGAAATAGATAGATTGATGAACAGATTGAAATCGATAGATAGATAGATAGATAGATAGATCAGCATGAAGAAGAAAATTGTCACGTGTTCATATTCAGACTAATACTTCCCTTTTTATCATCGTAAAGGGTACGAATTACAGTCGAATTCATTACATTCACTTACGTGCTAATACACTTGAGAAAGGTATGAATCCTCTTCTTGATATGAGGCTGTATATTTGCTTTTACATCACACGAATAGATAATAGCTTTTTTTCCGAATGAAATCGATTATTTAATATAGGTGAGTGATAATTTATAGAATGATGGCCACATATTTTTCATGTTATTACTTTGAAAGCAATGCAGAAATGTTGATCCATTAGAAAATATTCGCTTACTAGGGGAATCTCTTTTTACTTACGTTGTAGCATATTTTTCAGGCGGTCTACCATTTGGCACGAACCAAACAACGCTACTTAACCAAGGAATTCAAGCTTAAATTAATCACAACCAATACGAAACGTCAGCGAGTTCATAAGTTTCAAAGATGGAATATTAAAAGTTGGCAATCGATTCTTTCTCTATTTTTATCGATTTGTCCCTAGGCAAAAAAAGAAATACAAAGAAAACGGAAGAATAAATGATTATTTTCACTGAAAAAGAGGCGAAAAAATACTTTACCTTTGATGTGCTTTGTAAGTCTTCAAAACTCAACAGGAACCAACAAGTCATGCCAACCAAATTCAAAAGGATGACAGTAAACTAATCGAAAGTGATATTTTGTTACGCACTCAAGTCAGGCAAAAGGTTTAGTGAGATTTCTTTCGTTATAGCTTTAATTAATATTTAATGTTCAGCGGTGATACCTACTGATACTGTGGATAAATGGTTAGAAGATTATCTTTCCGACCGGGTTCGAATCTCACTATGGTTGCTTTGTTAGCGAGACAATCCTAACATGTCGGAACATTAGGAAGTGCCTTAAAACTACCCCAAGAATTGACCCAAGACTTGTTTGTGAACTTGAGTAAATCCGAATGGAACGAATTCACCAGTCATAATGACCGAGAGTTTGAACGTACTCACCTTGTTCAAAATGGGCATCTCATCAGATCATGTGTTCCCTTCTATAAACTGTAGCATAGTTAAGGCATAAAAAGCAGGTATGCCTTGTTGTGAAACAAGTACAAACATGCCTAGCCACCCTAGCAGAAAGGAGTATCGGATACGAGCGGCCAGGTATACTGTTTGGATGAGGTTTATTTTTTTAGTTTCAACAGTTTAATGTTCGTATACGTCATGATACTTCCACGGAGCCGAGTTATCCCCATTTCCCCTTGTAATATGGAACTACAACTCAGCTTTTCCCTCACGAAATGACACGAATAGATAACCGCGTATATAATTTCATGAATATTACAATCTTAACATCTTCAATTCAAGGTTTTGTGGTTATAAGTAATTTCAGGCAAAGAAATGCAACTATTTCGGCCACTAAGCTTGATTTCCAGTGCCATAGCTTAATATTAACGACAATGTATGCTAGTGATTTTTCCTTTTTTTTTTTTAGATTTGAATCCCGGCTATTGTCAAATTTAACCATTTTGGGGGAATTTATATTGGCCTCCAGTCTGACATGTCGAATTTTTTTTAAAGTTAACTGTCAAAGAAAGACAAACTAATATAACATAAAATGATACAATCTCTTTAAATAATAAATAAACGATAATCAAAATTTCATTAACAATTAAGAAAGCAAAGAATAATTCTTTATCTTCAAAATAATTTATATTAAAAGCCGTTATCGAAACAACACAGAAATTATCTTTTAAAATTCAGATAAGCAGTTCGGTTCCATTATTGATGCAATAGAAAACATCAAAGCTGTTAAACTCTAACTTCAAACTCATCTTCAAACAGGCTCGATCAAGACAACCATATTCCTGACATTATATTTAATACTGAACTAGCTAGATGCAACTATGTCTTCTATTCTAACAGGTTCGCTTATCGCACTTCTTGCCTTTTCGATTTCTTGCATGCCTGCTACCTAAAATCTTTAAAAACTTGACTGCAACGCTTATCGCCATCTTCTGTCTTCCTGGAACCAGTCCTTTTATTGTCCTTTCTGCTCACTTCTCAATAAATTTTTCATTCTATTTGAATTCCAGTATATTCTTGTATCTCTTGTATCTTTGTGGCATTATCGCCTTTCTTGTGTAAAATGATTTAAAAAAAAAAGAAAACTTAAATTGTAAGACAAGAAATAATTAAACAGCGAGAAAGGAAAGAAAGTTTTAAGGAATATTTTCTAGCAATAAGAATAATGATTTTTTTTAATCGAATATATATAAATGTGTAAATAGATAAAACATGTAAGTAAAATTATTTTTCTTTTCTTATAAGTAAATATATACAATATATTGCATGACACATTTCAAAGTTGTACTGTACAATTTTCTGTGACCCTGTTATTGGAAATGAGTGCACAGATCATCTGTAAAGACGCAAAACAAGAAAATTCCGTGACATAATCTTCATGTACATATTCCGCTCCGGGCTTCATCCATTATTCAGTGTGGGTCATAACGAAACAAGCTTATCGCTTTATTACACTACTCTTCAAATCAAAAGATTATTCATTTTGGCGTTGGATTCTTATCGCGTGTCAAAATTTATCAACAGAACAGAGTACTGTAACGAGATGCTTCTTAAACAGCAAATGGCTTCGAGTGAGCAAAGCGTGTATGCATCAGCGACGACCATCTTTCATCAAACCTCATGGACTGGCGCTACAGAATCACAAATAAAGAACTGTACTAGATAACAGAAACTACATCACTTATTGACTTTCAACAGCAACAACAATGGTCAGTACATGTAATTCGAAGAGAGAAAAATGGCGTTCCACTCTACCCCAAACAAAAGGCAAGGAAGGAAAACTTTCTCAATATAGGAATGAGCATTCGCAGCGACTGGAATTGAGAAACCTTTTTTCCAGAAAAATTATTTTAAGAGAACGGTTTTTAACATTTAGCTGATTATGGTACTAGCAGTTTGATTATTAAATGCCTAACGTTTCCTTATAAGGAAACGGCTAATATTACCATTATCATTCTCACCATCCCAAACGATTCTTGTTTACTTCCCGTATGTAGAATTGAATCTAGTGGCACGGCTGAAATTATAACTTTATTGATGGCGTAAAACGAAACTATTTTTCGTAATTTTAAGAATATGCGACTGAATTAGATATGCGCCTGTATTTTTGAGATGAGGTATTTTAACTATTTACACTATTTACATTGTTCGGACTGTTGTCTTCATTTCTGATATCATATTCACGACGTTTCGAACGTTGTGCCTTCTTCAGGTGATTGAAATTTCGAACCGAAACCTTTATTTTGTCCACCAGGGTAGATCGTCCTAGTTCCATGTGTCAAGACTTTTCTGGGTATCTGTTTCAGTTATTTCTGATAAGTAACTCAACTCTCCAAGTTTGTTTTTCTTTTTTTTTTCTTTTTTTTATGGGCAGGTATTGAACTTACAACTCTTTGCATCAAGTCAATGCATTACTTCAACCAACGCATTTATCCTTTGTCCTCTGGTGAGGTAGGAGATCATCGGTGCATCAATCCTGGGGACTTATAAAACTAATGTCTCAGTATCATTTTTTTAACCAGAGCTCATATTATAATCTGAAACTGAGCTATCCGGAAGTGGTATGACACATGGAACTAGAACAATCTACCCAGTGGACGAAATAAAGAGTCTGCTTCGAAATTCCAATCACCTGAAGAAGGTCGTGAATATGACAAGAAATACAGTGTAACCCGGATATAAGAGAGTTGCCGTGACCGGAGAAGAAGTCTCTTAAATCCGGGTTTGGTCTATTTTGTTTACGTAAGTATGGCTCTAATTTGGGACCAGAGAAAATCTTATATCCGGGTTTCTCTTATATCCGGGTCTCTTATACCCGGGTTACACTGAGGATAACGGTCCGAATAATGTAAATAGTGTAAATTGAATCAAAATTATAAATACAGACTTATGAAAATATATTTATCAATATTAATTTTTTTTTATTATTGTTTTAGATTAGAGTTCAGTTGCTTTCCATCGCCACTATTCAAATCAATGTTACTAGAATCACGATCTGTTCTTTTATTTATTTTTTTTTTTTATCTCGTAGAGCCATTTTTTCCGTAACAGGTAATCTGCCTCATAAACACTAATAGCTTTAGTCTTCAGAAAATCAAAGGTAACATTAAGAAATTACTTTTAATTTTTTCCCGCTCAATATCATTGTTTTGTCGCCACCTATTAATAATACCATAATCTTAATTTTTTTTTTTTTTTTTTTTTACTAAATGAACACTCTCATTTTTTTTATTAGTATTACATTCATATCTTTAATGTCAGGTGTTTTCTTGATATCTCTTCAATCTGTTATTCTACGAAGACTAATAAACAGTGTAAATAAAAATAATATTAAACACACGGTGAGACTTGATTAATATTCTTCTTTTTTTTTTCTTCTATTCTTTCAAGACGTGGATATTAATAGTTCTCCATAGCTTCCTATTCTTGGTAGTTTTTAGCAATGTTTGTGTTTTTAATATCCCTACCAATGCTTCTTCATTTACACAAGCTAGGTAGATAATAATTATTTTCATCTGTCCTTCTTGAATTCGATATTTCTCAAGTGATTATCAAATTTTCAAAGCCTTCTTTCCTTATTATGTGTCCTGGAAATGTCAACTGTCACTTTTTGATTTTAAGTATAATCATCATACCAAATATGGCGAATACCGAACTCACACTTATAGCAGTATTTGGCTTAGCAGTGGGAAGCTTTTATACCCTGAGGGCTGATAGAAGTTAACCTTGCGTGATTTTCGCGACTCGCTTTATAAAAAGAGAAAAGTAAAAGAAATTCGTTTTATTCTTCAAAAGGAAAAAATGATAGTCATCACATGTTCACGCCACCTTTCGAAACCTTTTTCTCGCGTTTTCTCGGCTTACTTCACGCGAGAGTGTTTATGTAATTTTATCGCGTGATGCATGCATGTATATAGCTCAAAAGATTTTAAGAATTTTCTAATCATCGCCATAATCAGTAAAAATTAGGATCATTAGTTCGGCACCAATATCTTCGCTGAAGGCAAGTTGATCAAATTTCAAATCTAAATTGTCTGTCTATTAAAAAAAAATACTACATTTATTATAAAATATATTCAATTTAAATACAGAGGAACTTCAAAGGGCTACCTTGTAAGTTTTCCTGCAACCCAGTAGTTGTCGAACAGAAAGAAAAATTAATACTTACAAAAGAGATGTCCATTTCAATTTCATTTAGTTTTTATTTTTTTTGGCTGTGTGTATGTTTACGTGCGCGCATTTATATTTTAACACAATTAAAAACCTAAAAATATTTCTACCTTATTTTTCGAAAAGTTTTAAATATACTTCTATTTATTACAGAACAATTTCCGAAAAATTCAGGAAAAGTTTGTAATTATCTGAATTTTAGGGTTTAAAAATTAACTTCTTTTTTTTTTGTCTTCAGTTTTATGATTTTTTGTGCTATGCTTGGGGCATGAGTTTTCAAGACAGAGTAGGAAGCGAACTTATTATTCCACCGTCTTATTTCAAACACAGTCATATACAGTATGTGTGCACGCATGTGCTTGGTTGTACATTAAATGAAAGAAACACCGATAAGCTAATCATACATAAATTAGGACGTACTCGTATTATCTTACAATAGGCACAACACATGTATTTATCAATTTGTTCCTGATTCTGTTTTTGAGTTTAATTTTTTAAACGATTTCTTTGTTCCTCTGATATATCCTTTTCTTATTATTATTCCGTACATGTGTATACGCACAACAGATAGGCTTACGACTATATATAACACCAGTTCCCATACGATCACCGAACTGATGCAACGTCGAGCCTGGTAGGTGACTACTTGAGAATACCAGGTGCTTTCAACGTGGATGTGCGGGTGGTGCGATGGATAATAGCTCAGAATTGTTAATTGGAGAGTTGAGTTCCAATTTTAGTTGGGTTCGTTATATTCCCTTACACGCAAATATCCGTGGGAAACGTATGAATCAATTTCTTCTCCCCCACCCTAGTAATTGATTAATTAGTAAGACTTGTATAACTAAATAAAAGAATTTTCACACTCTAAAAATAATTCCTGGCTTTAGATAACATGCAATAGGTCGATAAACCGTAGAAAACGAATTGATCAACTCACAACAGATGTCTTCTTGTAGCTGAAGATGGACTGACAACAATGCTGAAATATGCAGCACCTTCCACATTATCTTTGGCAGTTGTAGAACATGATCTAATCTTCATAATTCTATCTTTAGTTTTCTTTTCATTCAGCAGTCCTGGCTATGACGATAAACTACATCCACGTCCTGGCTATGACGATAAACTACGTCCAACAGCAAGGCCTCTGCTCAGAAGATTTTAAGGAGCGTGGAACCACCTCTTAATTGCTGGTGTTCCCAGGTCCACCCTGACCCGGGATGGTAGCACCTGTTAGGTTCTTAACTATTTTTACACTTTCATAATGTTTTGATCGCAAACTGGGATCAAAACATTATGAAAGTTAGGTAGGTACCCTTCTTAGTTGAAATTGAAAAATCAAATCAACTTCTCCGCACGTGTTTTGCAAAAATAAAGGCCCTAACAGCGAAGAACAATACTTAACTCAAATAACGCGACTTTTTATTGTATTCTTGCTGGTACTTCGTATATTTCTGTTACAGACGTTTTATGGACACGAAAACCATCTGGAATTAGTTTGTTTTGTTGTTTGTTTTTTTGTTGTTTGTTTGTTTTTTTTGTTGTTTTTTTGTTGTTTTTTTTTATACCGTTCAGCTCTTCTGATTGTTATAAGTTATAGAGTTTATAATGCTAAAAGATAGATCTATTTAATAACACCATTGACTAAACTGAATGCCGTTTTCACTAATTTTAGAATAATTAACTTAATGTAAAAATAATAAAATAATTTAAGAAGTAAAAAATAATTGTTTTTAAAATGCATTTTTCATCGAGAAAGTGTTTTGCTTTCAGACAATATTATCCATATTCATAAAAACAACTAAAAGCAACTAAGAGCATTTGAAATTAAATATCTTTGTTTTATTGAGTTTTATATGTTACAATTCAGAGCTGATTTTCAGGTGGGGGGCGTCATTTAAAAAAAGTACATGATTTGCTTTCCTCAAATCTTTGGGCTTTTAACTAATATAATCACTAAACTGAATGATATTGAATTTCTACAAATTTCATAAAATTAGTTTTTGGTGTATAATAAATATAAACAAATATTTTTGCCATGACTTTAAAACATGAAGACATATTTATAATAATTTCCATCATTTGTGAATAGTTTCTGAAAGTTTCATTAACATCCGACAATTATTTTTATTTTTGCAAGATTTTTCCAAATTAATGTCTGTCAAAACAAAAAAAAAAGTGTTAACATTTTATATCCTATTTAGCTGTTCCGCTGATACAAAGAGAAACAAAGTTTGTTTTTTTTTAATGAAAAGTTAGAATGTTCTAAAACGAAGGAAAAATTTTTAAAAATAATTTTAAAAAATACTTTGTTCTTTCCTCTTAATAATAACATAAATATTTAGACGATAAAATTTTGTTTTCGTCAATATTTCGACAGTGTGTCTCTCTTCAAGTTATGTTTAAAAAACGTCTTTCAAGTATAAAACTATATAAATCTACAAAAAGTTATAAGTCTTTGAACAAACGTTTCTTGTCTTATAATGAAAAACTGTACAACTTTTCTATTCTCTTCAGTTTTTGAAATAGCATCCAGTGTTATTATTATATGTATTAATAAAAAAAAGTATAATAATAATAATAATAATTATTATTATTATTATTATTATTATTATTATTATTATTATTATATACAGACATCTAAAAAGGGATCTAAATTTTCCGGTGAAATAATTTCTTGAACTGTATTCCATATTCAAAGGGGTCGCATTATCTAGATGATAGGAATTTTTCCCAAGCATGCAGACAATTCAATTTGTGCGATTCAAATACCGAAGCAAATGGGAGAGAAAAGGTTGCACACTCTACATGCGCATACGTTGGAAGAGATAGTACAATAGACTGTGTAGATTGCATGTTTAACTAGTAGAGTGTGACGTGCCAAATCATTGTGTGACGCAGAAGGCAATATTACGTCATATCAAGTCAATTGTCCAGTTGCACGCTCTCGTCTTGTTTGATAATTTCAAAGATTCACGAACAGAGAGATATGCTGAGCTGGCAATTCCTGGCATACCAACTATCAATTAATGTGGCCGTAAACAATTATTTTTTTTTTATTTATTTCATTTTTTAAGGAAAGAAAATACACTGTAATTAATGTGCATTATTTTAATGTCATCCCATTGCTCCGAGTTAATTCACTCTAAATGCATCGTTTTTTTTTAATCACCGAAGTCGGTTATGATTTAGATGATTGAGCAGCGTACTAGGAAACAGGAACATTTCGTGAGAAATAAAAAGAAAAGAGTGTTAATGGCATTACTAATATTAGCCGTTTTCCTGCAAGGATACTTTTGGCATTCATTGATCGAGCATCCAGTACTGTTTCCAGTTGAAATTTACAAAATTTTTGTCTTAAAAAAAATTTCAAGAAAATTAACTCCGGTAGCTGTTATCGCTCTTTCCAGCATTGAGTAGGGTTTCCCTCCTCAGCTTTTATTTGAAGTAGTGTGGGATATCAACATTTTGATTATGTCATTATTTTCTCTTAGATTAAGATATGATGTACATTTTAGTTCTTTCAAGTGACGTCGTTTCAGCTTTTTGGTACAGTTCTTTGTGATTTGGCATGCCAGTCCACAATGTTCAAAGAAGCATGATAGCCTTTACCAAGACCCCAGACTTCATTCACTCAAGGCCCTTTTTAACCATTGATCTTAAAAAGCGGTTGTATATAGCAGACAGTTTAGATATTTCTGAAAAGTTTGGCGCCATGAATGATATCTATATGGAAGTCTTGATATTACGAGTTTTCAGGTTGATGTTTCAATGATATCTAATATAAATCATTCCATACTGTCGTAAATGCTAAACAATGTCCCAACAGATGAAGAGTTGATGTAATAGAAATGGGATTCTACAGAAGGATTCTAAGAATACTATGGACGGAGATGGAAACAAAAGGGATATTGATGTAATGGAATAACCAGTCACCCCCATGAATGATTACACTATAGGTAGTACCTATAAAGTCAACTGTCTACGAGAGACTTCAGGAACAGTGAGAGAGAGAATGGACAAAACCAGGTCCCTTTCCGGACCTGCTTCCTCGAAAGAATCGGTTGAAGTACCCAAATCTAGGCGCCTCCCTTCTTCCTCTTCGCGTACTTCATCCCCCTCCCCCTCAAACTCTTCCCTCAGTTCCTTATCCACACCCCCACACTCGTCAACTGCTTTCCCTCCCCACCACTCCAAAGCTACTAGAAAGTAAAAGAAAAAACTTTTTCTGGACCCGAATCAATTTGTAGGGTGGACAGCGAAGAATACAAGAATGGCCTGTCTAACCAAAAGAAGGCCAAATTGGATCTTTTGTATAAAATGTCAAGCTTAGATGGGAAATCGGTGGAAGATCCCCATAATTTTCCAACTGCCTCAAGAGTCATTACCAGCATAAGGGACACTGGGGCCTACTTGAAAGTTTAGAGTCATGTGGCAGAAGCGAAGGAGACATTTTCCAACATGAGAATCCCCCAAATCCTTATTTGAGGGAATTACGTTAATATTGTGCTGGGAGGGTCCCTGTTCTACTCCACCCCTCCCTATATAGGTATATAAAATTAGCCTGTCCCATGGATACCGGCGGAATTGTCCGGGAAGGACGAATGACGTCAGCGCTAGGTGTAGGGATCCTAGGACAAGCCTTTGGGTTCCTTACCAACGCAAATTTCCGGTCCGTATGTGAGTAGGTTTTCCTTTTCTTACTCTTATTTTTTTGCAGACCTAATCGATGTCTATCATGATAACCAGTCTGAATTCGAATAGCTTGAGGGATCGTGGTAAGGCTGCCCGCCTGCTCCGTGACCTCTTGTTGTTCGGCGTGGATATCGCCGCGAACGAAGAGACTCACTTTGCAGTGTCGATGCGTGTGTGCTGTCTAACGACTTTGTCGTCTATTCAGCATATGGGGGCCGGCTTGCCGAAAGAGTTTCTTTACTGGTGAAGCGTAATCTTGATGCGAAGGTGGACCTTTTTCATACCGAAGACGAGGGCCGGTTTATCGTGGCCGATATTGTCGTGAAAAGTGGTTCATTCCGAGTCGTTGCGGTTTATGCGCCCAACGACCTGGAGGGGCGGGTCTCGTTTCTTCGGGAGTTGGGGCCGTTCATAGTGGATTCAACGCGCCTAGTCTTAGACTGGAATGCTATACTGGATCCGAAGTTAGATCAAGGGGGGGGGGAGTAGGGAGTAGGGGTGATCGTAGCCTTGTTAATCTGATCAACGATTTTTGTCTCGTTGATTGATACCGGGTCGAATGTTAGTTATAGGAGCGAACGTAGACTTGTTAAATTGTACCACGTTCCACTGGGTAGGATATTCGGTCCACAAACTCGTTTGTGCCCGGATGGCGTTAGATCGAAGGCCCAGAATAGCTGGCTACTGGAAGTTTAATCTGCCTTTACTGGACAGTCGGAACTACCGGGAGCAGCTAACTAGCTTAGTGCAGCAGGAACTAGTGGAGGCGGTTATTGGAAATAGGTGGTGGGAAGATATTTAAGTGTAGGATTAGGTCC
>OZ010571.1:98013078-98085578 GCA_963932145.1 Acanthosepion lycidas
GAGTAGACTTTATACCGATTATCACTTCCAAGTTTTGGAATGAGTGTATATTAAGTTTCACACACCTCTGTAAGCAAGTGTGGTTGGTGGACTTAATGATAATTAGCCTGTTATATATATTTTTGTCTGCATATGACATTAGTCTGGTGTTATATATATTTTTAGTCGCAGTGCACATGTTTTTTTTTGGAGGGGGGGTATTTTTTCTTCGATTTTTTTCTCTAACGAGAGAGGCCCAATAAAACAATTTAAATGTTTTTCATCTTTGTTATATTTCGGTATTATAAATTTACGTTGCTATATATCTTTCTCTTTTTCATATAAATTATACCTTTTTTTTCTGTTATAAATTGCTTCTTAATAAATCTGTTTTTGCTGCTCTAATAAAATTCTGTACCTCACAAAAAATATTTTAATTTTTTTATCTCTTATCCGATTAAGATTAGTGTTCTCTTCGTTATAGATGCTTTTATAAAAACGAAACCTGAAGATGACCAGAGTTTACTGTATCATTAAACCTTCAGGTACCTATTATACATTCAGTATGGTGCTATTTGGCCATTGTTCCTGCTAAGGCAGAGTACATTGTTTTGTACTTTCTCGTACGATCACTGAAGTTAAACAACGTCGAGACTGGTCAACACCTAGATGGGTGACCACTTGGGAATACCAGGTTCCGTAAGCTTTGATGTGCGCATGGTGCAATGGATAATGGCTCGGAATTGTTAATCAGAGAGCCGAGTTCCAATTCCTGTTGGATTCGTTATATTCACTTACGCGCAAATAACATTGGGGAGGGTATGAATCCACCTCTTCTCCCCCAGATATAGGTTAATTAGTAGGAGTTGTATCAGTAAATCATTATTATCTCCCAACAAATTCTTACAATTTGAAAACTATATTTTTGGCTTTAAATAATTTAAATAATCTGCAAGGGATGATAAGCCGTAAAAAATCAACTGTCCTGAATACACGACAGCTAATGAGAAGAATACTTAACTGAACAACGCTTATATTCACTAAGCCACCTAATAGTGTATTTATAGAGCCTTTAATATTCAGTAAGCCACTAATGGTGTATTTTTAGGGCCTTTAAATCCAATGTTCCATGGTTTCCACGCGGCTTCGTACGGCTTTCTGTTAATTTTGTTGGATTTTGTTAGATGAGGACATCTCAATATAAACGCTTAGGCAATCATGTATCTTTCGATACATGACTTACGAGGCGGTTTTTTCTCGCAGTAGGTTGCCATTTCTTTGTAGACAGGTTGCCATCCAAGGTCTATCCTGCTATTTACCCATAGCTGGAGGGGAAAGAAGAAGAGGAATCATACCTTTCCTAAGGGTATTAGCACGTAAGTGAATGTGATGGATTCGACTGGAATTCGAACTCTGTTCTCCGATTTCTCAATCTGAGCCGCTATCCATTACTCAATCGTACCTCTCAATATAGTTTGATTTATTAGAACTATAGTACTCAGCCTTGATTGTATATATTTATCATGCAACTCTAACGACACCAAGGTGTGAAACATTTTACAAATTATTTGCTCAAAAACAATAGATGTACTTTTCTCAGTCAATTTAAAAAATATTTATGGAAATGATTTCGAAACTTATGCTCATATGTGATCAATATTTACTGCATTTAATGGCATAATTCTATTTTTTTCTAAAAATTACTCTACAATATTTCTCATTTCTTCTATGAGCTGCTAAAATGGCTCGTAGACTAATGTTTACTTGTACGCGGCATATTACCACTACTCTTACTGAGCCTAAATCTATAGCAGTTTAATGGGAAATCCTACTTTCTTTTATGTGTTGTGTTCTTTCAGAGTGCCGGTGATCATGGCTCTCCACAACTTCTTATCCTTTGTAGCTCTAGGTAATGTGTCCACTTACATCACTGTTCTGTTATCCTTTTACACAATCTCGTTATGTAGGTTACTTTCTGTTTCCGTCTTGACATAAATATGCCTTGTGAGTGACAGATTCTCCAAGTCTCCTTTCCTCATTTTAATTCCCATAAATCTCAACTGTCTCTTGCTAATTCTACGATTTCTAAGAATCCTTTTTGTTTCCATTTTCCTTAAAATGTCCTCGTTATTCACATTGTTCCCTCTATAATGTTTATTTAGTAGACATTATTAGGAAAGAATGAGAATAGCCCAAACACATATCAAGCATAACATTTATTGTACTGAAGAAACAATAAAATAATATACAAAGATTGAAAGTTCTCATTTCATAAATACGGCATGTGGTATCAGAAGGGAGCAACAGACGGGCACGTGTCGCATGTTCGCTTGAAGGAGGCGAAAAGAAGCCAAGAGTTCTACAACTCCCACTGGAGCAACATGAAAACGGGCCGCAAAAGGACGTGTATCTATGTTTTATAGACTACGCAAAGGCGTTCGATAACGTTACAAGGATCTGCTGGAAATGCTCAGCAACCTTGATATATTCGGGAAAGATATTAGAATAATCAAGAACCTATATTGCCATCAAACGGCATACATGCGAATTGAGAATGTGTTCAGCGAATATGCAAAAATAGAAAGAGTCGTAAGGCAAGTATGTGTCTTCTCACCGGACTTATTCAACCTACACAGCGAGGCAATTCTGAGAGAATTGGAGACCCTACCGGGATTCAGCATCGGCGGCCACAATCTTAGCAACATAAGATACGCAGAGGACACAGTACTGATAGCAAACACGGAAAAAAAAACTACAAAACCTCCTACAGCAGGTAGCGAGGCAGAGTGAGAAGAGACACACACAAGACAGAATGCATGATCATCAGTAAAAGGATGAGCCCTAAATACGATTTGCAGGTCGGGGACACTAAAATCAAGTATGTGCTGAAGTTTAGATATCTGGGAAGTGTTTTGACGGAGGACGGTAGGTGGGACGTTGAGATCCGAAGACGGATTGGAATGGCCAAGGACGCATTCCAAAAGCCAGACAGAGTACTGCAAGGCAGGAGGATTACTTTGGCGACAAAGAAAAGAATACTGAGCTGCTACGTGACATCTTTCCTCCTATACGGCTGCGAATATTGGACAGTCTCCTCAAAGATGAAGAAGAGACTCGAGGGAGCGAAGATGTGGTCCTACAGAAGGATGCTAAGGATATCATGGCGCGAGCGTGTTAAGTAATGCCCGCTAATATTTTACGTTGGTTTATGGCGTCATCGGAGAATATTTCAGGTATGACATTAAGGGTCGAATCTTCCATCAATACCACATTTATTCATTTTTTCCGTGTTGCATGTAGTAGTTGAGCGGAAGCCTAGCAAAATAGCTTCTGACATGAAAGTGCGTACGACTCACAGGTATGAATCCCCCATGCGGAAACTTTATAATCATTGTCACGCATGAAAGCTTGCAGAACGTCTACAAAGACTAAATTTGACTATATAGTGTTTTGTAACAAAAATCAAGCTCTATCCAACAATTTTATTGATTTTTGTTTTTTTGTTTTTTGTTGTTTTGTTTTTTTGTTTTGTTTTTTGTTTTTTGCAGTGGTGTTCATTTCGTACAAGGCCTGTGGGCCACACAAGGTAAAGGGTTACAGAGTCAGAGATAATTTATACGGATATATGTTAAAGTTATATGATATATGTTAAATTTATATGATATAAGTTAAAGTTTAACCCTAGACTTGAACAGGTTAAATTAGTTAAAAAGCTTATCTCGCTAGAATAATTGCGACTGAGTACAGAGTTCGATTCTCACTGGGTGTCCCCTACTTTCGGTCTTGTGCTACATCCGAGCTACTCTTAGAAAAACGTTTAGGGCACCTCGACGTGCTGTAATGGTTGCCAAGCCTGTCTCAGTAGAACTTTTACAACTGAGCAGTGAGTTCAATCCTCACTGTGTGCCCCATTCTTTCGGCTTTGTGCCATATCTGAGCTGTGCTTAGAAAATCATTTTGGGCACGTCTGGTAAGCTTGTCTCGCAAGAACTATTACGACTGCGTAATGAGTTCGTTCCTCTGCCCAATATTTTCGGCCTTGTGCCACATCTAAGCTACGCTTGGAAAACCACTAAAATAATCGGGGATGCAAACACTGGGTAATCAGTTCCACAAGGCAGTGAATCGTGAGAAGAATTTACTTGAGTGGAACTTACGTCTCACCAGGGAAATATAAATAGGAGGGTGGTTCGC
Organism: Acanthosepion lycidas; assembly: GCA_963932145.1. Lineage (NCBI taxonomy): Eukaryota > Metazoa > Mollusca > Cephalopoda > Sepiida > Sepiidae > Acanthosepion > Acanthosepion lycidas. The sequence continues at coordinate 98,017,252 of OZ010571.1, forward strand.
TACAATGGTCGCGGCATGTTGGGTCATAACCGTAAAAGTAGAAGCGTGTAGTTCATCTTGAACATGTTAATAACGATAGATCAGCGAGTGGCTTGCAACATCTCGTTTTTGTCTATTATAGAATCTTTGGGAAAAATATGAGAAATTACTTTTGAGCATCTATAGTATTTTCTATTCACTGCTTTTAATATTCCAGCAGCAATTCTAAACGATATAAATGATTTGTGGTGTTATTTTAAACCTAATACACTTGCGAGAATTGCCAAGGAGCAATGTCACTCAGTATATATGTTCAGTTCAACACATTTTAGCATAACATTAGCTCATTTAATTCTAATATTTCACCTTTTAAGTATGAAGCGGATAATTTGCGTATTACATTTCTTTACTCTTTTCAACGTTTTTACTAGCTGTTTTCTAGCACCGTTGCAGGCATTAAAGGTGTGAAGGGTAGATCGTAATAACAACACATGGAGCCTCGATAAACTCTCTTCCAAACGTGAACCAATCTGATGCGTGATGAGAAAAACGGCGCATGCGCACTCGAAATAATTTTCAGAATAGAAAACATCAGTTATCAGTTTGAGTCGATTTAAACAATTGATATCGAAAGAGTTTGCTCCTCGGGCATGAAAAAAACAAAAGTAAATTCAGAGCTAAAACCCAAATTTCCTGGCAAATACAAAGAAAAATAGAACAAGCGCGCTTCTCGTTCTCCCACACACACAGACGCTCGATTGTATACATACACACAAATATATATATACATGAATGAGACATACAGAGATGCATATAATACACTCATGTTACACACACATGAGTCACATATAACATACGCATATTATATATGACAAATGCAAACATACATGCATACGCACAATAATTCATTTCAGTTACGAAGGAATACACTCTCTCACAAATATATATATATATATATATATATTGATTTTCTAAGCGTAGCTTAGGTGTGGCACAAGGCCAAAGTAAGGGTAACCCAGTGAGGATCGAACTCACTACTCAGTCGTAATTGATTTAGCGAGACAAGTTTGCTAACCATGGCACCGCCTCAGGTGCCCTCGCACTAATATATATATAATACATATATATTTTATATATATATATATATAAAACACTAACATATACTCTCATAGCCTGTCTACCAAATTAGTTCTTGCCCAATCTGCACCGTTCTTTCACCTACAGCTAAACGAAGAAGAGATGAATGTATGCCTTTTACAAAAGCTAGAATGAGCAGTAAAAACTATCATCTCAACCGGAATTTGAACTCGGCATGCCAATTTCATTTTCCGCTCCGATGTTAGATATGCTCCCCAACATACACACACACGCACACATATATATATATGTGTGTGTGTGTGCGTGTGTGTGTTACTGTTACATAAGAACATGTACACACCCACTACAAAACTGTACTTAACGATATATATATTTTTATATATGAAGAATAATATTGGAGAATGATGTATGAGTGGGAAAAGTTTTCTTGTGAATTGTTTCGTCAATAGGACTTCCGAGGACTAAATTTATTATGTTGGTTCAATGCGAAACAAAAGCCCATAAAATATCTCAAAAATAGAAAAAGGCCCTCTCCTAACAAACCCAATAAATCAAAAAAATATTTCTATCTAAACTGAATATAAAATTGGTTACCACTTCATCTAAAACAATAAAAGACTTAATAAGCTAAAACTTGAAGGAGGAATTAACTTGTAATAATTGTCACAGAATTCCATAGGAGAAACCTTAAGCAATCTAAATAAAAGACTATATGAACACAGAGATATTTTACATGACAATACATCAAATGTATTGGTTGCCCATCGTAACGAGATTGAGCACCATTTTCACATAAAAATGCTACTCTGATCAAAGGAGAAAACAATTTGCTACGGCGAGATATCTAGAAAGTGATTTGATCACAATGTTATCTACAGTAAATTTGCATCCGGACTCTTACATGACACGCGAAGACGCGATATCTGAAAATTATGAAACCGAAATAACTCAAAACAGAACTTTTGGATCAAATTTTATGAAAGCCAAATTTAACTCGGACAATGAAAAAGTTATTTAAATATGTACGGGAAACGAGGAAAAGTGTTCAAAATATAGAAAAATAAATAAAAATACCTTAACAACGATTGGTCCATTATATGTTCCCCAAAATAGAGAAACACTTGGCTGGTAATCACCATCGCAGTGATGATGATGTCATCTGTGCTGTTGTTGACTTTTTACCAACAGGATGAACAGTCAGCTGTCAGTTTATCTGGCAAAGAAACGACGCAGTCATTAATAAAATCAGTTGAGATTATTGCATCCAAGGTTTCACAGATCTAGCATGACTCATTCATAGTCAACCCATGAACTTTTCAGTCCAACCTTTAGAGGGTTCCCTGTAGAAAGTATATTCTCTGAGTAAACACAAACTTCTCCCTCCCTTCCCTCCTCTGTGTGTGTGTGTGTACATAGATACATACATATATATATATATATATATATATATATATATATATATATATGTATATTAATAAAAAGAAAGAACAGTAAGATATATAATCCGGTGTTCTTATAGATATTTTTATTTTTACAAAATAGTGCTCAATGTAAATTTACAGAGCATTAATATTATAAGTTAATAGACTTAAAATATGGTTTTTCGCTACACAGTTCCAACCATGTTTCAAAAATGGAAGCTAAAAGCCCCTAATTTAATTTTGTACTTAAATTAAAGACATCACTTACATTTCATCCTCAAGCGAATTTTTTCAAAAAGTAACGTTTATAATAAGAATGAATAATGTCGGATAAAAAATATTTCCAAAATTACGGTTGTCAACGTTTCTGGTACGAAACTGAAGGTTAGCAGATACAGATTCTTAGAAGTTCCAGCCCTTAAATAATTAATAGTCTCTCAGTTTGGTCGTTATGTTTTAGTTAAAGAAGCGGTTTCCTTGATGAAAAGAAGGGATAACCGTTCGATTTCTGTCGGATTTACATTTTTTCCTTAGTAGGACTTCTCAATCCAGACCGGTTTTTATTTATTTAATTATTAATAAAAATAAAAAAAGCAGTGATATCAACTCAAACACGTGTAACCATTAAAAATAATGTTATAAAATAAGAAATAATGTCTGATAAAAAAATCCATTAAAAAATATCTATAAATATTTTGTATTTCGTAGTTATAAAATTTCTCTATCTGAGTAATCAGAAATTAAAAACAAAACAAAAACTGATATTTGATCATTTGGTCCGTGTTGGGTAAGAGTGCTGGGTCGTAAAATTACAATAACCCTTTTTCTTTTGTTGTAATCCATTTTTCCTTTCTTAAGTTTAGAAAGAGGAAAATGAACTCACAATGCATTTTGTATAAAACCTCAAACATATCACGCCCTTGGCTACCGTAGTCTGTCTTCAATGACAAAGATGAAAGTGCTGAACACATGGCTATTGTTCCATTGAAGCAAAATTCTTATTCGCTCTTTCAAAAGATAATTACTTGAATGTTTATGGTAATTTTCGTGCGTAAATTAGACGTTTCCTATAATAATGCATGCGTAATTACTTTAAGGTACATTAATCACCACGTCCAAGAAATTCTTTTCTGGATTTTCTCAGTTACTCTTAATATTTCCGCATTTTGTTTTAAAAATGTTGATTTTGTTTTAAAAAATCTTGATTCAAGATCTCAATAATTTGTCATAATTTGTATAATTATTAAAATTGATTCATAGCAAAATGTTTAATTGATTTGCTCTTTTTTCTCTTCCATTCTTTTTTTTTTTTTTCTATTCAAAGCTTCTGTCAAAGCCTACAGCACTCCATTCAACTGAGAGTCCATATGAATTATGAAATTGATAGAATGAAAGATGGGGCGCCATTATTGAAATTACGAGTTAAATACTAGGAAGAGATAGTCGGATTTACGTTCTTGGTTCTCCAAACCTTAAATTCAAAATGGATGAAGGATCATCCTGTAGAATTTCTGTGATTCATAAATGTCCGGAAAAATCAGAAATTTTATTATACCAGAATTTTTTGCAACACGTTGAAGCGTGTTGAAATTCCTCTAATATTTAATATTGTCGAAGTCATCGCTAACATTCCTGTCGACATTTACAATCACTACGTTTCGCTCAATTTCGCAAACCAATATAATGAAATATAAAAACTTAAAGAAAAGATGTGAAAAAAACAATATTGCATTTTTATTAAATAATTATTTGCTATTTTAATTAATAAATTGTTTTTAAAATAATGGGAGTATTTTGTATATTAAATAATAAAACTTAATTTCCCCCACTCCAAAAAAAAAAATTAATGAAAATGTATTTAACTAATGAGGAGAGCGGAGTTCAGATTCCTGTCGAATCCATTACATTCACTTACGTGCTAATACTCTTGGAAAATGTATTAATCCCCTTCTTCTCCCCCCAGCTATAGGTAAATAGCAGGACAGACCGGGTTCTATAGCCTTTGATATAAACTGGCCTACCGCAGAAAGAAATGGCAACCTACTGCGAGAAAAAAAATCTGCTTATCAGTCATGTATCGAAAGATACATGATCACCTAAGCGTGTGTCACACATGGCACATAACTGACTGACTGATTGTACTAAGCTACGCACCCTAGGAAAATCAACTGTACTTTGTACCCACTTATCTGTTTGCAGTTATACTCAAAATTTGGTTTCGATCGGGCAATATATGGCTACTTTAGAGGGTGTGATGGACGGTTTGACGGACAGTCTATCGGAAGTCGCAAAATTTTATGTATAGATTTCTAGATTGTGTAAAAGAAACCCAAAAAGAGAATTTATTCCATAAAGATTGTAAACCTTTCTCTTATATTAATCATGTACTTACAGACTTCATTGCTGAATCATACAAAGTTTTCTGATAAAAAAAATAGGGCAAATTAATATCCAATCAGGTTTAGTTGATTTCAGAATAAACTTCATAGCAATACAACAAAGCAGATCTTATTTTTATGGAAAGGTAAGTAGTCTTAGCATAGACTGATTTTAATAGAGAGAAGATAACATGGACTTTGAATTGCAATACAATATGTCAATATTTCAATAGACAACCTCTCAAACCAAACAAAAAGTTTGATGGCTTCCAAAATTGTTGTGTGTGGCCATAAGGAAAAATTGAGTTCCAGTCTGCTTAATCTTTTCTTGGATTATGCATTGCGCATTTATAAAAACAGATTAGAATACATTGGTCTAAACCTTTTAAATATGCCGTACCACATATTAAATGAAACGACTGATAGAAGACTACAAAAGGGATTTCATCAGATTTTATAGACTGTCCCTAAAGAACCGTAAACAAAGAATTATGTAAAAAAAATAACAGGATTGAAGTCTTGTCATGAAATCGTCTCGTTAGATCTAAATATTCAAATGGAAATTCTGTCTGACGTTCAACTCATCTGCCTTCCATCAACATGGCTGATGCTAACCTCAAGGAGAGTGACTCGTCGCGCCTTCTCGGACTAACATTCTCGTCTGACACCAAGTGGAAAGACTATACTGAATCCATTGCAGATCTTGCTTTTAGTAAAATTGGTTCAGTGTGTCATGCTAGACAATTTTCTCTCCAGAATCTATCTGACATATCTATAAGTCTACGATTTGTCCATGATTTGAATGTTTCTGCTACATATGGCTCAGTGCTCCTGCTTTGTATTTAGATATTCTTGATAAAATCCAAAGAATTAGCAATATTATTGTTCCTGATCTGGCGTTTCAGTTTCAGCCACTGTTTCTCTGTACTTTTTCTATAAATACTTTCATAATAATTGTTCTCTTCAGCTCTTGTATCTATACTTTATTCATTTAAGTACACTTCTATATTAGCAACTGGTTCTCATCAATTTACAGTTGAATTGGCTAGATGTAACCTTAACTTCAATGCTAACAGTTTCTTTTCTCGCATTTCTTACTTGTAGAACTCTCTTCCGGCTCCATGCTTTCCAGCCAAATTTGATTTTCAAAAATTTAAATACATTGTCAATCGTTATCTACTATCTTCCTGATTATCCTTGTATTGTTCTCGCTCCTTAGTATTGTTTCTGTTTTCTAATTCTTTCACCCTCGGTACTTTTGTGTCTTACTGGCTTCAATATCTTGCATGGGGTGAATTTGATTAAAAAATATCGGTTTATCACCGTTTTCTCAGATCAATGGTTAAAAGTTACTTCAAACGAATTAATCCTTTCAATCAAAAAAGTTCGAGATCCTTTATTAGACCCTATAAAAGGCTAAGCAAAAAGCTAAAAGGCAACTTCAAAAACAAGTCTATCTCTGAGAGGAGGGACGTGATAACCTCACCATCCCCGGTGCAAAAGAAACTGACGATCCGTTGCACTGTTCTGTTTGGAATGCCACCAAAGGACTTACAATTGTAAGATGAAAATGAGTGCTGGCGACAACAACGCAAAAGGCGTTTACTGAATAAAATGAAGTAGTTATTTATCTACCCATTGCTATATATTTCTTTTAATCAACTGATGTTTCATTGGTGTTCATTGGATATTATTAACCGATGAATTAAACCTTTTCAACTATACGGACATCATTCGTTCATGATTCGAGTTTAACCTCTTCCCCGCCAGTTATTTTGGGAAAAACATTTCATTTTCAGACGAATTTTTTTATTTGTTTTTAGTATAATAACTAAGAAACTGAGGTACCTTGAAGTACCCGAGCGGTGGCTACCACTTTTACAAGACGTATGAGATGACAATTGGACTCGTTTCAACCTCAGAAGGGCATAAAAAGAATCAAGACCGACGTATGCACACGTCTCTAGGTGGTTTTGGAACTATATACGTCCGTGTCTGAAAAGAAAAAAAACAACGTAGATACACGTCTACACCAAGGAAAGAGTTAAAAGACTAAGTTGCAATTCTAGGGTTCCTGGGGTTACCCTTTACTCAGATTCATTCATTTCCTAGAATATTTGCCTGTAATTAAATCTGGAATAACAAGACAGTGATATGTCTGCATGCATACTTTTGGAAAGGAAAAGAAGTGAAAAATGGTGATAACTTGATGCAAAGAATGCATAATTCCATTATTAATTCAAATTTTTTTAGGGATATCATACTCTTAAAAATATTAAGATATGTTGTTTTGTTTCCCTTTTATTGCAAAAGAATATTTTTATAGTTTTCGAATATGTCAAAATGAGCATAGAATTGCCCTTTTGTGAAGGAAAAATTAAAATTTTCTTTTTCTTTCTACCCATATTTGACATATTTCATCTATTTATCTTGGAATCGTATTAACAGAGGACGAAAAATTCACCACGGATATCCGAAAGCTCATTGGGATAGCGAAAGATGCCTTCCAATTCTAAGAAAAGTATGAAGAAACAGAAAAACATTTTTTTTAATCAAGTACACACCGAGCATGGCGAGACTGATACTAGTACGCATGGGGTTATTTAGAGTGGAAATAAGGAAATAGAGTGGGTATAGGGGGTGAGGAAAGGATAAAAGCTGAATGGGATTCAAGAAGATAGAAGATGGCGATTGACGATGCATTTAAATCTTTTAAGATTGTAGGTTTCGGGAAAGCAGGTAAACAGAAGGAAGTGCGAGAAAGGAAACTGTTGGAGTAGAAGTGGCGGGTACATTGAACTACTTCAACAGTAAATTGGTGGGAGCTAGATGTCAATCTAGTAACACGCTTAAATTCACTTAGTCTGGACACCAGGGAAAAAAAGCTTGTCAGAAGTGTTGCCATGAAAATATTTGTAAAAAAGACAGAAGAAAGCCACGTTACGTCGGTGAGAATGTGACTGAAGTCGTGATGCCAAGACATTCACATTGCAGATCTTTCCTAGAAACAAAGAAAAGATTACTGAACTGTTATATATCAGTCTTTCGGTATGGCAGTGAATGCTGGACAATCTCCTCATAGATGAAGAAGAGAAATGTTGTTCTACAGAAGGATGTTCAGAATACCATAAACCGAACATGGGAGTAACGACGAAGTTCTAGAGACAATGTAAAAAATGACACTTATAACTTAACATTAGGAAAAGAGAGATGAAATTTCTAGTGGAGATAATGATGAAAGTGGACTTGGAAAATTTGATACTCACGGGACAGATTAATAGTTAAGGGCTAGAGGAAAGCAATACACAACCTACCTAGCTTGAACGAAGGGGTTTCGGAGCAGGGTTTGGGCGAGATGGTAAAAAAACAGAAGTTATTAAGAGATACAAAGGACAGGAAATTGTGGAGAGCCATGTTTGTCGACATCCTGAAGAGACACAGAAAATAGAAGAAAAAGAAATTAAGATTTTTTTTTATTAACTTAAAAATCCTGACAATGAAACATTTGTTACATTTTAAAATAACACAAAGACAGAATTGAGCCAAACAAAGCAACCGCGCATTATACACGCGCTTTCTTATCAGTTGTCGAAAGTAAGTCATTAAAATAGCACTTATCTTTAAAATTAAAGCTGACATTTTTTAATATCGAAAAATCAATATAAAATCAACATATTACATAGAATTTACGATAAATTCTAAACATATACAATAATATAATTATATTATATTAATAACAAAAAATTATAATAAAATTGTAAAACACTCACAATAAACAAAAGTGATTTAGATTAAATAATAAAACGTCAAAATATAATTTTGTTGACTGGAAGGTTTTTGATATGTCCCGAAAAGGGATATATTTGTTCGAAGTAGCAAAGTGGTTGTTAACTACTGTAACCGAGTAAGACAATCTAGCAGGTAACCATAATGGACTGGTCCTCGTCGTAGTGGTAGGCAATAGGCGTAGGCAATAGGCGTCCTTGTACTTCCACATCAGTCTGTATTTATGACTGACACCAGCCAATCATATTACTGTGAGGAGGAACCCAGGTGTATGCATATTCATTACATCAGTTTTCAACGCGTGAAATGATATCAGCAAGCCGAGTTCAAAGTCCGGTCCCGTCTATTGCGTTCATTTCGCACTAATACCCTTGGAAAAGCAGTGAATATCTCTCTTCTTCTTCTTATGTAAACTATGGATGACTATAAGCAATCACGCGGAGAATAACAAATATCCGCAGTTTGAGACGTACCCACCTCGTCCGCCGCGGCCTGTCTGGTATCCATCCTCGTGCAGCGATTGATTGATTTGTCTTTCACAGTTTATCAATCCTTTATGGGTTATTTAAAGCCGAAACATAATTTAGAGTGTACGAACGAATACGACACTCACAATTTTCATGAGAATAACAAAGATTTTTCATATTATTTAATCTTTAGAAAGGGGAAATGGAGTCATATCTTTCCCGAAGTTATTTGCGCTTATATGAATATAACGAACCCGACTGGAATTCGTACTCGGTTCTTCGATTTCTCATTTCGACCTGCTAGCCATACACCATCCTCACATCCACCTCATACGCAGTGAGTGAACAGCGATCTATATTTCATTTTTCCGTGTTTTTTATTTATTTTAATACATATTTTTTATTTTATATATATTTTCACGAACTTAAAGCAATTTAACAAAATGTATAACGATTTCAATGGATTCTGTCTCTTGTATTTTTTTATATCTAAGCAATGCTATGTACTTAAGCTAGTCTAAAATCTACTTATTATCTCTTAGTGGTTATAAAGGTGCAATGTTGATGTATATGCGGGGAAAAAACACAGAGAGAGAGAAAGAGACTCTGGAACCCGATCTATCAAATGAGTTGTTTAATTTCAGCAGCTAGGTGACTGTAGTCGTTAATCCTTGACAAAAATAGAAAAAGAAAAAGGTTTTAGTTAATAAAACTCAGTTTCTGTGATTTTTTTTTTTTTTATATATATATCATTGTTCTTATTGACGCTGTAGCATAGAATAACTGTGAAATGTGTCCACGCTTGAACGGTTAGCAGTAAACGATTTTTTTCTTCTTTCTTTTTTTTTTTTTTTCAACTGGGCTGAATGAAAATATGACACAGTGAATAATAAACGCCTGCCATTGTAAAGTGTCTCAGAGGAAATCTATTAATTGAGCCGATACCAAACGTTTTGTTCTCTGTTTCCCTCTCATTTTTTATTATTTCTATTCAAGTTCCATTTTTTTTAATGTTCCGTGTACTTCAGATTACGCCATTTTGAAGTAAAACGCTAGAGTGAATATATGTTTTGAATGATATTTGGATTTTTTTTTTTTTTTTATACTTTGATTTTGCCTTGAATATTGGCGCGATCAACACTCTAAAATCTTTCCCGCCAATTATCACATCAATTACCCAATTGTTCGATTGGTATTAAGTAGACATTTGAAAGCTTCATGGCTCAACTCATAAATGCTTCCTCTAATGCTAAAGTCTTGTTTCCAGACGACATAAATAAATCTCGTCGTTTTACAATTAATCACGGAAAAATGCTAACATTTTCGTCGTCGCTTAAACTGTTTCCTTGTTTCTTCATGAATCAATGCCGTTCATACTTTTATTTAAATCCCAAGTAGAAATCAAACAAAATATCGATTGAATAATAATGCGTCGTTAATTCGTTAATGATATGTCTCTCAAAGGTTTTATTGTTCAACTGAAGTTGATTGGAAACAGGGCTTTTCTTTTTATCATGTTATCCTACAGACAAATATGTTTAAAATGTAGCAGACAGTAAATCAACATCAACGAAAAAAGGGACTTTTTCTTTTGCAGAAGCTTAATCATATAAAATGGAAGAGGGAAATGGAAGACATTCAGAATTGGAAGTAGAGCCTGAGGATATATCACCAAAGATTCATATTATGTTTCCAAGCAAGCAGGTCGGTTACGCGTACCTTTCGTACTGATTTCTTTCAACACACACACACACACATACACACACACGCACACACACACATAGATAGATAGATAGATAGATAGATAGATAGATAGATAGATAGATAGATAGATAGATAGATACAGGATGCGATGGATAAATTGTCGTCTAAATTAGGCAAAAATCAAAATAACACTGACATCTCATTCTGGCCGATATATTTATCAAAATTTCACAAAAATATCTCGAAATACTAAAGAGTAAATTTATTCAATAAAATCGCCATTGGCTTCAACCAGGGCCTTCAGACGATTTGGGAATCTCCTACAACTGTTCTGGACGGTCTACTTATTAGTGAATGCTGCCATAAACCTTGCCTTCAGTTCATTACGGGTTTTACTGGGCACTTGCACAACAGCACCCCACCTATAATTATCAAAGAGATTGCAGTCTGTGGAGTTAGGTTGCCAGATATAAGGGTTGATGTGGTCTCAGAAATTGTCTGGCTGCGTGTACTGTCTTCTGCTTCCTGTCCTGACAAAATGTCTTCCGGTCTCCATCCTCTTGATCCAGGGCAGCACTGCCTCCTCAAAGCACTTGGTTTAGCTCTCTGCGTTGAGTGAGGCTCTCGCCAACAAATTCCGGAGTTCTTTTCTTATCAGAACGATCAAAGTGAGTTTTCCGAGCTGTCGTACTATCGTAATCACCATTAGACTCATCCAACTCTTTCAGAATCCTCTGCACTGTCCTCAGATTATCACACAAACACTCTGAAATGTTCGTATTGGAACTTCCAGCGCGAATGCCAAGTATTACAGTATACCGTTTCCAAATTTCTGGCGGAGTAAATTGTGATATGGTGCTCTTTTTCGCACAGACAATGCCCAATTGACCCTGCTATAAGATGCAGTCGACTGCGCGAAAATGAAAAATTGCGACAATTTATTCATCGCACACTGTGTATAGGAACAAACTGAGATAAGCAAACAGAGATAAACATAGAAAAAATTGACATCGATCGAAAGAAATAAACTGAGCTAGCTAGCTAGCTAGCTAGCTAGATAGATAGATAGATAGATAGATAGATAGATAGATAGATAGATAGATAGATAAACAGAAAAATTGAGATAGATCGAATGAAATAGATCTTAACAGACTTAGATCTAAATAGACTTAGATAGATAGATAGATAGATAGATAGATAGATAGATAGATAGATAGATAGATAAAGAGAAAAATTGAGATAGATCGAATGAAATAAAACTTAATAGACTTAGATGTAAATAGACTTAGATGTAAATAGACGTAGATAGATAGATAGATAGATAGATAGATAGATAGATAGATAGATAGATTCATGGATGCATTTTTGATGCAAGTGCTTCCAGTATATTTTGACAAACTCTTTTAATCATATGAATTCAGAATATCTTTATTCGGAGATCAAATTATCTTCCCTCACTATTCATGAAAAAGTGTTATTTCCTATAAAAGAACGATTCCAGTCTTGATTCGATTATTCCGATGAGAAAACTTCCGACATAGTGAACTCATTGCAACTGCTGGTGACAAGAGGACGTGTGCAGCATAAAGTGAAACAAGTGATAGCCTGAAGCTTCAGGATCATCTGCTACATTTTCAATTTCAATGCGTAGAAAAAGCAATGTCATGGGATCAATTTCGGTTGACTTCCTTAACCAGAAAGACGTATTTTTTTACACTGCTTCATTCAAATGAATCAATATAGTTTTAAGTTTTTTTAATCTCTCTCCAAATTCACGTGTTCCTTCTGCTAGGTTTCACTTCAAAAATTCATTCAATTCAGCATTTTTCGCGCGTTTTTATCTAAGAGCTCAAATTCTTTTGAAACTTTCTATATCTATTTCTCTCTTGCATCTCTGAATCAATGAGAATCTGTATCAGCGTTTCATTATTAGGCGTGCGCTGCGTGTAACCATCATCAAATTTGTATTTTATATACAGCGATGATTGTCAACAAAGTAATATAAACATTTATAATAAAATAATATATAACATTTCCATAAACAATTCTGATGGATTAAGCTCGAAAAAATGTATTAAACATCTGAATAAACACTAAAAAAACGTTTAAAATTTGCTAAATTTATAGAGTGCCCGATATAAAAGAGGGTTGGTAGACAAACGATTTTCAAATCAAGTGTTGAAATTCATTTTCAATGCAGATACGAAAACAGATTGCGAATACACTACTTACAATCACACCATGCACAAAAAAAAAACATAAATAAATTTCTATAAACTTACTCTAATAAACTTTACATCAAACACTAAAATTAAGAAACGAAAAATAATATACATTACACATGAATAAAATATATAAATGTATTTGAAATAGTAAATAGATGTTATGGTCCGGTTCCTTGTACCACGGTGATAGTCCCAAGGTAGAACCAATAAAGATGAACTCGAACACGTATATGGAATAACACACATATATTACAAACAGGAATATATACAGAGAAGTAGAAGTGTTAGTACGAACAATCAGGTTTAGTAGAGAGAACAATGTAGTCTCGACCAGTATCACTATTCCAATGTCTTGCAGTAATTGTCTGAACGCGACTATGTTTCGGACTGCCTCTGACTCGACTCTTTACTCGACTTGATCTACTGACTGATTCACTTCCTGCCTACTCCTGAGGCGCAGTATTTATTAAGTATGGAATAGTCCATTATTATTATTATTATGGGTAAGATCCCATAACAATAAATAAATAGGAAAAGTAAAGATGATGGGCGTAAAGAACCTGAAGCATTGGCGCTGAACAAAACGTCCTGGGTCTGACAATAAACTAAATCCGGCAGCCAGGCCTCTGATTCGGAGGTTTTGAGGAGCGTGGACCCGCCTCTTAATTGCTGTTGTTTCCAGATTCATCCTTACCCAGGGTAGTGGCACCTGTTAGGGTACCAGCTATGGACAAATAGTGAATCTCCAAAATGGGGTAAAAAAACAAACTATGAAAGTACAAATATACATTTGAAAAAATTTTCATAGTAAAAAAAATTTAAAAAAAAATTATCATCAGCATATTATTGGAATAAAATTGACCAGAATATATTTTTGGAAAACAAAATTACTAAATCTCAAAAGAATTGAAAATTTCGGTATTGAATCTCTCATATATCATTGTTGATATATCGTTAAACAAAGAGACCGAACCATTCTCTTACTTTCCTTCGTGCACCAAGTTTTGAAATTGAGAAACGGTTAAACAGACATCACAGAACAATGTAAAAAATAAGTGTAGAAGAATATAAAGAAAACTAGCTTTAAGAATATCATGAAAATGGATCTGGGTAGTTAACAAAAAACAGATTGACCAACAAGAAAAGTTTTGAAGGAACTGATGTTACAAATATAGCTAAGATGAAAAATGAAGAACCACTAAAGACATGAAATTAACCAAATTTCATCCTTTAAAAAATGAACGGTTCCCTGTACCACTTCAGAAAATATCAGAATCCTCTTGCTAACCTCTAACATTAGAAAAGCCAGATCAGGCCTAAAATGGAGTACCACTGTCATATTTAGGCAGGAGCTGCCCAGTCCTCTCTTTCTAGCCTTCATGGAGTCAAAAAGCATTTTCGCGTTTTTGTGGGTGACAAAATTATTTTCCCCTCTGCAACCTCTCTCTCACAGACGAGATGTCGCAAGCCTCTCACTGCTCTATCGCTACTTCCATGGAAAGTGCTCAGACGAACTATATTCCCTGGTTCGACCAGTTCTAGCCTTCGCGGCTAGGAACCGGCATGAGAAGCACATTGCAACGAACTACCCTCATTCCCTTCGTATTCCATCGGTGAGAAGTTTCACTTGAGCAACTTCTCTGTGGAAGCGACATCAAAGAGAATGTTTTCCCGATTGCCATAATCTTAACCTGTTTGTTTACCATCTATCAGCATGAATTCTGCCTGTTATTCTGTAACTCTATAACTTGAATGGTTCCCGGGCCTTGTAGAGGTTGAACCTCAATGTAATCAACAAAAACAATAAAAATAGACAGAGTAGAGCGCGAACACACACGCAAATACACACACACACACGCGCAGACGTACACACACACACACGCGCAGACGTACACACACACACACACACATATATATATATATATATATATATATATATATATATATATATATATATATATTTTTTTTTTTTTTTTTTGAATATATTTGAAACGGTACAGAAGCGTATTAAGGCATTAAAAACAAGAAATTTTATATTATGGACCATGATAGATTTAAAATAAAAACAAACACCAGTCGACCGGTTTCGTCCCCTCTCATCAGAACTGTTAACGGGGAAATTATGAGGAAAAGAAAAAGAAGTCTGTTATGCATGACATGAATGATTGGACAGGAAGAAATAAATTATTATAAAAGTTATACCTATATATATATATATATATATATATATATATATATATATATATACAGTGTCGAGAAACAAGTATTTGTACACATACAATTTTTTAATTTATTGTATTTCCAACTAATAAATAAACATATTTTTCATATAATTAAGTGTACACAAATGCATAATAACTAAATATGCACAGAAAAACGAAAAATTTTGATTTATTTGAAATAAATACCATTTATCTATTTTAATAGGCGAAAAAAGTACTCGTACAATACAAAAACCGAATACATAATCTTCATTAAATACTTTGTAGAATAGCCATTATTCACTTCTACAGCAACCAACCTCTTCGTGTAGTTGGTATTTTGTTCCATTCTTCTTCGCATATGATCTTCAGATCCGGGATGGTTTTTTGAGCTCTCGATTGAATTTGAATTTTCAAATAACGCCACAGATTCTCGATTGGGTTTAAAGCTTGACCATTTCAGGATATTTAGATTATTTTCTGCAGGCCATTTCTTCGTAGATCTTACAGTGTGCTTAGGATAATTATCTTGTCGAAAGATCCAATCAGGAGTAAGTTCAAGATTTTCAGGTGAAATCATTAAATTGCTTCCAAAATATGTTGACATTCTGCGGAATACATTCTACCATATATTACTGATAAGTTACCAGTACCTCTTGCAGAAAACATCCCCTAACCATGATGCTACCACCACCAAATTTCACTAGTGGAACTGTGTTCTTTTGTTTGAAGGCATCGCCATATTTCCTCCATACATGATTTCTAGAATTATGTCCATACAACTCAATTGTGGAGTCTCTGTCCATAATACTCTTTTACGATTTTTCCCTTATCCTTATGTTCACGAACGAATTTCAACCAGGCATCTCCCTGTCTTTTCAATAGCAGTGGGGTTTTCCGATGGGAGCGTGACTTTAAATTGTTCCTATGAATATCATTACTTATTGTCCGTTTATTGACACAGATTCCTAATGAAAGCGAATCATCCTACAACTCTTGACTAGTTACCATTGGGTTTTGGATATTTTGACGCATTAATTTCCTCGCAGTTCTTGAAGAAATCTTCCATGGTGCAGCTGTTCTTTGGTTTTCCACATTTCTATACCTTGCAATGAATGAATTAATGGTAGTAGATAGAATATTCAGGTTGTCTGAGATTTTCCTTAACTTTTACCTTCTTTCCAGAGCTTAACAATAAGTTCTTTTTGTGAATTTATCAATTCTTTACCTCTTGCTATGATGATAACCTTCTTACTTGAATATCAATTACAGAATGTTCAGTTTGTATTTTAAGGCTAAAAATAACAACTGATAACATTATGGTCATAAAGCAACCTCACTCAGTACCCCTCTACTTCAACTTGATCCTTTTTTTCTTTGGTTAACAGTGCGATAAAAAGCAATCGAATCAATAAAAGTGATTAAAATCACTGAATAAAAGACTTATCAAGTTCGTAGAATGCGAAGGAGTCTAAATTAAGATGAAAATAATAAAATAATTACTTATTCAAATATATAAGACATTGTGAATACATATATATATATATATATATATATATATATATATATATATATATATATATATATATATATATATATGCAATATATATGCAAATATATGAAATATGATTTGTTAGCTTACATTTTTGTGTTCTTATTATAAATAAAATTTCATTTTATACTTACATTGTTCGAATAATGCAGCTTTGCACCTGTCAAACACGTCTTTTCTTTTATTAATTGTTCACTCAATACAAACCCCATGATAGATTGTTACTGATTGTGATTCTTTTACATAAGAGGAGCAGGTAAGAAATTCAAATTAAGAGCATATGCAAGAAAGATATCGCTTAACTCTAGACTTAAAGCATTCTCTCGAATGGAACTTCTTTCTTATTAACGAAATACATAGGGAATGCGGATGATTTGTCCCATTCTATGTGGCATGAAAGGTTTCAGCTATGACGGTCAGGCCTGGTGGAACTAAGGAACGTAACTCGTTAGACTATTTATCATGGAAATAGCGACAGAGTAGCGAGAGCCTTGCAAAGATTCGTGTGAATATTTTAATAAGGGCAACCTGGAACTCACATGCTATAATTTGTTCATATAAATATCTATATATGCTGGCAATTTAAGATAATGTTAATATCAATTTTGTTGAAAAAAATTGACTTGCATAATAAAATCTGACACATTATATTTCTTAAAATAACTGGCCTAGGATTCATTTTTCCTTGTTGTGCCCGAGAGAGATATGAAAGAACAAGGAAATTCGATTAGCTATGCAACGACCGTGTTATCTTTGCATTGGTCATCATAAAAAAGAATCTTGCAATAGCTGATATCCCATTTACCTTAATTCAATCTAGAATCAGTTTTCCAGTATGAATAATATTGGATATCTCCCATGAGCCCCTAAAAAGATCTTATTACTTCTCTTGGAATATTACTCAGTCCAATCGGATATTATTTTATGACCAAAATTTACAGCACAGAAATTCTATTGCAAAAAAGTATGTTGTCGTTCAAAAATTGGTAAACTCATTCTATATAAGTGTTATGGTCCAGGTTAGGACCAAGGAAGAACAACACGAACACAAGAGTAGAAATAACGGAGGTATATTACACTAAATAATAATACAAGATGTGGAAGGTGTTAGTATGACTGTCAGTCTGGTTTGGAGTGAACTACTATCGGCTCGACTCGATTCGGTATCTATCCACCCCCCCACGAGAGTTGCATGTGGCACAAGGCCGAGTTTAACGTGGGTCTCCCGAGCCCGTAGGCTCGGCCAAAAAATGCCCGTAGAACCCGTATAAACGGGATCGGGTTGTTCAACCTCCCCGAACGAGACTCTGCCCTTCGGCGGATCCTCGCCCGGGTACCTCTCTGCTCAGAGGCAGGGAGTTCGACCGTCAAGCCGAGAAGCTCGCCTTGATTCGACCCTCTCTCTCTTGAGAGGCGTAGTATACATAGTGTTAGGAAGAGTTCATTCTGTAGTTATATGTAAGGACCCATGACAATAAGTATATTGCATTCTATATAAGCATTTTTAACAATCCGTTAATGATTTTTTTTCTAATAGGGAATTTAAATATAAATAGTTAAAATACATTCATCATCCAAAAAGTAATATCTGTTATAATTTAATTTTAAAAATATTAATGATAGAAACCAAGTTGAAGGCTTGTGACGTTACTTTTGTTTTTCCATTCCCATATTCCTCTTTCAAAATTCTTGCTCTTTTAAAATACATGTCTGTCATAGAATTTTTGTTTTCTTGGAAAAGTCTTGCAAGCATCCAATACAATTACAAAACAAAAAAACACAAAACTTCTATGATAGACATATATTTTACTTACTAGTGTAGTTGGTAAATACAGAAACCGGCGGCTGTCAGGTTGAGATAAGAGTGTAGAATCTGTTCTACTCGCTTCTGCCGTTTTTTCTAACATCGGTCTGTTCATTGAAAAAGATTTAATGGATCACTTGTCTCGGAGATTCCAATCTGTTATATACCATACATATGAACACTAATGGGTGTTTCCCAATCCTCATAAATACGTTAGACACTATTGTATGTGTATGCGTGTGTGTGCGTGTGTGTGTGGAGGGGGTAATATGCCATCTAAGTAGTCCACCACTACCAGTGTTTTACCTATTTCCCGCCGCTGGTGAATATTGTATCTTGTTGATGTTATAAATATTACTATTTCATTTCCAACCTCCGTTTTGGTTATTCCTCATTCAGTAACCCTTTCTGGGTTACAACACAACCTTTGACATATTGAACTTAAAAGGGTTGGTGGATAACTACAACGGCGTGACATTGGTCATTTGTTTCCTTAGCGTGTATGGGCACTTCAACCAAAATTAGGTCACATCTTAAATTTGTGGAGAGATTAATAAATAATGAGACATCGTTGCTGTGTTTCTTCTGGTAGCAACCAGCGAATTGTACAAAAACAAAAAGGTCAAAATGGCTGCGTGATTGTGGGTTCTGGAATTTTTTGCTGTTAGCCCCTATGTACGCGTATGGATGACATATGTGAAACCGTTCTTCTGTCACTTCCTGATATTGTGAAAGAAGACCTAGATTTGATAAATACAGGTTGGATATATATTAGCTTTTGGTCATTCCTAACCAAGGATAATTAATCTTTTGGTCGCAAGTATTGAAATCTTCTAAGTAGTACCCCACATTTCCCTCAATGGAATATGCTCAGGTGCAATCACTGAAGACTAAGGCCTCCCAAAGAGAATAGACCTTTTTACCAACATTGTCACATATCAATCTAACAACAGTAATTATTTGAGTGCTTTTTCGAACTCAAATCCCCAGATCTCATATACACGACCCATCATTATGAAGCTGGTATAATGGTTCGATGCTTATACAGAAGAAGTTACCTGCCGTACTCTATTACAATAGTCACATCAGACTAAGAATGGAGTATTCTGTCATATCGTGGCTAGTGCTGCCCAACCATCTCTTTCCGACTTTAACAGAGTTCAAAAGCGTTTTTGCGGCCTAGTAAGCAATGAATTATTTTCCCCATACAACCCCTCTCCAATAGAATCAACGTAGTAAATCTCTCTCTACTCTGTCGCTATTACCATGGAAAATATTTTGACGAGCTACATTCTCGAGTTCCACCAGTTCAAAGAATTACAGCTATGACCCACCATGTTATATGCACAGGGGCAAACCATCTACATTCTATTTGAATTCCATTGATAAGAAGGAAGCTCCATTCGGTTAGCTTATTCTCAAGAGTTGCTACTTTATGGAACAGTTTCCTGAGAGGAATGCTTTCTGGAGAACTATGATCTTAACATCTTCACTTCTAGGGCCAACTGTTACTTATAGTAATTTGCAGATACTCCTCCCTTCTGTATCTATACAAGCAAATTTATTAACCGCTACTTTGAGTGGTTGTTGGGCTTTGTTTTGGACGAAAACCAGTTCTCAATTATGTGCCATGCGTGATACACTCTTAGGCGATCATGTATCTTTCGATACAAGACTGACGAGGCAGATATTTTCCTGCAGTATGTTTCCATTTCTTTCTGCGGTAGACCAGTTCCCATCCAAGACTATAGAACTCAGTCTGTCTTGCTATTTACCCATAGCTGGTAGGAGAGAAGAAGAGGATTCATACCTTTCCCAAGGGTATTAGCACGTAAGTAAAAGTAATGGATTGGACTGGAATCGGCTCACCGATTCCTCAATCCAAGCTGTTATCCATTGCTCCACCGTTCAAACACATCATATTATATTCACTTTATTTACAGTTAAACTTTCGTATAATCTCACTTAATATTTAACATATGTCAAGATGATAATAATAATAAAAATATGCACAGGTTTTGATATTTGGTCATTCCGATATAAAATACAAATATATAATTGCTATGCCAACAGGATTGAATTGCCATCATTCCCTATGTATTCCTTTGAAAAGAAGGCCGTTCCAACCCTAAAACATCTCAAGAACCACTGTCCTGTGGAAGAGACACCCGTGTTGACGCTTTACTGACCACTACAGTCTTAATCACTTCTTTATCCATCCGCCTAATCCGCTTAATCTTTACTTTCTACTTCCTCTTCTGCCGTTCTTCCTGAAAATCATTCAGAAACGCTTTTATTTTGTGTAGCTCTTGGGCCTTATATAGTGTTTTAAATTAATTTTTAAAAAAATAGTGCAGTATGATTGGTAGCAGCGCCGAAGTTACATATGGGCTGCACTCCAGGGACTCCAAGGGCAAATACGTTGCATTGTCACATTACATTAACAGATCATTTCTGGGTATGACGATAAACTACATCCGGTAGCAAGATCTCTGATCGGAAGATTGGAGGTTCTGAGGAGCATGGAAACATGTTGGTCCCAGTTATATGTGATTTCGGTATTAAATAACACATAGTGTTGATATGTTGCCGAACGAAATCAGCCAAACCAAACATTTATTATCTGTACATTACCAAGAATTCTTGGAAAAGATAGTTGAATTGAGTTGTTTTCCTTTACCTTCTCAATAGTTTTGAATTCTATGTTTAGTTGCGCCTAACCAAGGCTGGGATTTAACTCGTAACTGAAGACTGGAAAAGAATTGCATTTGAATGTCCGCCCAAAGTTTCAGAAATTATAACATGCAATTTACTTAGAATAATCCAGAAGATAGGTTTGAAGTGTTTGCCTCCTTAAAACATTCCATCACTACTTAAGAAAGATCATTCAATTGAAAGTTGCAATATTAACTCTTAAGTCTTCTAAAATAATATAAAGATAATATTCCAAACAAAACAAGAATGAATAGCAGGTATAAGGATAAATAATAATATAATCAATATGTCGGCTTTCCACAGTAGCATAAACAAAAGGTTAGTAAAGAAACATCCATACTAGAAAGTATAACGATAGCAATTGACTTTTTTGCTGAGAAACTATTTGAAGAGAAAGAGTTTATAAATTTCAACCGACAGGAATGTTAACCCCTAGTAATTGAATGCTGAATGTTTCCTGTATAGAAATAGTTAATCTCACCATTAACATTAGAACAGAAAGATTATCTAATGTAGAAATATAATTTTAAATAGATTCTACCCAATGGTAGTTTCTAATCCGAAACCAGAAAAAATTCATTTTTCTGATATTTTAATGTCTATGAAGAGGTTATGTAATATCCAAAGGTGAGCTAAGCCTAACGAGTTTGGGCGCCTAAATTTCTGCATACAATTCTGCAGTCCATCACTAAAGAAAAATCATTCAATTGGAATTATTGAAAGACGCAACTTAATTCTTCTAAGATAAATAAAGACAATATTCCATATCCCTTCAGATTCCATTTTCCTTTATTATCTATGCATACGTTTACCCTGAAAGTATAAAATTACGTACAAAATATCTGTAGCTGAAGACATACAAATTGCGTTCAAAACTAAAAATCAAAATTAAGTTCAAAATATTTAGATTTCGACATTAAATAACCCATAGATGTTGATACGCCGATAAACAAAACCAAGCAAAATCAAACCTTAATAGAAAATTGACAATAAATTCCAGGAAAAACTTGGATCCATCATTTAAATTTTCAATTAAAAATACAAAAAGAAATGTTATATATCTACTATTGTTAAGTGAAAAAAAAGTATTTTGATGCTATTTGACCAGTGCGGAACTTTTCAGTTCCAGCACTTCGCCATGTTAGGCGAGATCGTTGGGAATGAGAGCTCAGATTGGGGTTGGGAAAACTGTTTATTGCAATGTTATAGTAAAGTCGTCACATAGTCACATATCCCCCAACCAAAATATAACTTAACTGCAACGTTGCCAGAACGTTTCTTCTTAGCGAGGATGAAGCCAACATCAGTTACAGAATTCGGTTTCAGACGCACTAATCAATTCGAATAATAATTATTAGTTTGGTGCAAAAAATAATGACGTAATAATGTCGTTTTTTGACGTATTTTTAACGTCAAAAAACGACATTGTTACGTCATTATTTTTGCACCAACCTAATATATATATATATATATATGTGTGTGCGTATGTAGCGTACCGTATCCATTCTTACATAAGTATGCACACACGTAACTACATATATTGAAATACATACAGATATATACATTGCCTTATATACAGATATTCCGACAATGTTAATTTATAACCTGTACAGAAATAATAATAATAATAATAATAATAATAATAATAATAATAACAATGGCTGATTGTAATGTATCTTTGAAGATCTTTAAAAAACTATCAAAATACAAGGATCTTGAAATGAAAATCTCAAAAATGTGGCATATGAGGACATCATTAATTGCAGTTGTAGCTGGAGCCCTCGAATAGATTGGAAAAGATTCCAATAGATTCATTAAAGGGATTCCTGATCACTCATGCCTTAAAGGAATAAAAAACATTGTACTCACGAGTACAGCTCACACGTTATGAAGAGCTTTCTCTATGCAAAATGTGTATAGTCTTGGGGTTTCTTCGTTTTTTGTTTTTTTGCAAAAATGGTCAGTGGAAAATGTCATGAAGGCATTTCTGATCTTAGATCTCTGGTTGGAACCCGGAAGTAAATAGAAATCAAAGGAAATAATAATAGTAATAATAATAATAATAATAATAATAATAATAATAATAATAATAATAATAAATTCTAATCGAAGTTTCATGAAATAATATCCACTCTTCGGTGTTCACCACCAAATTTCCTGAAGAATATATTTGCCTCCATGAAAATCAGATTAGATGTTCTCGACAACTATGTAAACAAATTTATTTTATTCGTGATGCGGATGCTGATGATAATGAATAAAATAAACCACCATCATCATCATCTTCATCATCATTATTATTATTATTAATTTTCCCTCTTTTGATATGAAACACTATAATTACAATTTCACGTAATACAGAACACTAGAGCCTGTCGAGGTATAGGGTTAAAGTCAAAATGATGATGTTGGATGAGTTGTGTGATATGATAGACGAAAAGGTGTTAGGAAGTAAAGATTATGAAGGTAAAGATGACGATTGACCCTTGATTGAAGAAGTCAAAATTTCAGTATAATATGAAGTCTGCCGAAGTCTGTTGTACTGGAGACCATTCTTGGAGCTTGGGGAACGTCTGCTTAACTGAAACCTTTTCATACAATTAGAACGTGGGGAAAATTAAGGCGATTCGACTCCATGGTGCAAAGACCTGAAATGGAAAGCTTAAGATGTGAGCTTATTTTAATATTTGCCGTTGAAATAAGGATAACGGAACAACCCCGTGTCTGTGAGAAAGAAGTTGAAGAGGTCAAAATAAGTAATTAACCACAAGAGCACTTAAACGGTCCTAAAACCTTTGAAGGGTGAAAAATGAGAATTATAAAGCGCTAACAGAGATATATTACCAACATTCTATTTTTAGTGTAATCTGACGATATATATAAAGAGAGAATTCACTGAAAAATACATCCCTACCCCTACCAAAACGTAACTAATAATTGATACAACAAAATACAGTGATATTAAACACGCAACCACCCCTTGTCTGGATGAATGGATTTCTCTGTCTCCTTGGAAACGTGAATTATGAATTGTTGCAGTGCATTTAGAACCAAGTAATTTTAAAAATAAGTTATTCCAAAATTCGCTTGAGGATGAAATAGAACTAATGTCCTTTATTCAATTACAAAATTAAATTCGAAGCTTTTAGCTTCCATTTTTGAAATATGGTTAGAACTGTGTAGCAAAAAAAGACCACATTTTAAATCAATTAATTTATAATATTAATGCTCTGTAAATTTACATCTAACACTATTTTGCAAAAATAAAAATATCTATAAGAACACCGGATTATATATCTTACTGTTCTTTCTTTATATATATATATATATATATATATATATATATATATATATATATATATAAATTAATTAATTCATCAAGCCTAGAAGAATCCTCAACAGAATGCAGAAACCACTGGACGGCCGTTTCGTCCTATATTTCGAACTCATCAGCAGTGCGCATCCACGACCAGAGAATCGAACCCGGACGTTTACAATACGACGCAAGCGTTATTGTGTGTGTGTGTCTGTGTGTGTGTGTGTGCGCGCGCGCACGCGCATTTAAAATGGAATATAAAATGGCAACAAAGTTTTTAAGAAATCAAGTTTCAATGAAACGTTTTCCATTTGTCAAATTTCTCATATACATACATACATATATATATATATATATATATATATATATATATATATATATATATATATATATATATATATATATATAGGTGGACACTAGGGTCAACACCCAGCGGCGACAGTCTGTTTCATGCTTAAATGAATATTCAGGCCATCTTCATGGGTTGAATATCGCCGGTGGGTGTTGACCTCAGTGTCCACATTTATATATACGCTCTATCTCTGATATTGAGCACTTTAATCTATAAATATAGCATATCTTAAAACCGTATTTTATCATTTATATATATATGTGTGTGTGTGAGAGAAAAAAAAAGAGTGTGTGTGTGTGTGTGTGTGTGTGTGTGTGTGTGTGTGTGTGTGTGTGTGTGTGTGTGTGTGTGTGTGTGGCGGTGAGAAAGAGAGATAATAGAGTATATTATCATGTATAATCACAGATACGAGGACAGATCAGTAACTTCATAGCCTGATACGCAGCTATTTTACTGAAATTTAGTCTGGAATAAGGATCGATCTATGGGATTCATATTCACCATTGAATTAAGGTCATTGTCATGGAAGAAGTTTCATTTAAATACATATTTGTTGTGTAAAATAAATGTTCTTAAAATCATCAGTTTGTTGATATACCTCTGCACAGAACCGGAAGCACAGAAACATGGCATCTTCTCCACACAAATTTGCAATTCTGTTTCGATGTTTCCAAATTTGATCAAAGGAATTACATATGAAGGCATTAGCTTTCTCTTTGACGTCGTATATTTGAAATGATAACGTTCTAAATAGAGAATTTATCTTGCCTTTTTCTAAAGAAAAACTAATTGTAGGCGATGCTATCAAACTAAATTACCATCTTTGGAATCGATCGGTTTTCGGAAAATAAAAATAGAAAAACAGAAACAAGACGAAAGAAGACAGGATGAAACAAACGTAAACACAATAGGAATTAGCGTAAAAAGTAAAGAAGTTGTACAAAGAATTATCTCCCTTGTTAATCGAGGAGCCTTTATCTCCAGTATCAAGTGTTCTTTTCCAACAGAAAAATGGAAAGAATAACTGTGTTATTTTTTTTAACCGGTTTCGTACTATGAGAGCGAGAAAAGCCACTAAGACACGCGGGGTCACCGAGTGTAGAAGAATTATGAACAGAAGCATTAATAATGAACGGGAAGAGAAAAGAGTAATCAGGAGGAAAATAGATAGCGATTGATATTGCATTTAATTTTTTTGCAAATTAAAATTGGCTGCAAAGCATGGGACAAGAAGTGATTTCCACAAACGGAAAGTACGAGAAAAGAAACTCTTAGTATAGAATTTACAGCCACATCTAACCGGCTCATCTTAAATTAATGAGATCTCGACGCTACACAAGTACTGCGCTTAAATTCAAAAAGTCTAGGTACCATAGCGAACAATAACCATGAAAGTATTTATAGACAAAAACACAGGGAGGCAATCTTACAGCGGTAGGAAAATGACTGAAGCCGAAACGCCAGGTCAGGACCAATAATTTTGCTGATTCTTCTTTGAATTTTATCAATGAGCTCAAGACCATATGGACCAACAATATTCTAAACATAGACGAATTGTAGACTTATAGATATGTAAGAGAGACTTGGGCGCCTCGTGGTGGTGTAATGGTCAGCAAGCTTGTCTCGACTACGAGTAGTGAGTTTGATTCTCACTGGATACCCCCCTTATTTCGGCTTTGTGCCACATCTATTCTAAGCTCTATGTAAGAGAGATTCTGGAGAGAAAGATTGTCTCGCCCGACACAGTGAACCAACTTTCTCAGCAGCTGATCTATCAGTGGGTTTAATATAGTCTTTCTACTTCATGTCAGCTGAGAATGTTAGCCCGAGATGGCGTAACATAATGGTTATGAGCATCGAAGTTAACAAAAATGAAAAGAAATACGTACGACTACTTTTTTAAAATATGAATAAAAATAGAGAATAATGCAGATATTAAATACAACAATTGTTTTTTTAACAATTTTTAAAAGCTCGAAAAACTATGGCTCATATTATATTCAGTGTCTTTCTTGAGGAATAAATATGTTTATAAAGTAGTGAAAAGAGATAAAGCGAAAAAAGAACAATATGCAACATTGGAATAACTTATTGAATTATGTAACTCACATATTGGGCGGTCCCTTTAAAAGTAAAATAAAATTAAAAGTAGTAAATATAAAGAGAGAAATATGGAAAAAAGAGAAATAGAAGAAAAGAGTAAAGAGTGAGAAGTAAATCAAACGAGAAAGAAAACAGAAAAGAAGTATAAAAGAGAGGAGAAGGGAAAACACACAAAGGAGAAAGAGAAAAAAACAGAAACAGAGTTGAATAAAAAACGGAAACAAAATTTAAAAAAAATAAAAAGTAAAGGAAAGTGAGGATGAATATTAAAAGATGCCAAGTAAAGAGAAAATAATGAAGAGAAAAGGAAAGATAGAAATATTGATGAATGAAAAGTAAGCGGGAAATAAAGAGAGAAAGATGAAAGTAAAGACAGCATGAAGGAGATAAAAAAAAAAGAAGTTAATGAGGAAAATTAAGAAGGAAGAAAAAAGAAATGATAGAATGAGAAAAGTGAGAAAGAATATAATAGAAAGTAAAGAAAGACGAAAGAGAAAAAGAAATAAAGGAAACAAGAAAAAAAAACGGGCAGAAACAGGAAAGTAAAAAGAGAAAAAAGAAATAATGGTGAGAAAAACAAAATCAAGAAAAAGAATAATTCGCTGAAGAATTCCTCACAAACAAAAGAAAATTTCAAAAAATATCAACATGGAAAAGAATGCATTTTTAAACAAGAACGAACAAATAAATATTTATGACCATGAACAAATATATTAATGTTGTGAATACATTTGGAAAAGAATAGAGCTTTCCTTTTATTTCAGGAGAAAGACTTGCTTGTCTTGAAATTCCAAAGTTACCAACATCGTTTGTCCTTTCGAAAGGCAAGATCACCACAACTAAATCAGCTGATCCATACGTAAGAGAATGAAATACAAAGAAATGCAGAATGGGATGGCAAGGCTATAGAAAATAGATATCTGAACCCACGTTCGACCTCTATTCTACGCCTGAATAAAGCGAAGGGTTAGCGAATAACGTACAGAAAGCTGCGTTGACAGGCTACATACAATTTTCAGACAGATCATGTTATTATTTATAATAATATATTATGACAATTCGAATAGACTGGAATATCAATGAAGTAATAATGTATAGCTTCAGAAAAAAAATCCTATTACTATTTCAAATTATCGAAACTATTTTTCGCACATGCACACACAAGCACATAGATAGATAGATAGATAGATAGATAGATAGATAGATAGATAGATAATGAAGAAGATGAGATAGATAGATAGATAGATAGATAGATAATGAAGAAGATGAGATAGATAGATAGATAGATAGATAGATAATGAAGAAGATGAGATAGATAGATAGATAGATAGATAATGAAGATGAGATGAGATAGATAAATACATACATAATGAAGATGAGATAGATAGATAGATAGATAGATAGATAATGAAGAAGATGAGATAGATAGATAGATAGATAGATAATGAAGAAGATGAGATAGATAGATAGATAGATAGATAGATAGATAGATAGATAGATAGATAATGAAGAAGATGAGATAGATAGATAGATAGATAGATAGATAGATAATGAAGAAGATGAGATAGATAGATAGATAGATAGATAGATAGATAGATAGATAGATAATGAAGATGAGATGAGATAGATAAATACATACATAATGAAGAAGATGAGATAGATAGATAGATAGATAGATAGATAATGAAGAAGATGATATAGATAGATAGATAGATAGATAGATAGATAGATAGATAGATAAATAATGAAGATGAGATGAGATAGATAAATACATACATAATGAAGATGAGATGAGATAGATAGATAGATAGATAGATAGATAGATAGATAGATAGATAGATAGATAGTGAATGACGAATTGGAAGAAATACTTCGAAAGAAGAAAAAAACGGGTAACAGAATTTTTCAATTTTTTATTCAGTGACCCACTATTAATCTGACATATAGTTTGTATATCATATTCTGATATACATAAACAAATTGAGCTATTGGTAAAGCTTCAAGGAACAACCCTGTCAACACTCTGTCTGAAAAACGAAAAGAAAACGAAACGAAAAGAAAAGGAAAAAGAAGTCCCCTCCCACAAAAAATAAAAATGGCAAACGCAGAGAAAAACAAAAGGAAGAAAAAAGGCAGATATCTTGCAAACAAAAAACCTAAAGTGCTCAATGACTCTAGAAATTAAACTAAGACAGAGCAGTAGTACTAACTAAATTCAGATCCAAATGAAGGAATATGGATGAGAATACGACAGGTCATAAGTAGATATAATAGGAAAAACGCTTTGGAAGGGACATGATATTTGAGCCCCATTTTAAATACAAGATTAATTCAATATCCGATTTCATTTAACTTCTAACGATAATGATGTATTAGCGTCACTGGTATTCTTGCAGTTCTCACCTGTAGAATTCCCTTCCAATTTCAGGATTCCTTGCTGCCTACAATCTTCAACGATTTAAATGCAACGTTAATCGCAATCCTCTGTCTTCCTGAACCCTGTTCTTTTATTGTGCTTTGTCTTTTCTTCTATCCACTATAATTTCCGTTCACTCCAAACAACTCGATGCGACATAGTGGCATTACCATCTTGCTTGCGGTGAAATGATTAAAAGAAAGAGAGATTGTTGTATTTCTACGAGAATAACAAATATATTTAATAATCTTAAATAATCTTTTTTTTTTCTCGGTTTGTCCCTTCCTACGCAAATCGTAAGGTTTTATTGGTTAACAGAAGCGAAAAGGAAAGCAAAAAACAACGTACAAGACGGATGAGTAGTAATTTCTACTACTTGTAAGTAGAGTGACTGTTATATTTAATAACATAAATAATTAAACTGTGATCTTCTTCGACCTTACTAAATTCAAAAATGTCTACTGACTCTGTAAAATGAGCTACTGGATATGTATATGAGGTACATTTAAGTAGATTAACTGTTGTATTTAATATACAGCTTAACTGCTGTCTTCTATATTTTATAAAAAAGAAAATGTCTCTGTGTGTGCATTTTGGAAACCCCAGTTGGTTGTGAGATAGAGCAATATTGGCTTCTAAAAACACCAGTGTTGCCAAAATCAATGAAGAACTGTTGAAATTCCCAGCAGGAAGCCTTCAAACCTACAAGTCAATTGACACCGTTGCCGGCCAACAAGTGGAGGTTCACTATCCAGTATAATTTCTGAACACTTTGAATCCCTACTGACTACCGGCCCATACATTGCGCCTCAAAATCGGGACCCTAGTAATGCTACTGAGAAACCTGGAAACTCCAAGAATGGAATGGAAACCGCCTTGTGGTTAACAAACTCCTGCCACATTATTGAGGTACTATTCTCACAGGATGTGATGTGGGAGAGGATGTATTCATACCCAGGATAATTCTAACTCGATAAGTTGCGTAAATCCCCTTTGCTCTGCGCAGATTTCAATTTCTACTAAGACTTTGCAACGCGATCTCAATCAAGAAGTCTCAAGGGCTAACGCTCTCCCCAGTGGGGTCTAAATTTAGGCGTGTCATGATTTTCCATGAACAGTCATATGTTGGTTCTTCTAGAGTGATAAGCAAAACATGTTTATTGGCTTTCACTTCAAACGGAATAACTAAAAATGTTGTCCACAGAGAAGTGTTTTAGTACGCTCTTCACATGTCTACCGTAGTCACAAATTCTGTAACACTTCATCCCTTCCGGTTTGCCCCTGTTCCCTCTCATGATGTATGTGAGTGATGCACTTCACGTATTTTTTCCTTTGTTTAACTCTTACTGACTGTGTATTTCTCTTTTGCTGCATTAGATTCCGCGTCCATTTCACTAGAAGCCGTTGCCATGTCACCAGTATACTACCATCTCTTGCCGTGCACAAACAAAAAAAAAGCCCTTTTTAAGGCTAACACCTAAACTGTAACACTCTAAAGGAACATATCCCAGCCTTTTTAGACCTACTACTGTTTGATTGTTACACACCCAGGGAATTTATTCCAGCGTTTTTAGGGCTATCACAATGTAACTGTTAAACTTTCAGAGCCAACACTATTTTAATTTTTACAATCAGTGGACAGCCCTTTTTAACTTTCTCCTTCTTACAGTTATCGCTATGATTAAGAACCCGAGCAACGCCGGGCATATCTGCTTATGATATAAAATATTTTGGGAATATTATAAATATTTTTAATTTAATCTGATTTAAAGAATATTGTATAAGATTTAAAAAAAAAATACGAGTTGTTTATGCAGTAAGTATTTTTATTTGAACTTTCTTAAAATGTTTCATAACCTGAACCATCGGTGACCCAACGGGTCACGGGTAGTCTAGTAATGATTAAAAAATAGCCAAAAAGGAGACAAATGCATTTTTATATATTTGTTTGCTCTTAAAAGACTCGTATCAATGTTTATCTTTGCGAGCAACTGTGTGAGAACATTTCATTTCTATTTTATAATTTTTCTTGTGGATTGATAAGAGAAGACATACGATGTGTAGTTTAATTTTATTTCGTTCTGTTCCTTCTTTTTATTCGTCTTGTTTACAGAAATAATGTGAGCAAAAAGAATCTAAAATTTGCCTAAGATTGAAAAACTTAATTGCGCATCTGAATCCGGATAAATTCTATTCTCTCAAAACGAATTCGACATCGCCGCCCTCGTCAGAAAAATACGATAGCGCAACTTTCTTTATTTCCAAATGCAGAGTAATTGAAGAAAAAAATATTTTCCTTACTGGATCCTAGAAATTTCGTGATGTAAATTTTTTTTTTTTCATATATATCTTAACTTGAAAATTTTTCACTTAATCTCTCAAAATGTGTTTTCCTTTGTAAGCTATATTTTTCTTTAAAAGATATCTATAAATTGTTCTAAGATAGTGACGATGCCAAGTGTATGATAAAAGCATCGCCATTATACTGTGCGAATTGAGAAAGAAAATTTACTCCTATTTCTATCGAACCCTTGACAAATGGCTGTTCACATCGGCCACTACTTAAACCTTCCTTATTTAGACCTTCATTAAGTGTTATTTCCTGTTTTTCCAAGCTCTTTACGTACGCATATAACGTATACCAATTATTTGTACACATAATAATGCTTTTATTTCACAAAAGCTTTCTAACCATTACCAACTCTGTGGCACTTAGACGTGAAATAATAGTTAGGAAGCTTGTCTCGCGAGATCAATTACGATTGAATGGTGAGTTAGATCCTCGCAAGGTTCCCCATAATTTCTGTCTTGTATTATTGTATTACGTCTGAGCTACGCTTAATAAATCGGCATTTCATCGTGGTGTAATGGTTAGCAAGCTTGTCTCGCTAGATCAATTACAACTGAGTAGTGAGTTCAATCCTCGGTTGGTGCTCTATATATTCGGCCTTGTGACACATCGACCAAGACTGTCAAACTTGATCAATTACGACTGAATGGCAAGTACGTTCTTCACTGAATGTCCCATACTTTCGGCCTTGTAACACAGCTAAGCTTAAAAATCACCCTTAGTAATTCTTTTCATCATAATTTACAATCAGTCACTTATGTGCCATGAGTGAGACACGCTTAGACAATCATGTATCTTTCGATACATGGTTAACGAGGCAGATTTTTTTTCCCGTAGTAGGTTGCAGTTTCTTTTCTGCGGTATATGACTATAGAACCCGGTCTGTCCTGCTATTTACCCATAGCTGGGGGGTAGAAGAAGAGAAATCATACCTTTTCCCAAGAGTATTAGCACATAAATGAATGTAATTGATTCAACTGGAATTCGAACTCGGATCTCCGATTCCTCATTCCGAACCGCTATCCATTTCCTGCAGCTCATTTAAAATACGCATATAATAGAATTATGCTATTAGTAATATTTGCCTTAATTTCTGAGTACTGGACTTCATATAAATACAAATCAATACGTGCAAATGTTACTGAATAAGGTGTATATCAGTAATTAGAATACATGTTGTGTCCTCCCTGGTCTTTATAACAGAACTGTACTTTTGCATTCATACGATAGTATATATATATATATATATATATATATATATATATATATATATATATATATATATATATATATATATATATATATATATATATATACACCTTTCTGCAATGCATTATTCTACACATCTTGCACCTGACTGGTAATACAATACAGAAATTGAGGTAGGCTACTCTTATGTTTCAAATAGAATCGGAGGGACTTTTTCCTTCAGAAAAAGTTCCGCCCCGTCCCCAGGTTTATTAAAACCCATATCCATTTATTGTATATTGATAAAAAAATTCCAACCCCATCAATTATTAGCCCTCCCCTTGCATGAGGCGGGGCCTTAGTGAAATTAAACAATTCAGGTGTCACCCAGTCATGTTCCATACATGCTCTATGAAGGAAAGTAACAAGGAAAGTAATCGAACATCTTGTTGAGCGTGATAACTGATACGGATGGTTAGAAATTGTTCTTGATGTACATTGTGCAGGTGAGTGTTCCTTCCACATGGACCAAAGATGAGCAAGAGTTAAAACTTTTTGTACTCCGCACAATGACGTAGAGTAATGTAATTGTATATAGTTGGCAAATACATTATGGAAAAATCGCTTCCAATAGCATTGGAAATTTTTAAAAAACTTTCGGCGAGATTCGATCTCACCTCACGGGGAAATAAAGAATGCGTTTAAGAGGTTAGGCTTGATCTGCCAACCGAAAGATTCTCGTAGTTTAATCAATAAGAGCAGTTTTCGAAGCAAGATAAATACCCGAACAGACGTCACATACACTTTTATAAGATTTCCTTAACAATACGCCAAAAACAGTGCTCGGAAATGTAATATTAACGTAAAAAGTAAAGAGTCCTTTTCCCAATGGCACAAAAGTGTTCCTTTTACTGCATTGAATTTAATTAATATATCCTCGGCCCTTCTATCTATAAATCACACACACACACACACACATATATACATATATATATATATATAAGAAAGTTAAATTTAGTTTAGCTTCCATTTTTGAAACATGGTTGAAACTGTGTAGCGAAAAACCATATTTTAAGTCTATTAACTTATAATATATATATATATATATATATATATATATATATATATATATATATATATATTTGAAAATAAGGTACAAAATCTAATCACAGAAACAAAAGTGTGAGGCTTAATATTACAAGACAAGACATGTTAAAAGCGAAGCAACCGGTTTCGCTCCCGCTCTTCAGGCATCTACGGGAGATTTAACTTAAATTAAAAACAACAGAAAAAGTGTAATGAGAAGAAGAAGATGAAAAAAATGAACACAAGGAGCTAGAAACAAATAACAGCAAGCCCCAACAAACATTCACGCTGTTTACACAGGTAAGGCTTGCGGGACCCGATATAAAATACCTTCAGCACATTGAGGTGAAATAATGAGTGCGACCGGAACAGAACAATGAACCAATCAGCACTAAAATTTGCAGCACACCCTCTGTTATTTAATAGTGCTGATTGGTTCAGTGTTCTGTCCCGGTCGAACTCATTATTTCAACTGATATTCCGACACAAGCACATGAGATTTGATTATAGTGGTGAAGGTTTTGTGCAGAATCATCGACACTTTTTCAGGGGCCGAATACAGTGACTCGGTGCACTACGTGCCACAAGGTCCCCAAACTAACCTATGCAGGTTTTAAATTCAGAGTTGTCCTTCTCCTAGACCAGTTGCCACCCAAGGCGAAGCAACCGTTTTCGCCCCCACTGTTCAGGCATCTACGGGAGATTTAACTTAAATTAAAAACAACAGAAAACGTGTAATGAGAAGGAGAAGGTGAAAAAAACGAACACAATCAGCTAGAGACAGGTGACAGTGTGCCCCAACAAATATTCACGCTGTTTACACAGGGAAGGCTTGCGGGACCCGATATGAAGTACGCTCCGCACCTTGAGATGTTTTCACCAATGATAAATGCATATAAAAACGAAAAACCGAGAATTATAAGCAGTCAATTGCTGATACCTTCTGACGAGTAGATGAGCTAACTGACAAACTTTTTACTTGTATTAATTATACAGTGTAACCCGGATATAAAAGAGTTGTCGCGACCGGAGAAGAAGAGACTTATATCCGGGTTTCTCTTATATCCGGGTTTGGTCTATTTTGTTTAGGTAAGTATGGGAACAATTTGGGACCAGAGAAAATCTCGCTTATATCCGGGTTTCTCTTATATCCGGGTCTCTTATATCCGGGTTACACTATATATATATATATATATATATATATATATATATATATATATATGTGTGTGTGTGTGTGTTTGTAAGAGAACGAAAATAATATAAATTCAAACGTTCATAGAATTAATTTTAAAAAAGGGTTCAGTACAAGAGTAGAGCAATAAATATTTATTATAAACTGTTACGCTGGAACATGCAAAAATGCATATTTGTTTCAAAGCCTAATGGTGGTTAACGATGATGGGGATTAGATTACCGCCATCGTTAAACACCTGATGAGACGTCTTTAGTAGTCGAAAAAAATATGTATTTTTGTCGTAGTAACTTGCGTGTTCCAATGTAACAGTTTATAATAAATATATATGTATGTACATTGATTTTTAATTAGTGAATCTTCGTCGATTTCTTAATAGATCAAATTCAAGAACCACCACGTTTAAATGATTTTCTCCTCTAAAATCGCTATAATCAAAGAGATGCTCCTAAATCTGAAATACAGACATACATACACACATCTATAGATATAAATATGTAGATATTTATAAATAATTTCATACAAATATTGCTGCAAAAGCTGGGGTTGTGTCTCTAATAAAGCCTTCATCAGATAATGACTCTCGGGTTTGCAGCCAAGGCGACCGAACAATACATTACCTTATCTCCAGGCTTCATTGATTTTCCGTCATAGTGTATCAGAAGTGTGCAGATGTAGCCTCCGCTCGATCTTGCAGTATTTTTTTTTATATAGTTACTCTTTTCTGATATAAACATTCCAAGTTTAGACAGGTATGCTTAGGTCGAGTTGTCGAAAAACATAGCCAATACGCGAAATCATACTGCTTTATTTTACGTATTCTTCTAACAGATTTTCCCAATTCAAATCAAGTCCCCAAGTTCCTAAAAGGTAAAAATGTGAAATCTTCAGAATTAATTAATGCACGCGCGCGCGCCGGTATATAGACAGTGTGTATGAAAAATACTTTTAAAAACTTTGGGGGCGGTTTCTTTACATCAAAGCAAGAAAAAATATCCATATAAACTTCTGTCCATAAACCCTTCGTTTTTGAGTTATTAAGTTTAAAGAAGGTTTACAGTAGATGGCACTGTGTTGCCATCTAGACTAGGTTACATTTGCCATTCCTGTACATTTGTGGATAGTCTGTCTTCAAGGTTTAACGTGTGTAGCAATGAGTTAACTGAGAAGCGTTCCGTTTAACAATGGGGGGATATTCATATCGTGAACAGGCACATATGACATTTACATACGGTCGCAGGAATGGTAATGGACGCGAGGCTGCACGGCTGTATCAGATTACGTTTCCAGACTGAATCATCCAACATTGACTGCTTTTTATTATCCACCTCTTCTCTTCCAGATATGGGTTAATTAATTGAAATTGAAAGAATCCACCTCTCCTCTTCCAGATGTGGATTAATTAATTGAAATTGTGTCAGCAAAATCGTTATAATCTACAAAAGTTTCTTAGAATCTAAAAAATATTTTCTGGCTTTAAACAACCTGCAAAGCGTTCATAAACCGCAAAAAGCAAATAAAAAACTATAAAATGTACGATAATTAGTGAGATATCCTGAAGTTCTACAGTGTTTTAAGCAAAGAGTAGTATAATAAAATGTAATTTTATGTACAAAAGACCTGAAGTAGGATATATTTGGCTACAACCAAAATTACTTACAAATCGGATTCGGAAGAATCAGGAAAATTATCCTAGTTTAATTGTTCACTATTTTGCAATGAAATTTTTCACCTATCGTTCGGTTAAAGGTCTACCCCTTGGTTCCTGTTTAGGATTTGGTTTGCAGTTCTTTATAAAGTCTACTTCAAATCTATACCACTAACGTCTTTGCCTGAATTTAATTTACTATTTATCTTTTAATTTATCTCAATAGGAGCAGATAAGTTCACCTGTCATCCGGTTCCCATTAACACCCGGGTCTTTTGAACAGGAGTAGAGGTTTATCACTTGTTTGGGATTGGTGTTCTGGTTACGTCTAAAATCTTTTCATTCTTTTTCACTGCCAGTTTTCCATTGTGCTCATTGTTTCTAGTGGCATTATCGCCTTGCTTCGGGGGAATTGATTAAAAAGAAAAATATATAACAAAAATATTGTTTGGATCTAAATGGTGACGGAAAAGTATTTGACAGAACAGGAAAAAAACAGCAGGATCGACGTAATCTTTGAAATGTATATTCAATAAAAGAAAAAATCGGGTATTTAGAATGTATTTTTGCGAAGAAGTGATAAGATGATGTATTTGTAACAAGAAAATTAACTGGAAATGAAGTAAATATAAATGGCGTTAATTTCAATTATCTGGAATTTTCTGACGACAATATTATTAATACAAGGAACATTAGAGATACGAAATAACCGAGTTTCATGGTAGGTTTAATTGATAGAAAAAAATACAATAGTTCGGTTCACCTCTACCTTGTTTTGAATAATATAGATTTATGACTTGTTTCCTGTTTAGGATTAGATTCCCGCTTCTTTTCTAAAGTCTACTTCAAATCTCTGCTTCTAACGTCTCCGCCTAAATTCTGAATTTATAATTACTTCTTCTTTTATTTTTATTTATTCATCATTGTTTTTATTAATTTTATGTTTTCACCTCAGCATGAGTAGTTAGCTTCGCCTATCGTCCTGTTCATACTCCTCCCAGGTCTTTTAAACAGTAGTAGTTTCTTGTTTAGGATGGGGTTTCCGGTTTCTTGTAAAGTCTTCTCATTCTCCTTCACTCCCAATATTCCCTTGAATCTTTGTGGCATAATCGCCTTGCTTGGGTGAATTAATTTTATATTTTTTATTAAACGCACTTATAATTTTTTAAGTAGTTTAAATTATTACATTTTTAGTTCATTAAACTATTTTTAATTTCAGTTTTTAATTTACTAAGCCATTCCATGTGATTAAAGATATTTAGGATAATTAGATTGATCGCACCGTTTCCTACGGCTTATCAACCTTTTGCAAGTTATTTAATGCCAGAAAATAGTTTTAGAGTGTAAAGATTTTTTTAAAGGAAGTAATGGTTTAGTGATAAAAGTCTTAGTAATTAACCCATAGCTTGGGAAGAAGAGATGGATTCATACTTTTCCTGTATTTACGCGTAAGTCAATATAAAGAACTAAACGGGAATTGAAACTCGCCCCTCCAATTAACTATTACGAACCATTACACAACCGCACAGCCAAGATTACAGCGCCTGGTATTCCACACGCTCATCCATCTAGGTACTGACCAGGCTCAACGTTGCTTAAATTCGGTGATTACACGGGAACCGGTGTTTCGACGTTATATGGCCGCAAGCAGGAAAAGTTTTCCTGAAATTCAACAACGTTTTAAGCAAATAGTATTGTAATAAAATCTAATCTTTCGTGTAAAAGGGCAGGAAAAGGTTTATTTCTTTGGATACAATAAAATCACTTAGAAACCGAATTTTCGTAGAGTTAGCAACGCAAGAAATTGCTCACATTTCTAAAAGAATATTTTAAATATGATTTTTGGTGATCACTACTCTAAAATGCAAATGGAGAAGGATTACATTTATAGCTGATGTACGAAGTTCTAATTAAATCTAAAAGGAAGACAACCAATTATTATTTGAAAACTATAATAACTTTGAATCTAGACGTATTCTTACTTAAAATTGCCTCTTTGGTGCAATCATATATCAGAGCGTGGTTCATGAATACAAAGTTCACTGATTAGATTAACTCGAATAATAAGCATGTACAATGGTTTCAAATGAGAAGGGTAGAAGTAAGGTAGATTTTGTGCGCTGGAACAAAATATTTTTTTTTATTATTAGCGTTACGAAACTGCTCATTACAAACACATGGCATGCAAGCAATTTTCGTGTTGATCAGGCTACACGACAGAAAAGTTCCAGTTGTTTGAAGTGCTTTGTTTTAGTTCATTTTTATATTTATTGCAACAGGAATGAGTAAAGAGAAAATGCTTTTACATTATTCTTTTCGTTTTATTACAAAACCTATGAATGATTAGTCTTAAATAATAATAATAATAATAATTTTAATCATTTCACCCAAGCAAGTCAATACAGCCCTGCTACTAAGATGCAACGTGTTACTGGGTGTTAGAGAATATGAAAAAAAACACTGTTAAGGAGAGAGAACAGTAAAAAAAAAAAAAAAAAAAAAAAAAAAAAAACAACAACAATTAAGAATACCATGGGTAGCAATTGAAATTGTTTTTAAATTTTTAAAGATCAAACTTGACTGGAAAACAAAAATCCGGAAGAAAGTTCCACAAGTGATAAACTGTTACCGATAGAAGAAACTGTTAGCATAGAACTTACGGTTACATGTAGCCATTTCAACTGTAAAATTATGAGACCTTGCCGCCAATCAGGTAATGCGCTTAAATTCATAGAAAAAAGTTCATCAGAACAATTACCATGGCAGTATTGACAGAAATGACACAGGAAAGCTACATTACGGGGGTAGGAAACTGACTGAAGACGAGATGCCACATCAGGACCAATACATTGCAGATTATTCTTTTTATTTTATCTAGAATCTCTAAATATATAACAGGGACACCAGATAAAATCTGACAGTAGTATTCAATACAATGATGAATGGTAGACTTATAAATATGTCGCTGTTATTTAAGGGGCACTGGGTATGATAAATAAGAGTAGCGAAAATCAGGTGAGAAAAATTCCTGGATATATCACAGCTATAAATGTTCCTTTTTGTGCGGAATTGCTCATATCATCCACAAAATCATCTACAT
This sequence comes from Acanthosepion lycidas, assembly GCA_963932145.1. Taxonomy (NCBI): domain Eukaryota; kingdom Metazoa; phylum Mollusca; class Cephalopoda; order Sepiida; family Sepiidae; genus Acanthosepion; species Acanthosepion lycidas. Next base: position 98,057,333 of record OZ010571.1, read on the forward strand.
CTAAGCGAAACGTCCCATATATGTATAGATAACTCCCCTACAGTGCCCCTTTTACTCATAGACCCCGGAAGGAACTTAGTAATTAGTTACTTAAAATTATTCTTTGGCAAGATGATGTAGTGGAAAATGTCACCCATATCATTAGCGCTTGGGAAATGCTTGAACAGTAAGAATACAAATGTCGCCATGATAAATCGGCGTCCGATTTGCATTGGTGCGTATGTAAATAGTATGAAGATGAAGTCGAAAGAAATGTTAGCGCCGCAAAGCGGAGAATATAACTGAAAACGATTAAGTCACGTTCTTTGGGGATTTTAGCATCTATACAGAGAGCGTCCTTGACGCCACTAAACCAGCCATCACTATCGTTGACAAAGGAACAATAAAAGGCCTTCTAATCAACGTCGCTATGCCTAATGAGCATACAATCAAGGTCATCGACAATTGACAAGATTTATAAATATACTAGATTGAATTCACCAGAATGTGAGATATCCAGGTTAGTATAGTCTCAGTTATCTTTGGTGTGTTGGGGGTCTACGTAACCCACTACTTCAGAAGTCTATATTGCTTGGCACTATAAATATTTTACGAAAAGTGGTATCTCCACGAACGTACGAGTTGATGGAACACATCAAAATTGCCAAATTACTGACGATTTTATTAGAAAAAAAAATTAACAACAGACATAGTACTGTGAACAATGCAGATATCATCATGATACGATCCGGATGTTAGCACAAGTTGTCTCCAAATTTCTTGACAGGTTCTTGTTATTGAATCAAGATTACCTGATAATGAGCGTCCACATAGTGTCACGCAACCTATGAATGACTCTAAACAATTGTATGGGTGCCATAGGACTTGCAGAGGTTGCAGAACAATCATATACATCGCGGCCTGTTTGGTGAACGTCCTCGTTCAGCTAGTAGACAACTATGACATAAAATATATATATATATATATGTGTGTGTGAGTGTGCTTCCACTGATTCAATAAACAATTAGCACACCATGAAGAAAAAATATGCTCCAAACCTTTTTATTGTCAAAATATTTATGTTATTATTAATAGGAAAGACCAAATTATTTTTTTATTACCAAATTATATTTTTGCTCCTTTTCGGAGAGTTCAAAATTTTGTTTCAAAGTCTTTTCTCTTTTTTTGCGTCAATGGGCGAGGAGTGGGAAGCAAAAGGTTAGTATAGGAAATTTTAGCGTCATTTTTGCGGCGGAAAATACCCTGACTTGGAGGTTCCTGCAAAAATTAAATCATTGTCCGGTATAATTGAAACTTTCAGGACTTTACAAATTAATGAAATTATTTTAGAATTTTTTTTTAGAAAATCTTAGTAAAATATTTTTCTATATCTGTTACCTTCGACTTATTTAATTTTATGAAATTTCAGGAAATTTAATTTTGTCCCGATTAATGTTTATATTGGTTAAAAGCAGAAATCCTTGGAGAATTTAAATCATCAATTTCTTTTTGGAAAACAGGACCCCTAGTTACCGAAAATCTGCTCTGAATCGAAAAATAAGAAGCCAGTAAAACTATGATCATATTTAATTAGAACATCTTTTAATTGCTTTTTTTGAATAATATATATTATGGACATTTGTTTTAATAAAAAAAAATGTTCGATGAATAAAGGAAATTTTACAAGAACTCTTTTGACATTTTTAATTTAATTATAATAATTTATGAAGTTTTAAATCTTTTAAAATTCTGTCATAATTTATACCGGTTAGGTTATATTAATATTAATATTTTAAAGATAATTTTGAATTTATTTAGTATTTGCATAAACGTGCCGAATTTTGGAAATCCGGACAGAAAATAAAAGCGATAAATATAGCAAATTTAAAGCCAAAATATTAAATTCAAAATAACATTATATTGCATTGAATAATTTCCTGAATTTTTAAGATTACGGTGTAGTTAAAAATTATATCAAAAAGGCGCTCGCGTTATGTTTCCCAAGTAATTTTTACAGATATATCTAACGTAGAAAAAATTAGAGAAAAAATCCGTCTCTCAGTAAAGCTTTCAAGCTGGGAACACCTTAAATAAACATCTACCGCCTTGAGAAAAATGCATTTCTACGATATTTGATATTTAAATTGGGTAATATTACCTTCAGGTCAGAGTAATTAAACTTTAAATCAGCAAATAAAGTTTAAGAATGTATATTTAATTTTCGAAAGATTTTTTAGCAAAACAAATTACATCGTGATGACTAAAATCAGCGATTTTAGCAATTTTAAAATGAAAACACTTTCCAGACACTTTAAATTACGTTTTTAATACAGCAAAGTATATTGTGTATTGTAAATATTAAATTTAATTCATTAGGTTCAAATTAAAATCAAAAATAAAAGCTACAAGAAAGTTTTTCCTTTTTAAAAAATAATTTTAAACCATGGGAATCGCCATTATATATGAGTTATTACTTTGATATTTATTTTAGTGGATTTTTTTAAAAATTAGTTTAATAAATATACTGTTCTATGCTTAAGCAATAAATTAAAATATGTCGGTTCAGTGAATGAAAAATCCATTCCTATATATATATATATATATATATATATATATATATATGTGTGTGTGTGTGTGTGTGTGTAGTCATCCACAGACAGACTGTTTCACTGAATCACAGCTCATCAGTGTTGGTAGATATCCGATCGTTCCAAGCCGTGATCAAAACCAGTCAGATATTCTAACCCCTATTTTTTATAAACACGCTAGAGAACTCAATCCTGCTGAAGAGTCTTGCATTATCAGCAGTAATACCCGCTGTTTAAAAAATTAGCGCTTTTCTCCCCACAATGCTCGACCAATAAATTATTTTTCGTGAGCTAATATCGTCATACACTGACAGACTGTTTTGCTGCATCACAGCTCATTAGTGTGGCTAGACATCAGATCGCTTCAAGCCAGGACCAGAACCCGACCGATATGGCATCAGTTGGAGATTCTAAGCTCTAGGCAGAGTGAAAGGCGAATTTTTGCGTATTTATGGTTCTATAAACACGCCAGTAACCTAGAGAACTCAATCCGTCTCTCTCTCTCTCTCTCTCTCTCTCTCTCTCTCTCTCTCTATATATATATATATATATATATATATATATATATATATATATATATATATATATATATATATGTGTGTGTGTGTGTGTGTGTGTGTTCAATAGGCAAGTTTTGGGTGAAGCCAAACATATGAGAAATGTTAACCATACAAACGGTTAAACATAATAAATATATTTAAACATTAATGAAAAGACGACTCCACATTCAGAGGGATGAAGAGCAGATAGCAAACGACTCGTGAATTCGAAGCAATCGAAAATGACAAAAGAAATTCAAATCATACCTATAAAGTAGGTACCTCCAGTCAATTTTTTGATACCTAATGTCTAAAATGAATTTTTAAAAATGAAAAGGCATTCTTAAAGATTTTATTTTAGCTTTAATTGAAAGCTAAAGGATTAAATTTATTATTTCTAGTAAGTAAAATATTCTGGTGCATTTCAGATAGAAATTATATAGATTGGAATGTCAAATATATGCTCGATTTTTTTAATTTATTAAAAGCGGCCATTTTCTTAAATTTTAAGAAATTTGTAAACAAAAAATTTTCCATTTTAAACTTCTTCCTAAAATAAATTATATATTTTTGACATGTTATTTGAGTGAAATTAGAAAAATTAAAGTTATATTAATCTAATTTGAAACAAACATTACTTATAGCATAAAAAAATTGTATCCAAACATTTCTTGATTTGTCTGAATTTTCTCTTGACTTTATTCATGTTATCGATATCATTGAGAAGTTACGAGGTGATGACAGCTACTATGGATGACCAAAATTTATATAATTTTACGAAATGTAAGTGAACAAATCTTTTTGGTTTTTAACTAATAATTTTTAAAATATTAACATTTTTTCAGCAATTATGTAATATTTATTTTTTAATACTTTTTTTTAGTCTGCATTTTGTTTCTTAGGTTCTTAATCTTTTTATCTTATTTAATAACTTATTATCTTAAACAAAAAATCACTTCAATGAAATATGACCCAAACTAAAATAAAAATATTTAGTAAAAAAGTAATTAAAAAAATTAAAGCTAACTTAGAAATTTTGAAAGGACTTTTTGCAAACACGTTAACGATGTGAAACAGAACTGGATATTGAACGGAAATAATTGCATTACTTCCGACGACAATCAAATCACGTGACCTTTTTAAGGATTATGTGATGTATAGATTCCCCATAGAAATTAGGAAAGTTTTTTCACTAAAAGTTATTTTTAAAATTATTTTTTAAATATTCGGGTACAAACGACTGTTATGAGCTTTACAAATTTCGATTCGTAAATTTATTTTTCACTTAACCATATTGCCAAATTGCATGTCTAAAAGCAATGAAGAATTTTAAACGATTTTTAAAATATTAATAATATAAATAAATTTTTTAAAAAATCAAAAAAGTTCTTATAAAAGTAAAAAGTACATTATTCATCGAAAAATTTTATTTCTTCAGACAATAATGTCCTTAATATAACTTATTTACAAAAGCAAGTAAAAGCTTTTCTAATTAAATAATGTCGTTGTTTTTTGTATTTTTTTTTTTTTTTTTTTACAATTCAGAGCAGATTTTCGATGAAACCGGTAACGGTTTTACAAAAAGAATCTGGTGATTTACTTTCTCTAAAGAGTCTTCTTTTTAACTAATAAAAAAAAATCCCACTCTTAAAAATGTTATTTCTCGAAATTTCATGAAAATATGTAAGGAGGTGGAAATATATAAAAAAAAAAAATCTTACCTAAATATATTCTAAAAAAAGAATTTCAAAAATAATTTAATTCATTTCTAAATATTTCCTGAAAGTTTCATTAAAACCCGACAATTATTTGAATTTTGCAAGAATTTCCAAATCAACGTGTGTTTTCCTCGGGATAAAGCGCAAAATAAAACAAACCTTTTTTTTCTCTTTTCGAACGCGGTCATTAAAAAAAAAAAAAAAAAAAGATTTTTAACCAAAATTTTCAACGTGCTAGAAAAGAGTAAAAAATCTCAAAAAATAACTAAAAAAATACTTTGGTCTCTTCTCTTAATAATAACATAAATATTTCGATGACAAAACTTTGTTTTCGTTGAGTTATGGGCCTTTTTTCATCATGCTATGCTGCTTTTTTTACGCGACCTAGTGGAGGTACCTGCTATAAAGAAGCTCTTTAATAATGACTGATGTAAGATGAACGACAATTTATTTTCATATTCTCCCCAGAAACAAGAATATAGCCTGAGGCTTGGGAAAATTAAATTATAAACCTTAAACAAAGCATATTCGTTGGTATCCAAGCCTACGTAAATTAAGAATTATGATCCATACGCCCCTACACCCATATACGCATATATGTATATATATATATATATATATGTGTGTGTGTGTGTGTGTGTGTGTGTGTGTGTGTGTGTGTGTGTGTGTGTGTGTGTGTGTGTGTGTATGTGCTTGTCTGTGCTTGTGTATGTGTGCGTGTTCGTGTAAGAGTGATTATGGAAAAGAATGAATGCTGAAAATATCGACTTCCCAAAAATTCTGATGTTTAATAATTGAAATGAGTTATTAAGTCGCGCACAAAACACTGCAGTACTTTCTCCTATAGGTATCTATATAAATATATATAGACATATATGCATACGCACCCCCCCATATACATATATATATATATATATATATATATATATATATATATATATATAATGTTAACAGCGTACTTGAACACAAATTTTGTCATATATTCTTCTACATATGGTAAATGAATCGTAGATCATTAAAAATGTAATTCAGTTGTTCTCTCTCTCTCTCTCTCTCTCTATATATATATATATATATATATATATATATATATATATATAATGTTACTCTCTTTTTCCTTTTCAGACATTGTATTTTCTTTCCGTTTTACCGTTTAATTTGTTTAATCCGTTTTTTTTTTAAACTTTTTAATTCTATTCTTTTTCATGGCGTCTTTTCTTGTTCTCTTTATCAAATCTGTCACATCTACTGCCAGTTAATTTCATGCAACACTGATAAGAGACGATTTACGGTCACCTTTAGAGACCAAAACAGGTAAAAGTGTTTTTCACTTTATTACGCACAATGACTCTTAAAGATAACTCAACTGTACAAATGCACACAAACCCGCTCCACCGCTGTCCTGATATCTGTCTGCCTATATCTGTGTAAGAAGTGACACATCTTCAGTTCAGCTGTTCAAGAGTGCTGTTAACCTCATTAATGGAGAGATGTGGGAGTCTGATTCCGTCAGAAGTGATCAATTGCCTCTTCATATGGCGATTCCTTTTTTGGACGAACAAAGAATGACAATATATACACATACATGCATATTACATATGTTTTATTACTTTAAACGTTATTTTCGTGGAGAAATATATCTGAAATAGACGCCCTCTATCGTCTGCTCTCTCAAGAAATCGAAATAAAAAAAGTGTGTAATCTCTGGCAGTGTCCCCTTTGTAGGAGAAACCACCAGAAATACCGTTTTAAGTAATAAAAGTGTTGGATTAAAAATTAATTGATTATTTTTTTAGAAATTATATATATATATCGTATTACTATTAACCGTATATTTCCTGAGTATCCGTATTTGAGTTGATATACAAGTTTTGGGGCTTTTTTTAATTATATTAAAGAGTGAAATTGATAACAACCTTGACTATAGTGTGCTCCGAAAGTCTTATCACCCTAACCCTCTCTTCCAAACTTTAGGGGCTCGTTTCAAACATCTGAAATAGAAAATTATATTGTATATAGGGGTGACAAGAGTTTTAGACCACCGTGTAAATTGAGATGTCCGACTAATGAAAAATCTTGCCTCCTACTGAATTCAAGAGAACAATTTTTATTTAGTAGAACTTTCACTTTTAAAGAAAATTTAAAAAAATGGGGACAGGAACTCAAATCCATGTATCCATTAAAACAGCGTTTATAGTAATAAAATGTTAGTCAGTTATGCGCCATGCGTGATACACGCTTAGGCGATCATGTATATTTCGATACATGACTGACGAGGCATATTTTTTTCTGCTTTTTTCAGATCTACCTCGTCAGTCATGTATCGAATGATATATGACTGACGAAGTAGATTTTTCCCGCAGTAGGTTGCTATTTCTTTCTACGGTAGACCAGTTGCCATCCAAGGCTATAGAATCCGGTCTGTCCTGCTATTTGCCCATAGATGGGGGGGGGAGAAGAAGAAGATTCACACCTTTCCGAAGGGTATTAGCACGTAAATAAATGTAATTGATCTGACTGGAATTCGAACTCGGCTCTCCGATTGCTCAATCCGAGCCACTATACCGTCTTTTAAAAAGTCACAGCTGTACCGAAACTGAAATTAGCAGATATAGATTTGTAGAAGACCCAACGAGCAAGACGTGCTAAAGTTTTCCTCTCGGGGTTTCTCTGTGGATGAATTTTTAGAATTGGTGATGTGATTTGGCTAAGAAAGTGGTTTTCTTGATAACAAACAAAAAAAAAAGGATGCAGTTTCAATTTCTGTCGGAGGAACACTTTTTCTTCAGTGGTACTTCTCAGTGTAGATCAGTTGTTATTTGACTGTTTAATCAAATCAAATAACTGGAATAGCAGCTCAAACCCGTGTAGCTACTAAAAATAGCATTTATATTAATACGAAATCATATTGGATCAAAAATACTTTAAAAAATACACCCATGTGCAAATATTTTATTAGTTTGCGTAATTAATGTTATAACAGTTGTATTTTTTGAATTTCACGCAGTGTTGGTTATTTCAGTTTCATCTACACACACGATATATATATATATATATATATATATATATATATACAATATATATATATATACACACAATATATATATATATATACACAATATATATATATATACACAATATATATATATATACACACAATATATATATATATACACAATATATATATATATATACACAATATATATATATATATATATATATACACACAATATATATATATACATATATATACAATATATATATATATATATATACACACAATATATATATATACATATATATACAATATATATATATATATATATACACAATATATATATATACACACAATATATATATATATATATATATATACACACAATATATATATATATATACACAATATATATATATACATATATATACAATATATATATATACATATATATACAATATATATATATATATATATATATATATATATATATATATATATATATATACATATATACATATATATATATATATATATATATATATATATATATATATATATATATATGGAGTAATGATGCAATATGATAATCCGTATGGAGAGATCTATGTCAAAAGACAGAGCAAAATTATTATTAATTAAAGAATATCAAATATTTAAAATCCCATAGGTAATATTTTTTTTTATTTCATGAGAGCTCTAAAATACAGCAGCTCTCAATCTTCAAGACCTGCAAACAAATCACAAATGAAATGGAAACTATATTCCGATTTAAAAACAAGAGATATTGCTATCTTCCAAAGTGAGTGTAGGTAAAGGCAGAAAGTGTTGACCTATTTTGGCATACTGATCTCATTATGGCATTTGAGTATAGTGGAAGGTTTTAATGTGTAAATCTGAAACAATCCCGTCTGTTTCTGTCAACGGGCCAAATTTTCAATTCTGACATATTTCATTCAACAAGTTATTTGTAAATAATATTAAAAGAGAACATTTTTAAAGATTTCGAAATTAGCGAAAAAGTTTTCATAAGCTTTTTATACAATTAACCAAGAAATTTAAATTAAAATTCCTAAAAATTTGAATTAAATGGTTATTAATTATATTAAGAGAAACATATTTATATTTAAAGTATCTTACATGTATTTATTAATATTTAGCAGGATATGGATGTACTTTAAACTAAGGAAAAGTTAGATCAGGGTTAATTCCCTCTATTTCATTCAATTCTGTAAATAATATTTAAAAAGTGTCTGGTTCGGAACATTTACAAAGTATAGGATTGGTGTATACGGAATAAATTCCAGTAACCAAAAAATACAATTCTTAAATGAGTGCTCAATACAGAGTAGAGCAAATATAATTTTTTCGAAAATTATAACATAAATATGTTATAAAATCACTACAAAAATAGTCATTTTGTTTCAACACTTCTGGTGTCTTACCAAGTGATGGTGTTGAATGTAGAATAAAGGGTTTTAAAATGTTAAAATCAACCAAACAACACTCGATAGGAGAAATCCTGTTACATATGCTGCAATGACCAATCAAATTACAAGTATATGAGAATTCAAAAAACTTGACAACGAACCTTGGTTATAATAATTAATACTTTAATATAAGGGTTAGACTAAAATAAAAATCATTCTAACTAATTAATATTAAATTTTACTATAAAATTCAAATTTAAAATTACCAATTTAAAATTTTAAGTTTAATCTCTATTAAGTTTAAAATATAAAATTATTTAAAGAAGAAACTGAGGAAAAATGCATATGTTTTGTTATTTATTTTGTTTTAATTGAAAAGCCAAAAATTCAGTTAGAATAGACGTTAAAATCTAATGTTGAAGCTAAGCTTCGTTAAAACAGAAACATCTGAAATGGTGATAACAGCAGGGGGGGGGGAATGAGATCTTGCAAAAGACAATACATATACAATCAGATTATAATACACAAACACGTAGACATATTTATATATATAAACACGCAAAAATACGAACGAAATAGGAAATAGATGCCCACAACCCTTAAAAAAACGACAACAATATATACATATATATATATATATATATATATATATATATATATATATATATATGTATATATATATGTATATATATATATGTATATATATATATGTATATATATATGTATATATATATATATGTATATATATATGTATATATATATGTATATATATATATATATGTATATATATATATATATATGTATATATGTATATATATATATATATATATATATATATATGTATATATATATATACTTATATATTTATATATTTAAAGATATTTTTGTAGGTACAAAATTTAATGATCGAAATAAAAGTATAAAAGTTAATATTACGAGACATATTAAAAAAAAAAACGGGTGAATCAACCGGTTTCGCTCCCGCTCTTCTGGCTTCAACGGGAGATTTAAAATTAATACAGAAAAATGTACAATAAAAAGAATTGTAAAAAAAAAAAAAATATGCAAAAAGAACTAGAAACAAATGACAGCGAGTCCCAACAAACAATCACGTTGTTTTTTGGGGGTTTTTTGCAATTCCTTTTATTGTACATTTTTCTGTGTTAATTTTAAATCTCCCGTTGAAGCCTGAAGAGCGGGAGCGAAACCGGTTGGTTCACCCGTTTTTTTTTTTAATATGTCTCGTAATATTAACTTTTATACTTTTATTTCAATCATATATATATATATATATATATATATAATTTATTATTACGTTAGCATTTGACGATTTTTTCTTATTTTAATTATTTCAACCAAAGAAAGGCAATAAAGCCTCTAAAAACAAAAAGGCTACTGAATGTGAAAACATGAGTAAAAGAAAAACACTATTAAAGTGCGAACACAATAATAGAAAAGGAATCAAGAAGACAGTAGATAATCTTTGGCAATGCAATTTAATTTTTGAAGATCAAAGTTGACTGGAAAATAAGAAGCCAGAATGTGTTCCACAGGCAAGAAGTGCGATAAAAGAAACTGTTAGCAAAGACTTTACAGTTATATCTAACCAATTCTGCTGCAAACTAATGAGACCTTGTTGCCTTTCTAGTTTAACGCTTAAAAATGAAAAAACCAAAGAAAGCACGTCAGAACAATTAGCATATAAGTATTTTTTTAAATTCACAGGGATGCTACGTTACAGGTGGTGGAGAATTTGACTGAAGTTGAGATGCCAGATCAGGACTAATAACATTGCAGATTTTTCTTTGGATTTTATCAAGAATCTCTAAATATGTAGCAGAAATACCAGACCACACGTGACAGCAATATCCATTGTATGGAAGAATGGTAGACTTACACATGTGTAACATAGATTCTGACAAGAAAAAAAGTCTAGCACAACACAGTGAACCAACTTTTGTAGATGCATACCTAACAAGTGATTCGATATAACCTTTCCACTTCATGTCAGCGAAAAACGTTATTCTGATATGAAAGGCATGAGAAGAAATGGGGCGCTAAACACTCTGTTTATGGTTACCAATTTATACATTTAGATAATTACGAATCAGTTTATATTTAAATATATATCATTATGCAGAAATCAAAAGGAAGCAATCAAAAGTACAAATTTAGTAGTGATTGAAATTCGGACATGATTATTTTGTCGTACAATAGTTTTAAAAGAATAAGTTAAGTACAGGTTGGTTCGAAAGACTTGTCACCTCTACATAATATATTTTTCTGTTCCAACGCTCTGTGGGTTATTATCAAGGAGAGGATTTCTAATGAAAAATACCAGAATAACCATCAGTTGAAGCCGTTCGGAGAGCCTTTGCAACAATCAAAAACACAGCTTCGTAAAATATCACATAGGACATGGCGCCGCATTATTTTCTGCCACGAAAATGATGGTGTTCATATAGATATTTTTGGTGTGTGACAGTGTCAATGAAAGTGAATAAACCAAATCTAGTTGATGTGCTTTGTATTACGGCATTATTTGTTCTTCTATTGTTCTCATTACTTTTTGGGAACAGTTGGCAAGACTTTCGAATCAACCAGTATGTTTACAATGAAGTACAGAATACATATCTCGTAACTGTATAGTTTGTATGTTACAGTGAGTTTCTTTAAACATCATCTGTGTGCATGTACATGCTTAAGAAAAGAAAGTAAAAGAAGTTCACAGGAAATGATGGGTTTGTTTAACGAAATGTCAATAGAAATTGAATGAAAGCAGACGAAACCGAAAGACAGAAAAAGTTAGGCAAATTTAAGGTTAGAACGCCATTTCACGCAACTCCAAAATAATCCCAACCGACTTCTAATTTATTTTAATGGATTACGGCCATTTATAATAATTTAATGGAGGAAATAAAGGCTAATTTTTACTGGGAACAATTAGTCAACAAGAATTCTAATTGAATGAAAAATACAAATGGAATATTTTCTGCGCATTTTTATTGGATAAAAAAATCGATGACGGAATTCCTAGTTGGAGGGAATTTCTTTTATCAGATTTTACTTTAAACTCAGGAACATTTATTAATTGGTGGGAAAATATAAAAGTGAAGATTTGTTAGGTTTTTCGGAAAATAATGTCCGATTTTAGAATATATATAATGAGTAAAATTTACTCTTTTTAACTGTTTTATCAATGTCTTTAAGAATTCAATTTAAAGCATCATCTTGAACGTGGAAATAGAAGAGACGCGTTTGCATTTTTTGCATGAGTTAAAAATTGGTGATAATCCTTCTCAAAATACTGTCAACATTAACAGAGCCTGGAATGCAGGATACATTTGGGATCTAACAGAACGGTGTTTGTCTCTGAAGTTCCGTGTTGTGGATACGAGTCTAGAAGTTGAAGGTAGTAGAGGAGTTCGATCTGCATTCGACAATCAACATGTGAAAATAATAATAAAAAATACTCAAAAAATTGGCAAAATGAAGAAAATCAATACATGGGTTCCACATGAACTAAGTGAAAGTAAAAGAGTACGACGTATTGAAATGTGTTCGATGCTGCATCTGCGAAATCCGAATATACCATTTTTTGATCGAATAGTGCCCTGTGATGAGAAATGTATCCTTTATGACAAATGCATGCGATCGACTGAATGGCTCGATCCTGACGAAGAACCCCCAAAATTTCTAAAACCTGAATTGCACCAACAGAAGATTATGGTGACTGTCTTGTGGTCCGTCATTGGAATCATCCATTACAGCGTTGAGGAATCTAACCAGTGAATCACTGCCGAAGTCTTCTTTTCTTTTCTTTTTGTTTTTAATCACCGCAAGGAAAGCAGGAATGCTACTAGTACGCAGGGGGGGGGGTGACAGGGAGTTGAAGTGAAAGAAAAGACTGAGTATGGGGAGGATTGAGGAAAGGACAAAAGATGAACGGGATTCAAGAAGGTAGAAGATAGCGATTTACGTTGCATTTACCTTATTGAAGATTGTAGTTATCAGGGAAGCAAGTAAATGGAAGGAATTTCCACAAGCGGGAAGTGCGAGAAAAGAAACTGTTAGAGTAGAAGTATCCGTTACATTTTGCTAATTCAACAATAAAAGGGTGGGACCTAGATGCCAAATTAGTTGCATGCTTAAATTCATGTAGTCGGGGCACCAATGATAGAAGCTCGTCAGTGCAGTTGCCATGAAATTATTTGTAGGATTGACGTCGGTGAGAAAGTGACTGAAGTCTGGGTCGATTATATTACAGATCCTTCTTTGGATTTAGTGAAGAACCTCGAGATTAATAGCAGGAGCACTACAAACAACTGGACGAAAAGCACATTCAGTTAAACGACAGGTACTGGTTAATCGACGAAGTCCAATTCATCTTCATGACAATGATCGGCTACATGTCGCTGTGGGGACACTGCAGAAGCTCATCGATCTCGGATAAGACTTTTTGCTACATCCACCATATTCCCCTGGCCTCTCGCCAACTGACTAGTAATTTTTCATGCATCTTGATGAATATTTAAGCCAAAAGACGTTCCGTTGCGAAGAAGATGCAGAAACTGCATTCAATGATTTCTTGGCGTTAAAACCTTTAGTCTTATCATAAACACATAAGTAATCTTTTATGTCGATGGCAGAAATATATAGTAGTTCATGGTTCCTATTTTGACCGATTTAATCGGTGTAAATACATTAATTCAGGAATAAAAGTTGACTCAAAAATAATTTTTCGTTGCCTGTAATCTGTTTTTGCACAAAAAGATTCAGCTGAGTGCCGCAATTGACTGACAGGTCAATTATTTATTTATCTTACTTTTCGGTTAACTTCAAGACTCAAATCTAAATATAAAACTTTTTCGCAATATTTTAATTTAAGAATATGTTATATCACTTATTATATCGGCTTTTCTCGTCCGTTATATTTTTAAGAAAATGTCTATCTCGTTAGCATCTGTTCAGTTCAAATGAAAAGCTTGGGGTAGAAATAGAAAAGTAGCATACAATATACTGTTAATATTTGAGACATGGACGTCGCTTTTACTGATTTAGTTTCTGAAATTTAATGACTAAGGTCCGACAAATCTATAGCCATATAGCTACAACTTCTGGCTGATTATTCTTGTCATTTTATTTATTTAAAATCTGAGAACTGTTTTAACAGACGACGTAAAATGTGACACCGAAATTAGAAAGCACATTTCAATAACGAAAGATGAACTCCAATCACTAAACAAATATTAAGAAACAGGAAATTTTCGTTAGAAAGAGAAAAGTGCTTAACTTCTACGTAATATCCATCTCCCTATATGGCAACGGGGAATGAAACGTTCCTGATTCGGCGTAGCGGATTCTACAAAGGAATTTTTTCGACAGAGAGACATTATAATAAAATTACTTGCTTGCTTGCTTGCTCGTTTGTGTTTTTTTTTTTTCTTTTTCTCTCTCTCTCTCTCTATCTCTCTCTCTCTCTCTCTCTCTATCTCTCTCTCTCTCTCTCTCTCTCTCTCTCTCTCTCTCTCTCTCTCTCTCGTTAAATTAATGCTTCGTCCAATTTAAGAAAAAGAGCTGTCGGAGACAAATTTATATAGATGGATGCCCAAACACGAACTGGGATGGATAGTAATGGGACAATTTACTTAGTTGTGGAGAGCCATGATCGCCTCATCCGAACGGACACGGCACATAAAAGAATTTGTTGTCTGAATTTAAATTCTTGAGTACTTGTTCTTTTATTTTATTTTTTGCTGTTATCAGAAATGTCGTTACATTTTACGTCAATTAAAACAGTATGAATCTAAAATAAATTATTAGCACAATCAGAAGCATGAAGGCCATAGTCAATAACTACAGTAGAAAGATTCCCGGGAATAGAACATTGTCGACATTCAGAAGCTTTTCTGTTCGATGAACATTCCACAACAGTGAGACAGCTGATGCCTACTTTCCTATCTTGTAGAAGTTGCTTGTAAGCAATACCAACATGGGACAAAACTTGACAGAAAACAGGGACACAATCAGCAACGTTACGTCTACGAAAAGTGAGGAAAACCATGGAACCAAAAAATCTGGGATTCATGAAAATAGAATCTATTTCATCCTACTTATCAAACTTCCACCTTTAGCCGGTGAAGAAGGAAATGCGTGTTACAAGTTTTCCTAATCATGAAACCAGCAGGTCGGCACAGGCAATGGTGTAGGGAAAATTTCTCGACCCGACCAACTTGGGTGGCCCTGTAATATGTTTATTTTTTCTGGCATTTATCAAAGGTGCCACACGCTGGGACCCCTTCGCCAGATCGACAGCATCAAGAAGTCACCTTCCTGACAAATTGACCACAGTGAGATTCATACTCATGCCGAAAACAAAGAATCGGCGACGCGCTGATACTGATGAGGCACGCTCTCTTCCAGAAACTATAACTCTAGTCCGCTCAGCATAGTTGCAGCATAATTCACAGGTAGGCTCTGTGGATGTTGAGCAGACACATATGTACTTTGTTCAGGCGTCTGCAATAGGGATTATCTAGTTACCCTAGCGTTTAGGCATACTCAAGTACGAACGACCCATCACTATATATAATGTGAGTTTGTAAACAGTGATTATTACGGCTGATAATGCAAGACTCTTCGGTAAAGCGAATCGAGTCTTTTCGGTCACTGTGTGTTTATCCAAAAATAAATACGCTTAAAATTCACCTTCTTCCCTGCCGTGTGCCAACGGCTGAGGGGTAAAATCTCCGACTGACGCCATTATAGCTGGGTTTTGAACCTAGCTAGAGGCAACCGAACGTCTAGCCACACTGATGAGCTGTGGTACAGCGAAACAGTGTGTCTGTGGATGACTATATATATATATATATATATATATATATATATGCGTGTGTGTGTTAAGATAAAGCACAAATAGAAAGGGTTTATCAGTCTAAAACGTTTCGCTTTTATTAAAGCATTGTCAGAGATGAGATATGGAGAAAAATCTTCATAGAGGCTTGGAATCCGTTAATTGCTTAAAATTTTGGATGGACACCTCATCTCTTCGGAACGACACAATTTATACTAACGTTGGTTTAAAAGAGTCGAATGCCCCTGCAACATTAATGGCCAATGAAAATCAAACAACACTACAGTAAAAATATCAGAATTTCTTTCTACATTTTCTCCATATCTCATTCTCTTATTTGTTCTTTTATCTTATTCTGTCGATGTCGATCTATATTTGATCCCAACTCATTATATGTATATTTTAAATCATCGTCGTCACTGTCTTGGTTTGAAAGCATGATCATCATTCTAAGTAATTCACTATACTACATCCGGCAGCAAGGCCTCTGATCAGGAGGATTTGAGGATCGTGGAACCAACTCTTATTTGCTGTTGTTCCCAGATCGACTCTGACCCGGGGTGGTAGCACCTATTAGGGTCCAAGCTATAAGAAAATAGTTAATGCCTAAAGTGGGGTCAAAACACCATGAAAGTATAAAAATGGATTTTTATAGTAAAAATACCAGTAATGCATTAAAAAAATGACATTATCAGCAATGCATTTTGAAAAAAATATTACCAGTAATATATTCTTGAAAAAATATTACCAGCAATACATTTTTGAAGAAAAAAATATTACCAGCAGTACACTTGACTATCGACAAAAATCCCCTTTACAAAAAGACGTCAATGAAACCTGATCTACAAACTGATTTCTTACAAAGAATAGATATTCTATTCATACATGTCCTAAAAATCTTGTCGGTATTAAATAACTCATTGCAGTTGATATGCCGTAAAACAAAATAAACTAAATGAAACCAAGCATGATCAAATCTATTGTAGTAAAAAACCGTCTAAACAAACTTTACATCCAGAAATTAAATCCTTAATCTGTTATTAAAGATTTCACTCGTCATTTCTCACTAGGAAAATGTTCTATTAAATTCTCTTTTCCTTAATATTCAGTTAAAATATATTGACAGATAACCTCAATATGTCAAATATAAAAATTTTGTAATAAACATATATTAACCAGTGAATAAACTTAGAACTTTTCTGAATTTGGATCCTATAATATAAACTTGTATCGGCAAATCATAATCCTTCTGTTAAGAGCATTAAAATGCATTTTAATGAAAGATCAAATTAAGATTTAATAAACAAAGATTAATTTATATGCTTTATAGATCGAAAGGGATGTCTCCAAATCATTAACTGTACATGATTTATATTTCTTTAAAGCGCAATTTATATTAGAAGTACACACTGAATTTTAAGAAATTTTACACTTGCACATTAATATTCGAGTCTATTAGAGAAAATTCCTAGCAAAATTTCTTCCTTTCTTTTTAAGATTGAAATCACGTCACCTTAACACTGAGCTATCGACCAACTTGAATAATCGCTTTATAGAGTTGTTCTTTTTTATCATTTTTGTCACCAAAAATTGGCTATAATAAAATGGCCGTTGGCAATATTCGGTCATACAATAATATATACGAGAATAATATATATATATATATATATATATATATATATATATATATATATATATATTGTGTGTATTTCCAACTCGAGCCAATTCATTATCTTTCAAAAAAGTCTAATTTTTAATGACTATTACTAATTAAGCAAGAAAAGTGCCAATTAGTGTTATATATTCTCAAAAAAATTGCGACATTTCGAAGATTTATTTTTTATTCTTTCTTATACTTTGTTTCGTTCTTCACACACACATACAGATGTACACACACATACATATATAATTACATGTATCTGAGTATGTAGATATATATATATATATCTGTGAGCGTGTCTGCATGAATGTATTAATATAGAAATTTGCGTACATAAACATACATACTGCTACCAAATATAAACGAACAAATATATAACTCGCTATGAAAGAATATCCATGCGTTGTTGTATTGAGGTGATTGTATATAAAATGTTATGTATACATATATATATATTTATGTGTATATGTTGAGTACTATCATGTATATACATTTACGTATATATTTTCAAATATGAGAGAGCATATGAGCACATATATATGCATACATACTCATATATTCTTACATACGCATACATATTAGTAAATGTTATTGATTTGATTGTGTCTCCGTGGCTGTTTCTACGCGTGTATATACGTACAGATATTAATTCCAAAAGACAAACATAATTATATGTCAGTGGCTTCTATAAGTTTGCATACAAATTAATTAAAATTATGTCCACGAACTTCTGTGTATGAATATGTATAAACTCTGTCTCACACGTTTTATCTTTATATAAAATAAATACGTATTTCAATGGAAAGGTTTATTTGTTGAATAAGTGCAATATTTATCAGTGCAGTTCGGAAGAAAGCGAGTTCGTTCCGCGAAGACATAAGTAAATGTTTACCATTTGTATGGAATATGTCTGGCTTTAGATAAGATCGGCGCGGTTCGGGATGTTGCTTTAGATATCTCGAAGACGTTTGATAGTGTTTCAACATGCCAGACTTCTTCACTTTCAATTGTTATGATGTTTCTGGCCGGATATTTTACTTAATCTAAAGTTTCTTTTTTTTTTTAAAAAAAAAAAAAAAACGGTTAATATAGGTCTAGTTGAACGGTCACTGTTCTAGATTATTTCAAATTAATGCGTTGCTTTCCGACGGGCCCCCCCCTCCTTGGACCCTACGTAGTTACTTAATTTTGTCAAATGACATCAGTTCCTAATTACGTATTTATGCTGGCAACACAATTATTTCTTCCTGTCTCAACCCTCCATTAGTCAAGTGGGTTGGTTTGTTACACTAAATTACTCGTAATTCATAGTTAGCAACTTTTGCTTCAACCACTACTCCCCTGAACCAGTGAGGGTGTGTAGCACGTGGTGTGGCATAATTGTAGATCAGTTGTCGCGGAAGGCAGGCATTACTTTGTCTCCTTCGAGGTGTCTTGTCACCCCACCTGACTAACGAATGTAATTTTTTATGATCTATATATATACCGGTGTAACAGGAAAATTGTACGAATATAATATCTAAAAAACACTAAATTACTCGAGTTTCTTTTTTCCAGATTTTCTAATAAGACGTTTAGCCATCTTGACATCATTTGTCGTAAGAACCACTGAAAGAGCCTGTGAGTTATTCAAATAGAGGTAGAACAGATTAAAATCGCTTTGTTTCAGCACCAATATGTTTTCCCAAGTGAGCAATGGTGAGAGGAAAAGGATCATTCAGGCCTTCAGTCACGGTACCAACAATCCTATTTTGGCTTCCGTCTTCGAAGTCTACTTAAGAACCACTAAGAGAAAGGTGAATAAGTTTTAATAAGAGGTATCAGTAAAGAAGAAAAGTGGATCAGGAGATTACAACAGCAAGATAATTATAATTCAACTTGGAGATAAATACATTCTTATTCTTCAAAGTAGAGTCCAATAGGATTATAAAAACATCGGAGAATTCCAGTAACATATCTTTAATCATTTCTAAGACACAACGGTTCAAAGCTTAATATAACAATTGGACAATCTTGCTGTTGCACTATACTGGACAATTTTTCTGCTAAACCCGATATATATATAATTTTTTCCCCCTTTTACGGAGGCAGATGTGGTTAAAATGTTTGCTTTCTGACCATGAAACCTGGGTTCCAATCTCAACATGGTCGATTTGTCTGGAAGGTGATTTCTTGATATTAGCGATCTGGAGGAATACCTTTAGAAAGTGTGTGAAAATCATACCACGGATTTACCCCAGCATTGTAAGTCAAATTGGATAGCGTCGGTGGTTGTGCAAGCAAGAAGTCACAAGTCATCGTGACGGCGGGGTTAGACATGCTGGACTTGTTCTGACTGTTGATCACGCTATATAATAAATTGTAACTAGGGTCGTTCAGCATAGTTTCAGCATAAACCACAGGTGGGCTCTGTGGGGGTTGAACGAACATAAATGTGCCTGAGCGGGAGTCTGCAATGGGAATTAACTAGCCGCCCTAGTATACTGACATACGAGTGGCTGCGTCATTTACATTACGGAAGCAGATGTTAAACACATGAAAGCTTTTCCACCTTTATCCTATCGTACTTTCTTTTTTTTCTCACTGAAGTTAAACACTGGATCTAATATGTCTTTTCCGACTTTCTTTGCGGTCTTCTCCATTATTTATTGCGTACTTTCATGGCGTAACGTGCGTGCTAAATAACTAAATATGAATGATAGAACAAGCGTAATTTCTCGCCTGCTTATAGGATGTTGGGGAGAGCATAGTTGTTATTGAACACTTAAATCGCATACCATTAGGAAAGGTATGAATCTAGCCCTTCTCTCAAGAGTCTAGGGGCGAAAAGCGGAGATGACTGGACTGTCGAGCCTTGGCTGGCAACCAGTATAGAAGGACAATTGAATAAAAAACCACCCATGAAAAACATACTTGTAGAGACCTATACAGGTTTCTACAAAATTAACATGCATATACACAAACACACACACAGATATATATATATATATATATATATATATATATATATATATATATATATATATAGATACACACACATATATATATATAAATAGATATACATATAGATAGATAGATAGATAGATATATTTAGATTTATATGTATAGATATATATATATATATAGATACACATATATATATAGATATATATATATATATATATATATATGTACATATATATTATTTATTTTATTCGGACTATTGTTCTCATCTTTGTCACCATATTTATTACAACATTTCGGCCGTTGTACGCTCCGGCCTTCTTCAGGTGGTTGGAATATGTGGTCAGCCATACCTGATTTTTCCACTTCGCCTATTTACAGCTTTCTGGTGTTCTTGAAGCCTTACCTTAAAGTGGCGTGTCTCCCCTTTATATTTCTTTCCGAAGCTGCACGGGATAACGTACACACAATCTTTGTCATGTTCTCCTCTATGAGGGGTCTTACTCGGGAGAGATATCTGCGAAGTGTTGTCAAGCTTTTGAAGGTTGTCCTGATGTTATATGGACCGCAGATCCTTTGTATTTTCTCTAATAACCCCTTCACATAAGGCAGACAGACTGTTAATGTTGTTTTCCTCCTCTTGTACCCGCCTATCCCAAGGTACATAAGGTATGGCTTCAAGAACACCAGAAAGCTGTAACACGAGGGGAAGTCAAAAAATCAGTCATGGCTGAGAGAGAAGGGAGATCACCGCCCTCTGTGGGATCAGGTTGAGATCATAGACAAGGAACACCGTTGGAAAATTCGTAAACTTAAGGAATCAGCACATATTCTAGGCCACAAAAATCTCCTGAGCCGACCAAGCACAGAAGTGAATACAACATGGAAACCAGTAATAAGGAGTGCCAGAGAAAAGTGATAATAACAACAAAAGTCGCAATATGATCTCTGGTAAAAACATGATATGATAACAGCAAAATAAATTGCAACATGAGCACTGGTAAAAATGGTTGCTGAAGCCATTAGGTTTACAGTACCCAGAAATTCATACAAGGACACATGGTACAGTGGATAAAGGCGTTGGTTAGATCCATTGACAGGACCCAAAGAGTGTGTGAGTTCAATACCTAGTTAAGGCAGTGGAGAACTTTCAGAGGGAAGTTGACAGGAGATAACTAAACGTGGAACTAAAACAATCTACCCCAGTGAACGAAATAAAGGGTTAAGTTCGACATTCCAACCACCTGAATAAACGTTGTAATAAATATGGCGACAAAGGTGAGGACAATAGTCCCCATAGTGTACATAATACCTCATCTCAGAAATATATATACAGTGGGGGAAAATAAATATTCGTACACTTGAAAAATTGTATTTTCATAAATGAAAACAAATCTCGGCACATTTTATGTGTAAAGACACATACTATTAAAAAATAATAATAAACTTAATTAATTCTTATTCTAACAGAAATTAATGCATTTTTTTAATTCTAACTGGTGAAAAAAGTATTCGTACAAATCAATTATTAGAATAAAATAATCAATTAATTATGAAAAAAGTATATTATATGAATGTTCTGTTAGTTATGATATTGTATATATGAATATATTAGTATGAATGTTCCAATAATGTTATCATTCATTATAGTTAACGCTATTAGCCATTATCAGAGCATTCTGCAATTTCTAGTCTTACGAGAAGGTTCTAATAATGCCTAAAGGTAAAGAATTGACTATTTCACAAAAACAACACATTTTGTCTCTTTGGAAAGATGGGAACAGTTACAGAATGATTTCTAACAACCTGAATATTCCTTTTACTACAATTGCTTCGTTCATTGCAAGGTTTAAAACTTGTAACAGGGTCGAAAACCAAAGACGAACAGGTTCTCCGGGGAAGATTTCTCTAAGATCAGCAAGGATATTAGGACGCCAGATCCAACAAAATCCACAGGTTATTCGAGAAGAGTTGCAGAAACATCTGCATGCATTAGGGATTAAAGTAACCAAGCGTACAATAAGTAATGAACTATACAAAAACAGTCTGAAATCACGCATCCCAAGGAAGACTCCACTCCTCTTGAAACGACACAGAAATACTAGGCTAAAATTAGTTAGAGAGCATAAGGATAAAGAATATTCGTTTTGGGAAAAAGTACTATGGACAGATGAAACTAAAATGGAGTTTTTTGGTCATAATTATCGAAATCATGTGTGGAGGAAGGACGGTGAAGCCTACTTACCAAAGAACACGTTTCCAACTGTAAAGTTTGGTGGTGGCAGTATCATGATCTGGGACTGTTTTTCTGCAAAAGGTGTTGGCAGAATATCAATAATAGATGGAAAGATGAATGCCGAAAGATACCAGAAAATCCTGCAAGACAATTTAATGCGTTCTGTTGAGAGACTTCGGCTACCTCCTGATTGGGTTTTCCAACTGGATAATGATCCTAAGCATACCGCTAGATCTACAAGGAAATGGTTAGCTGAAAGTAACGTTGATGTCTTGCAATGGCCAAGTCAGTCCCCAGACTTGAACCCAATCGAGAATTTATGGCGATATTTGAAAATTCAAATTGGGAATAGAGCACCAACAAATATTAAGAATTTGAAGACAATATGCCAAGAAGAATGGGACAAAATACCACTCAATGTGTGCAAATCATTAGTTGAGACGTACAGGAATAGACTGGTAGCTGTTGAACTCAATAAAGGATATTCCACAAAGTATTAAATTAAATTAATATGCTTTTTTTGTTTTGTACGAATACTTTTTTCATCAGTTAAAATGAAAAAATGCATTAATTTCTGTTAGAATAAGAATTAAGTGTATTACTACTTTTTAATAAAATGTATCTTTACACATAAAATATATCAAAATTTGTTTTATAAAAATACAATTCTTCATGTGTACGAATATTTATTTCCCCCACTGTATATGTATAATATATTTTTGTGGGAGAATTATCAACTTTTTGCTGGTTATTTATATCCAGAATATATTTTTTAGATTATAAGCTTTTTTTTTATTTTGAAAATAGTAATGGTTAAATGATAAGTTTTACTAATTACCCCATAGCTATGGAAGAAGAACTAGATACTTACCTTTCCCAAGTGTATTTGCGTTTAAGTGAATATAAGAAACCGAACGAGAATTGCAGTTTTCCTATCCGTTTAAAAATTCCGACCCCTTATCCACTTCACCTTCTGCATATCCAAGTATACACTTCCTGGTATTCCCAAGCGATCACCCATCTAGATACCAATGTGATTTACTATTTCACCATCTTTCCAACTTTCCTTTCCTGCCTTGTAAATCATGAAGAAAACATTATCTTCATCTTTGAAAGATTTTGTAATTAATTTCGTATTATGGTAACTTTTTTTATTCAGGTTTAATTATCCTGGCGATTATTAGTTCCACTGGTGACATCCTCGATGCCGTATAAGGATTAGGTATCAGCCTATAAATTCTTAAAGTCTTCTGGAAAATTACTTCTGTCTCCTCTCATTTTGATTTCTTTAATGCCCTTTTGAACGTATCAAAATTACATTTCTTGACTCTTTGATCTTGGGTGGTATGACGGTGTTGTTATATGTCCAAATGCATAGTATTTGCAAAAGATTTGAAAATCACAATGTAAATTGCGTGTCATTATCAGACACTAGAGGATCTGAAATTCCACATTTCGAAAACAGTTTATGAAGAAAATTTACGATTACAGTGAACGTAGGTTTACAATCAAATTGTAATCACTGTTTTGAAAAACCGTCAAATAATACGCACCATTCAAAGGTCTCGTGTAATTAACGTGCAACCTCGATCCAAGTTTACCAGTTTTACGCCAGGATTGATAATTTACAAGTGGTAATTTTGCCGCGAGAGCACAACTTCTGCCTGACTCAACGGTATTTTGAATATACAATCCATTTTAGACCAATATACGTAACTTCTCATATGGGATTGAATTTTTTGTGCAGATAGCAGGAATTAATCCTCTTTCAGCGCACATCAGTGCTTCATCACAGATGGAAAAAGACTTATTTTCATGAACACATTGTTTTTTTTTCTTTGTTTCCGTTTCACGTACAGTGTAACCCGGATATAAGAGAGATGCCAGGACCAGATATGTCTCTTATATCCGGGTTTGGTCTAATTTATATACATTAACACAGGCTCTAATTTGGGACCACATAAAATCTCTCTTATATCCGGGTTTCGCTTATATCCGGGTTTGGTCTAATTTATATACATTAACACAAGCTCTAATTTGGGACCACATGAAATCTCTCTTATATCCGGGTTACACTGTAATTCATTATTTTCAAAATGTGTCATCCTTCTTGGATTGTATTTTAATTTCGTCCAAAGTCACGTGTAGTTCCCTTGTGTTACATTTTCAGAAATTAAAGAAGCAATTTTTGTCTCCTCTAACGGTTCCTTAAATTTGGGGGTCAATCTGGAAAAAAAAAATATGCATGTACCAATTTGGAGCTAAATAATCCATCTTAAAATCATAGTGTAGTAAGATCATTGGCAGTATGTGTTGAAATACCTCTTTTAGAAGCCAAAATAGTCAATAATTGGTGGTGATCTGTTTGCAGAATAAAATTCCTAATGCCTATCATTTTGTGAAATATTTTTACTGTAAGAAAAATATCTAACTCTTATTTGTCGATTGGACTATAATATTTTTTTCAACCGCTATTAGCGTTTTAGATCCACGACCAACTGCTTTCATTTTTACCTTACTTTAATTCAAGACAAGTAACTGCTCCAAATGCCATAATCGCTAGAATGTAATGCTACAATTATTTCGAAATCAGGATTGAAATGCGTAACGATAATTCAGATCTTAAACATATTCTTTATGTCGAAATATATTTGACATTCATCGAAGCAATTCCACATCGCACCTCTTTTCACTAATTTATTTAAAGGCATTCTCAATTTATGCATGTTTGGTAAATAAAGATTATGATAGCTTTCGAGTCCCGAGACTGAATTTAAAAGTAGCAACGTTTATCGAGGCAGGCATATTTTTAATATCACTCGTCTTTAATCCGTCTTGTCTACGTTCAGGTGCTTTATATTGCTCTTGAAAAATTGGCATCTCTCCTCACTAATCAGGAATACTTGTATGTGTTCTGAATGTTGCCGTCTTGTTTTTGTTTTTTTTTTTTCTTCTGCGTACGTCGTTCAAATATGCAACAGCAAAATCTAAGCCAGCTTGCATCGTGTCCATTAGTTGTTGTAAAATGCTAGGTGCCACTTTGACTCCGAACGATAGTCTGTTAAAACAGTATATACCAATGTGTATGTTAATTAATATTTAAAAAAAAAAAAAAAAAAAAAAAGAATATGTCTACCATTTGACCGAGAAAAATTCTTCTGGGTATTGTAACGGATATATGTGAGATAGTAAACACTCATTTACGTCTGTAGAAATATCTGCTCAGACACGGATTTTTTCAACATATTGTTGTCGTTGCCCACTCAATATAATCTGTGAGAAAAATAACTCCTACGGTTTCTAATCTGCCAAGTTCTTTGTTAATGGGCTCCACAACTTGAAAAGACAAATTACGTTTAAAAACAGGAACTACATTTTCCTTTAAGCGACAAATTCCCCAGACCTACAGAGAATACTATAGAAAAATTCGTTTTTAACTAAAAAAGAATAAATAAATTTAGTTGACATACTTATTTTAGAGGAGGAGCGATTCACTTTTTTTTATTTTTTTCTACTGATCGAGTTTCATCCAATTCGAGTGCAATAAGTTCATTGTATTATTTTTTTTTTAATACAAAAGGCTTAGTTTATAAAGTTTTACTGGCAAAAGAGACATTACATGCAATTTTGCCTCGAAAACAATTTTCATGACACGCAAGCTGTAACTTATTAGATTTTCGTTAATTTAGATTCGCCAATATTTTTCCCAGTTTTTTTTTTTTTTTCATTAATTATAGTAAAATGTCGCTGTCTGTGCCCATTTAAACTTTTACTTCAATGTTATTCATCTTAACCGTTACAAACTGCCTGTTCTGAAGCTCGTTCAGATTTTGTAAGTTGTCAATACAACTTTTAGTGCATTAAAATGTCTTTCTCTGCTTTGATTTGCAATTGCTTTTTCTATGACCCAGTTTTCTACATTGGAAACACTTTATTTTTGAATAGGCAATCTGCCTTAAGATGAAGTCCCCCGCAACCGTATCACGGATTCGGTGCTGTCGTTTTTGTTTATTTTGTCGTTATATTGTCTGCAAATGTACAATATCCCTTCAGTTTTTGCTGTATCATGCCTTAAATTTAGAATTATTCTGCCAATGTCTCTAAGGTTAATTTTGGGTCCTGCACAAGTTTTGTAAAAATGCGCAAACAAATGTCTGCATGTTTACTCGAAGTTAACACCTGCACAAAAATTAAACATGTAAGCATATCCGAAGATAAGATTTTTCGCATTCGCTAGTGACAATAGCAGCAAGCATAAGTAGCATTTATTATTTTTTTTTTTTTTTTTTGAGAGTTAAGTATTGCCAACATGTATGTAACAGGGAGCTTATTTCACTGAAAAATTGTAGACAAAATTAACGGTTTCCTCAGACGTAATGTTTTTTGTTGTTTTTTTTTTTCTCAGATAAAATGTATTTACATTTTTCTTGCCCTGATAGACACAATTCCCTTAAAAGTAAACGAACCTTTCTCCAGCTAGCTAGCCCTGGCAATCTTTTTGCAAATCTTTTCGTAACTTCTGTAATGTGACGAGAAAATAAAAATAAAATAAAACGTAACACCTTCTTCAGGGTTATATAAAATTTCGACAATGGGGGTTTGTGACTACATCAGCCGGTAATGAAACTTGTAGTATTTGATTTGATTTTTGAAATATCGTTTCCAAGATTCCTTATCTAATGTTCCGATATTTGTTTGTAGAGTTCATTGTTGGTCCAATAACCTTTTTACCACTATTTTAAAACGTCCATATCGCATGTTTGCCAAATCCTTCGTTAAAATTAAGTCACAATTTGCGTGTGTGTTTTTTTTTGTTTTTTTTTTTTCCAAACGGGATTCAAATTCAATAATTCAATAATAATATAATTATATAATGCTCATATACGCTCGTAGTTCTGACTAATAATATCCCAGTGAAAACACCTGATCAAAACATCAATGAAGAAAGTTTAATACATGGATTAATAATATGATAATAACGAATACTGTAGTTGGTGCGGCAATGGACGTGACTACTTACGTCTCCTGGTTGGATGAACAGACATTGCACACATAGCCAAGGGACGAGTCTATATTCGACGATTACTTTAAAGAACGTCGGTCGTCTTTATGCACATCATATTTAGAGTTGTTCTCAGTGTCTACTTTTATATTTACATACGCTCAATCTCTGATATTGATCACTTTAACATATAAATATAACATATCATAAAAAACTATATATAAATATAAAAGTGAACATAGGAGTCAAAACCAGGTGGCCTGACGATTGCATATAGCATGAAACAGACTGTCGCCTCTAAGT
>OZ010571.1:98090578-98098078 GCA_963932145.1 Acanthosepion lycidas
AGGGGCCTTTTTGCGTTCTCAACCTTGTAAGGAAGGAATTCTTCCATGGGCCGTTACGGCGGAAGAAGAGAATTGGGGTAATGTTTCTTCAGGTTGTAGATGCATTTTCTATTCCATTCAATGTGCTGGAAATGATGCCATTTCAAGGGGGCGATGCGGTTGGAGGTGGCCGGTGGGAGGAGAAATAGAGGCATTGATTAGCATAAGGAAGACGAATGTTTAAATGAAAGCATGGAAATTCTCTCTATGTAGCAACCCGTGTAGATTTCACAAATCCTGAAGCACCTCGCTGTAGACGACGTTGCGTTTTTTCGCTCCGGGAGCGTGAGGCAGAATGGTGCCTAACGTTGAGATAAAGGAGAACATCACTGATGTCTTGCACCTATAAAACTTATTTTAAGTTCGCTACAATTGAGCGGTTGTGTCACAGAAAAAATGACGAAAATAGGATGTCCCTGTCAAAAGTTATCTTGCTTGACGCATTATCCCTTTTCAAAAAATGTTACTTTGCATGCCTGTTGCCTTGTATAGCTGAGCATTGATCACCCCTGCAAATCCTATATGACCGTCTCTTCATTGCGCATCTCTAAATTGATTGTACGCTGTTTTTTGTTATTGATTTTTTTTTGTTTATTTTTTACAGACATTAAATTTTACCTTTAATTTTTCCGCAAAGTGTAAAAAATCAGTTTTTATCGATTTTTCACCTTCAAGGTTGTAATTTTTCCGACCAATTCGGACTCAAAACCGGCAGTGAAGAATTATCTATCAAACAAAAAAAATTAATCGAAATCGGATGAACAACCTCCGATCACACACGCGCATACACACACACATTTTGAGAATTTTATATATATATATATATATATATATATATATATATATATATATATATATATATATATCAAACTAAAAGTGAGCATCTAAATGACGTAATGAAAAGAAAAACAATTTAAAGCAACCGATAAAAATAAAAGCAAAACCGATCGAAATCTGAACAAGGTTAGATAATTCTAGGTAGAGCTGACTTCAAAAGATTTCAATCTAGAGGTAAGTAAGATATCGTGTTAACAATATATATATATATATATATATATATATATATATATATATATATATATATATATATATATATCCACACAGAATTGCGAAGGTCGAAATTGCTGTAGCAGCATTCTACAGGGTGCGATGGAAAAATTGTCGTCTAAATTACTCAAAAATGAAATAACACTGACATTTCATTTTAACAGATATATATACCAAAGTTACATAAAAAATATCTTGAAATATTATAGAATAAATTTATTCATTAAAATCGCCATAGACTTCAAACGCGGCCCCCAAGACAAATTCGCAATCTCCTCAGTCTCTTCTGGATGTTCTCCTTGTTTAAGTTAGTAAATGCTGTCATAATCCTTTCCTTTAGATCATCTTTGGTATTACAAGGAGCTTTGTGGGACTCTCGCTCAACTATGCCACCACACATAATAATAATAAGAGGTCTGAAGCCTCGAGACTTAGGACGCCAGATATAAGGGGTGATGTGGTCGCAGTGAATGTCTGACAGACAAGAATGGGTTCTCCAGCTTGTGTGGCATGGTGCAAAGTCCTGTTGTCAGACATAGGGTCTTCCAGCAGGCACCCTCTTGACCCAGAGCAGAACTACCATCTGAAGCCCTCACCAACAAATTCGTGAGTTCTTTTCTTATCAGAACGATCAGAGTGAGTTTTTCGAACTGCTGTAACTTTGTAATCACAATTAGACTCATCCAACTATTTCGGAATCCACTGCACTATCCTCAAACTGTCACCCAAACACTCGTAAATGTTCGTATTGGAGCTTCCGGTGTGAATGCCAAGTAGTATAGTATGCCGTTTACAGATTTCTGGTGGTGTGAATTGCGTCATGGTGCTCTTTTTCTTACAGACGTTGCCCAACTGACCCTATTATACTATGCAGTCGACTAATATATATATATATATATATATATATATATATATATATATATATATATATATATATATATAAATGGAATTAAGATATCTTTAGTAAATGACCATTTTCACCCACGAATTTTAATTTTAAAATTCGCAGGATTTTTCAAACTGTTTATGGTATCAGTTTGTAGTGTACTGTTTATTTGGAGAAAGAAATAGATATAGTCTGTTCTAGGGGACTTATTGGGAGGTGATTAAATTGATCATAAACGAAAATGACAAGTTCGTTATTAACTAATCATAGCTAAGGATCGGAAGCTCATGAAGGACTGAAATTAAGTTCACGCACAAACACACACACACACATATTATTATTATTATTATTATTAATAGTAGTAGTAGTAGTAGTATTCAAGGATCATTTTCAAACTTATTCAAGATGATTTTCGCCTTCGAAAAAGGCACCGTTACTTGAATTATATTATCGAGACAGGAGAGCCGGAGGAGGGAGGGGGAGACCGATGAGCTGGCCTACATCCTAATGGTCACACGGTCAAAATTTGATTCGACGGGAATACACAGAAATTAACGAAAACGTGGAAAAACAATCAAGAGTAACTTTGGTAAAATAAAAGAGAGTTAATTCGGAATGCATAATATATATATATATATATATATATATATATATAATCAGATCTCTTTAACGGAGACTTCCCGTTATTTTTGTGTGGAATCAAATAAGACTGACTATTACAGAATGTTTCTCTTTTGTAACTTATCTCGCAGCTAATATTACGCCTCATTATTAAAAGTGTACAAGCAGTGGTGGATCATTATGCCTATTACAAAAGCCAATTTGAGCAGTGCAAGTTCTGTATCAATAATTACCATACAAAAGTGTGCGGACGCTAGCTGCAAATACCTGGCTTCGTCTTTCTCTTCATGGGGCCAACATTAATAAATAATATTCATGAGAAGAACACATCAGGTTTTGCTCACGAGGCGTACGCAGTTAATTTTCAATGGAAAACTTATAGTTATGCTTGAAACACTCAACTGACACTTGCACTGGACGTTTCGCTCATTTCTCATGCTGGTTGCTTAGTAACCATTTTTCAGTTAGATTAAAATTACATGAAATTAAAATGTTTGATGAATAGGCGAAATTTTCCTTTGTTTTTTTATTATTATTATTATTATTATTATTATTATTGTTATTATTATTATTATTATTATTATTATATAAATGACACAATATGTTAGGACAACTTCTAAGATCAAAACGAAGCGAAAAATGTTAACTTTGTTATTATATAACAGCTGCAGTCTATGAATATTTTTAACATGATATGCAATATAACGAAATATTATTTCAGGTTTGATATGACTTGGCTTACTTCTATTCTTTCTCTAAATATTTTAAAGCCAACTGCTCAGAGGAGCTTTTTCCCTGGTGCCCGAAAGCATGAATTTAAGCATGTTACTAGATTGGCATCTGTTTACTTTCGAAATAGATAATGCAACCGTCACTTCTACTCCATCAGTTTCTTTTCTTGCACATCCCGCCTGTGGGACTCACTTCCGTTTAATTGCTTCTCTTATAACTTTAATTTTCAAAAATTTAAATGCAACGTATATCGCCATCTTCTATCGTCTTGAATCCCGTTCATCTTTTGTCCTTTCCTCAATCCTCAGTCTTTTGTCTCACTTTCACTCCCTATGAACTCACGCGTCCAACTCGATTCACACATTGCTTGGGGTGAAATGATTTTAAAAAATGGTTAATATAGCAAGAGGAGTAGCTCCAGTTGTGTACTAGGTATCGGAGGCGTCAAAGTTAACTATTTTGGAAGATTTATTTAACAAACGATGAAAAATGGGACATAGAAACCCGAACGACACATGTTATTTAAATGAGAAAAAAAAACAGTTGAAATATCTAGGAAAGATAATGCGTAAAGATAATTTGAACAATCTGAAACTCAAAGGACATATTGAAATTAAGAGTGGCATAGTGAAACAGCGAATAACCTAACTAGCGAGCTTGTCGAGATGGATGGCATAACACGGAATTGAAAGTATAATAAAAAAAAATATTACTATGAATTACAAAGAAAAAACACAGCACATAAAAGCATAAAAAAGGATAAGATTAATTTATCTCAGAAAGACCATATCCGGAACAGCTATTGAAGAAAAAACCTCCTGCATATGGATAGAAAATGAATCGAGTACACAAAAAAAGAAAGGGCTTAAAATAAGTATAGGTTGTCCCACAGGATTTGTTTAACCTCTATAGCGAGGCGATCCTAAAAGTACAATGAGTCCTACGAGGATTAATTACTGATGGGCACAATCTTAACGATATACGATACTAAAATCTACTCATTCTTTGTCACCCCGTGTAAATTCCTGCCTCCTAGTGGCACTGTTGCCTTGCTTGAGGTGAAACAATTAAAAAAAATGGGCAGATGATACCTTATTGATTTCAGACAGAAATAAATTTACAGGATATCCTAGAAAAGGTCGTAAAGGAAAGCCGGAAAACAAGCAAGAGGAAGGGCAGCCCAAGAGGCGAGCTACGAATTTGGTAACTTCAAAACCAAACAAGTAAAGAAATTTAACTATTATTCATATTATAGCGTTATAATAGACGACGGAAAATATAAATCAGTAATCCGAAATTATTAAGAAACAGGAACATTTCGTTACAAGCACCGTCCTGGGTATGACGATAAACTACATCAGGCAGCAAGGTCTCTAATCGGAGGGTTTTGAGGAGCGTGGAACAAACTCTTAATTGCTGTTGTTCCCAGATCTAGTGTGACCAAGAGTGGTAACACTTGTTAGGGTCCCAACTATGGGCAAATAGTTAATTCCAAACTTGTGGTCAAAATATTATGAAAGTATAAAAATACATTTTTATAGTAAAAAATTCCAGCAATAGATTTTTTATAATAAAAATATTACCAGCAATGTATTTTTGTAACAAAAAATTACCAGCAATACATTTGTGAAATAAATTGTTAATGGTCCCAAGAAAGTTAAATTTCGGCATTAAATGACCGATAAGAAGTTGATATGCCGCTAAAGAAAGAAACAAATGAAGGAAGCAAAATGTACTGAATTGCTATATCCTATATGGTAGTGGACAATGTCCGCACACATGAAGAGAAGATTTGTGACAACAGAAGAATGCCGGACAGAATAGACAGAGCGTGTGAACGACGAGGAATCTTTAAGTAAATGGGAAGAAAAAAGGGGACTTATACATAGAACCAGAAAGTATGGCAGAAGTGGGATTGAGAGTGAGAGTAAAGGGATAAACTTTGTTTACAATAACAGTGAATAGAAAGTTGTGAAGAGTCATGATCACTCACATCCTCAAGGGACACGGCACATAAAAAAACGAGTATGTAGTGTTTCAATAAAATCCAAATTACCGCTTGTAATATTTTCGTCTACATCGATAGCGATAACGTCTGGAGAGCTTTAGTTCTGCTTCGAATCTCCAATTCTTAAAAATATACCACTGAGAATAGTATATTTCCATGAATTGAATAAGATTTTATCATTCGACATTAAAATGTGCTGGTGGTGTAAAGTTTACCGACTTTAAATGAGAAGTCGGCGAGCCGAGTTCGAATTCTTGTCGCATTCGATACATTCACTTTCATACAAATATCTTTTGGAACGGTATGAATTCAACTCTTCTTCCTCCATCTATGGGCTAACTAACAGGACAAACTAGGCTCTCTTGCTGTATTTAGCAAACAGTCTAGGAGAAGGGCAATGAATTCAGGCCCATCTGAATCGGAGCAAAGACGGCGAGACTATGTCCGTAAACGAATAACATGATAGATTTAAAAAAAAAAAAAAAAAAACTACTGAAACATAGATAATTACACTGGACAGCGATGAGCCAGATTGCTGTTGACTCCAATGGAGTACGGAGCCTAAGAAAGGTGAATTAATTAGATATTACTAAGTGAAAGTGAAGACGTAACAGAAACTGCTTCAAATGAATAATTGTTGTGTTATTGTTTCTTGAAAAGGGAGCCAAGATCTAAAGAGAGAACTCTTTCTAGAATGAGTGTTTCAGGTGAAAACCTAATATGAAAGAAAGACGAATAGGTTTAGCTATTCGCAGCAAATCAATGCAATGCTGATTCGTTTAAACTCAGTCCAAATTGGTGATTTGTTTGAAGCAGTCTCCACAATCAGTTTTCCTATTAAAAATCAGGTCGTTTAGACGCACAAAGAAAAAGATACAGAGAAACCCGACGAAAGAGTTTATACAATTTGGACAATCAAATTTACTAGACCGAAATTGTCTAGCTTTTTAAAGAAAGACAAATGCAACTATTTATAGGGGAAAAAATGTTTATTATAACCAATTCTTCGGCCAAAATTTTACATGTAACCTACTAATGTTGCTGAGTAATAAATTTAACATATGATTATTTTCTATTTATTGCAAATATAACTCTCAGTGTTTGTAGTCATTAGCGTTACCAGTGTCTATTAATAAAAATAAAAAAAAATCTCTGTTGCTTTCTAAAACATTGCTCAAATATTTAATAAATCAATATATGTTCTGAGAATTGAAAACGAATATCTAAAACGACAATAGATAAACTTTGGCCAATTTATTGATAATGCCAAAAACATTTAAAAATAATGAATGAAAACAAACGAAAAAAAAAATTTCCGATCAAACAGGTGTTGAAAATTGTTTTCCTTTGACATGAAGTGGAGGGATTATATTGAATCAATTGCTGCTCGTAAATTTGGTTTAATGTGGCGTTCCAGACAATTTTCTCGCCAGAATCCGTCTTGCGCATTTATAAATCTACCGTTCGTACGTGCATTGAATAGTTTTTCCATCTCTGATCTGGAGCTTCTGCTATATATCTTGAGATTCTCGATAAAATTCAAACGGTCTGTAAAGTTATCTATCCTGGTATCTCGGCTTCAGTCACTTTTCCACCATTGTGACCTAGCTTCTCACTGTTCATTTATCGTCTGCTCAGGCCGATAGATGTAATACACACTGTTTAAAATCAAATCGGAGTTTCTATTTATTAAATACAGATATCCACTAAAAATCAAGTTTGAAGTAGTAGTAATAATATATCTCTACCTAGAAAAGGCAGGATGTGTGTGTGTGTGTGTGTGTGTGTGTGTGTGTGTGTGTAGAAACAAATGCACGGCCGCAATTTTCGACGGATTTTCACCAATATTTACATGCACATGCTCCAAGTTAGCGGGAAGGCCAAGACCATCTTTGCATTTCCCAACTCCCATCGATAGGGGAAATAATCGATTTTTTCATGCTTCTACGGCACTTTTCATGTAGTTTGCGGCCATTTTCTACTCGCTAGAGTGAGAGCCTATAGCTGGCTTCCACAAATAGGCAGGAAGATTCTATTGGCCAGCATGAGAGCCAACAACTGACTGACACGAATGTTAACTAGCATGCTAACATGCAAATAATTGATAGCTGCATTCGTCACAAGTGGGAAAAATTTAAATCTGTACGGCTCTTTATTCCAATCTTTA
>OZ010571.1:98103078-98150578 GCA_963932145.1 Acanthosepion lycidas
AATATTACCAGGACCAGGAAAAAAAATGTTGTCGTCAGTAAATGACCCATTGAGGTTGATATGCCGTAAAACAAAACAAACATTTAAAAAGCCATACACGAAGGCACAAGCAGGGGATGGCGGTCCTTGTTGAGACTAAAATAGATGTTACTAAACTTTCAAAGAAACTTTCAGTTCAATGAGAAATAAAGGGGGAAGTAATTCTAATCGAATTTTAATCGAAAGCTCTCGGAACAAGCAATCAATTCGAGAATTTTTAAACAAACCGAAAGCGAAAAAAAATCTCTTGTTTGGATAAAAATAAAATAAAAAAAAAACATTGTCTGTCATTTTTTATGAAACATGTATTAGAGATTGACTGTTGTCCAAATACACATCTATTAAATATCTTTTTCTATATATGTCTGTTAAGACTCCGAAAATTAATGTAATGGATATTTTTGAAAGAACTTTTCCAGAATATGAGACCAGT
Source organism: Acanthosepion lycidas (assembly GCA_963932145.1). Lineage (NCBI taxonomy): Eukaryota > Metazoa > Mollusca > Cephalopoda > Sepiida > Sepiidae > Acanthosepion > Acanthosepion lycidas. Next base: position 98,103,551 of record OZ010571.1, read on the forward strand.
CAAAAATAATAAATTGACACACTCTTTTCATCCAGACATTCTTATCATATTTTGAAAAGAAAAGTACGGAATTTCCTACTTTTTCTCTGTTAGCTATCCTTTTTCCCTTAGTTTTTCTTAATTACACGCTCAATAAAAGAACTTCAAAGCGATCATTACTTGATTTCTTTGTGAATTAACATCACAAAAATCATGACCCAAAATACAATATTTGATTTTCTGCCAATCAATGTCTTGTGCATCATTTTTGAGCCATCAATGTTTGATCTAAATTTCTATTTCTATTTTTTAGAGTTCTCTCCATTTGAGCGTGCTTCCTATCCATGAGGCGCGAAAAAGAAATGTGTATGCACCCTTTGGATATTGAAAAGTTATTATTATTATTAATCAAACACTTCTATATTAAAGAGTCTGTTCGATTAAATTTGAAAAGAAAAATCTCTGAACGGTTAAATATTGATTTCTTTTAAGGATTCGCAATATTTAGGAAAAGTTATAAAACGACGTTATAAATTGATCAACAGAAGAGACATTTGGTGGCATTTTTTTGCAGTCGAAGAAATAGCACGGTTAAAATATGTATGTTATTGTATATTGCAGTTATTCATTATGAAATATTTAATTAACCTTCAGATACTAATCTAACTGAACTTAAAAACTGTCTAGATTTACGATGAAAACTTTTGTATTTCATCATACAGAAAAGTAATACGCATGCGCACTGTCATCACGTATCATTATTTTGGTTTATATAAACTATTAATATGAATTTATTTATTATTAAAATCAGTCAAGTGAAACGTTTTTATAATTAGAAAATGAGAACAATAGTCTGAATTTAAATAATGTATATAATATATTATAATATATTATAATGTATAAAATATTTATAATATATTATATTAAAATGTAAATAATGTATAAAATATATATAATATATTATAATGTATATAATGTATATAACGTATATAATATATTATAATGTATTATAATATATTATAATATATTATATACATTATAATATATTATAATATATTATAATCTATATAATATATTATAATATATTATAATGTATGTAATATATTATAACGTATTATAATGTATATAATGCTCAGTGATTATCCAGAAATTCAGACAGAAAAAAATACCTCGTATTAAACTTTTAACTGTGTTTTATATAAAATATAATCGAATCGTTACATGCTAAACATAAACATTTTGATAAACATGGCGTTGCTTCATTTTCAATTAATCCACAAGAAATAGCATTGAATTAAGTCTCAAATAAAGAAATTGAAAAATGAATTGAGTTCCATAAATAAAAGTTAAATGAAAGGACTGGTGAAAGACGGACTGAAAAGTTTTATATAATTCTTTCGTAAGTTCTCGCTTAAAATGCAGCTTCAAATAATTGGAAAGACCTAATCTATCCACAATTCTCCGATTGTATCGAAAAGTAGAAACGGCTTCTTGCTTCGTTTCCAATTCAATACAGACATTTAAACATTTAAACATCTTGATCTTCGCCCCGGCATCCATCGTTTTTTGTTTGTTTGTTTTTTTACCACTATATTTCCCTCAAAGCACAGTTCATAGTTCAATAAATTGTGAATTGTATTCGGTTTTTATTGTTCAAAAACTGAAATAAATAAATAAAAAATTAGTCAAAATGTTTCTTCATCCATGAAATACTGCATTCAGAAATTTTGGTTGTTTGTTGTTTTTTTTCTTTTCTTTTTGTTTCTTATCTTTTTAATGTCTCAGACAAAGTTTTCTATTCAAATTCTGATTTCCTTTTTTTTACAAGACAGACTGTTTATTGAACAAATTAATCACTTTTTGGTCGATATCTATGAAAATTTAAACAAAGATAAAAATTAACATATATTCAAAATGATTACTAAACGAGTCAGTGCTAAATAAATCTCGTTTTGACCAAGAAAGGATAAAAAGTGATTTTAATGCTTGTTCATTAGATCAGAGTTTAGCAAGCGGATCGGATCGAGAATATCTCAGCAAAACCTAGTGTATATATTAGGAAAATCTATGACAAAGTGGAAAAATATTCTTGTCACGTATTTCGTCCCTTAGGAATTAATCGGACTAAAATGATGTTGACGTTGACGTGATTAAACAAATGTATGAAGGAGAGGAGACTCTAAGAATTAATTTAATCGACTTTTCTTTTTTTTACTTTGACTTTAAGTATATTCTGGGGGAAGCGGAGTAATGGATAACGGCTCGGATTGAAAAATCGGAAAGCCAAGTTCGAATTCTAGTCGGATCCATTACATTCATTTACCTATGGAAAAGGTATGAATCCTCTTCTCCTCCTCCCAGCTATGGAGAAGGAAAACACTGAATCCAAAACCGGCTTGGATAGGGTTGGGCTTCGTCAGGCTATCTTGCCCAAGAAACACAACTTCTGTGGCTGCACTACACATAGTGCCCCCTACGGGATAAAAAATATAGTCTAGCCGACGGCATTTAGTTTATTTTCCTATATACCGTTTCTCATATATATATATATATATATATATGCATGTGTGTGTGTATGTGAATAAATATAGTCTTAAGGTGTGCTATATTTATGGAATAAAGTGCTCAATATCAGAGATAGAGCGTCTGTAGATATAAAAGTGAACATAGAAGTCAACACTTAGAGGCGACAGTCTGTTTCAGGCTATATGCAATCGTGGCTGACGATTGCATATAGCATGAAACAGACTGTCGCCTCTAAGTGTTGACTTCTATATTTATATATATAAATATATATATATATATATATATATATATATATATATATATATATATATATATATATATATATATATATATATATATATATATATATATATATAATTGTGCATTTGGAAGTAATCCATCTTGAACTCGGTTATAAAAAACATTTGGACAGTTTTTACACACATTATATCCAGAAAATATAACACTTGCCTGTGTGTGTGTGTAAATAAAAAGAAAGAACAGTAAGATATATAATCCGGTGTTCTTATAGATATTTTTATTTTTAAAAAATAGTGCTCAATGTCAATTTACAGAGCATTAATATTATAAATTAACCGATACACGTGTTCGCATCCGAATGACAACAATATATAATTATATGTCACTTATTAACCACTTTCTCAGCAGAAATTACCCCTTAAAAATAATCAGAGAATCTCTAAAAGAATAATATCTTCCTTACACATAAGAAATAGTCTTTTAATCTACAAAAAACATGACGTAGTCCACATATACCCATGTTATTTGATTTTAATCATAATATAAATAAATTGTCTCATTTATCCAAAGTTCCTAAATATAATAATGGTGTCCCCTAATTAACGCATTAAGCGAAGCACCACTTAGTGCAAGATGGCAACCATCCAATATGCCATCGCCGCTCACATCTTCCAAACATATTCAACCAAATGTTCTTCGAAACAATTATACATGTAATAAATCACGATTGCAAACCTTGTCACCGATACAATTTGTATTCTTCCAGATCCAGGAATTCAAATAGTAATATTTTAAACCATCTTTCGTATTTTGCACATTGGATTTTGTAATATTTTAGTATTGTCAGAGAGGAGCTGTTATTTGTTTAGAGCTCCTCCCTAGCAAGAATAAAAGATTAGATTATTGAAGGAATTTCTGTTTGACAAAAGCAGCTGTCATTCATAAAAAATAACTATATTTTGATTCTTGTATTCATATAAAAATATAATCAAACGTCATTACATTTGACACCTTGTTGTAACACTTTGCTGCTTAAAATATATTTGATTCTCTTCCCTACTGTTTACTTTTTCACACACCTGAAGATGATTTATGTGTGTCGAAAGCTCGGTCATGACATAAATATTGTATTCTTTTTACATCCACAAAAGCTACATTCACAAAAAGTGATTCGCGTTTTTGAGATGATCAATAGATTGAAAATACACAAGATCTCTTTCTTTCTCTCATTCTCTCTCTCTCTCTCTCTCTCTCTCTCTCTCTCTCCATATATATATATATATATATATATATATATATATATATATATATGGTGAGGGTAAAAAATACTCTTTGACGATGTTAGTATTCATGAATATTCTACACAGTGTCCCTAAAGTCTGCATACTTAGGCAAAAATGCATATTTTCAAGACATTAAATTTTCAACATCATTTTATTGAATTTGAATATTAGCAAAGAACATCTTCAATGTGATTTTCAGCATTTGTGATGAAAAGTGTGATGCGCTTTGCAAGATTCACCTGAATTCGGTGCAATAACTCCACATCGCCGTCAATTTTAGCATATTCACTCTTTATGCGTTCAATGAAGAATGTTGCGTCTGTGTTTTTCATTGACTACATCTTCTCCTTTAGCATACCCCAGAAAAAGAAGTCGATTCTTTCTTCTTTCAACAAAATCATGTTTAATCTGTGGAGGTAAAAAAGAATATAGTCAATGATAAATATCAATTAGTTAAATTAAACCTATCAGAAGTGTTCTATTCTAAGTGTTTCATTTTGTGTGGAATAGGTTACAGCTTAAAACAATTCCCAACATAGCCGGTAGTTAGTGTTGAAGTACAGGTCAAAGCCAGTATTCCAAATACTTGATTTAGTGGCAAAAAATGGTGATAACATGTTTCTAGTACTGCGTTTAAATTCTAGGTACCATGTAGTAAACAATTCATGCGAACAATTACCATGAAAATATGTATAGAAAATGAACAGGGAAGCTACATTATGTTGGTGGGAAAGTGACCAAAAACATTGCATATCCTTCTTTAGATTTTATCACGAACTTCTCAGGAGCACTGGACCATATGTGGCAGCAATATCCGAATCTTGGGTCATATGTGGCAGTAATATTCGCATCTTGACGATAAATATGTCAGATAGTTTCTAGAGAATGTTGCGTGGCTCGACACAGTGAACCAGCTTTCCTAGCCACAGATTTTACCACTTCATACGGAGAACGTTAGCGCAACAAGTTACTCTCTTGGAGACTAGCATCCGCCACATTTTTGGAAAGAGTATCTCAGATTATTAATAGAAAGCAGTTTTGTTCTGCAGGGTTTAAAATTCACAAGCCATTGTTTTCCCCTAGTTTACAGCAGTTTGAGATCAGCTGCCAATTTAAACTTATCAAAACGATCAGACTTACTATTAAGACAGCAGTAAATAGTTATGCCATCAGCATAGGAACTTTGTTGAGAACTGATGACATCAGGAAGGTTTTTGATGGAAATTAGGAACAATGGTAGGTTCAAAGATAATTTTTTTTTATTCAAAATTTCTTGATTTTATTGATCACGATTAAAACAAAATGTGTCTAGTTGCTTATTTTTCTTAAATAATTTGAACGACTGTTTTTGGTTCTCACCAATTACGTGTTTTCATTATTACGTATATCATTTGGGATATGGCGGTAATCTTTCATGCTATTAACGTAATGGTTCAACCGACAAACGCTTCGTCCTTCTTCAACTTATGTTCTAAGAAAGACTAAAAATATTTGCCTTTTCTTGCACCTACTATTAATTCAAGATATTAAAACCTTGTACTTTGATTGATATGACAATTGCCAATCTCAAAAATCCTTTCGTTTTCGTGAGACGTCAACCTCACTTAGTCACCAAATTCTGGAGAACTGATCTGTTCTTTTAAAGGCAATGAAAATGAAGTAGAAAAGAAAACATAATTGCTAAACTGATTTTTAAAATGGACACAATGCTCGTTTGCAAAACTTTGAAAATTGTGTCTGCTAAAATATTGTCCTAAAAAAAAATAATGTATGCAGTACTCCGGATAATATACGAAATAATTTGAATAATACTTCAGGAAATCTTGCGAAAGAAATACGTACAGTGGGCTATGATAAGTTTTTAGCCACATTTGATTACAGCAATTTTGGCTTGTTTAATAACGTGTCTTCTTTTATTCAGACAATACCGTTTTAGTATCAAGCTACTCTCATTTATGAACGAGAGTTGACTTATATTTTGCAATGTAAGTTCGTGGAAGTAAGGAAATTTCAACAAGGGCAAATAATAGGATGGCATCAGCATGCCAAGTTAAATAAAGGAAGTGCTAGATGTTTCCAGGTTAATCACCAAACGTTTGATAATATTGTCAAGAAATTTAATGAAGAAGGCCATTGTCGTGTGGAACAACGTTCAGGAAGATCAAACATCGTGTCTGAGCGAACGAAAAGGGCATTAAATAGGGAAGTCATCAGAAACCGTCGTCAGAGCGTCAAAGATGTCACCATCAGCATGGAAATGTTGCTATATGCGGTAAGAAAGACTGTAAAAGAGCTAGGCTATCAAAGAAGTGTTGCAAAAAAGAAGCCTTTGATTTCAGAAGTTAACAGAAACCTTCGTATGAACTGGGTAAGAGAATTTGAGAGCAAAGTTTATGAATTTTGTCAGTCTGTAATTTGGTCTAATGAAAGTAAATTCTTCCAATATTCTAATTCGAGATTGGGTTATGTTTAGAGAAATCAGAATTAGACTTGGAACACTGAATGTTAGCAGGCGACCGTGAAACATGGACTTGAGCGAAATTTGCGCTAATTCTTGTTGACCAGCGGTTGAATGGTCCAAAATACTGTCAAATATTAGAGAAAGGACTACTCCCACTATTTGAAACATATCAGATTGACAAGCATGTCTACCTTTTTTCAAGATGGAGCACCATGTCATACGGGCAAAGTAACAAAGGCCTGGAAGTAATCGCAAGGAATCAAGTCACTGCTATGGGTAGCCCAAAATCCTGACAGAAATCCAATAAAGTACGTTTGGGAGCACCTTGACCAAACACTTTCAGAGCGTGCAACCAAAATCACGTCAGTGGAACTTTTAAAGAAAAATTACTAAAAGAGTGGAAAAAGATGGATCAGATGTTTGTTGAATAACTTAATCAAATCCATGAAAAATCGAATACAAGCACTGAAACTAACAAATGGTGGACCTACTCCGTACTAGTTCCATATATTGTTTATGTTAAATAGGGATTACGTAATTAAATTTTGAAATTGGATGTAGTTTATTTCTCCTGGCTAAAAAACTTTCTCAGGACACTGTATTGTGTCGTCAAAACTGTTCGTTCGACTTTTGTAATAATATTACGTTGATTGGGTGAGTTCTGATTCTGGGATTTGTCTCTTTCATCTCATACTATAATTCTTTTTACCTGTGAGGATTTTGATTGGACATGCTTGTCACAATGATGTCACTTGTGGTTTTCTAGATGATATGTTCTTATGACCTGATAATCGGTGATAATTATAAATGATTTTATGCGTTGATGATGATTATCATTCTAGTTGTTAATCATTCTAGGGTGGATGATGATGATCGTGTTGCCTCAAATGTTGACACATTGTTCTTGTATACAATAAAATCTTCGAATAAAACATCACACGCAAAGACGAAATGACTACAGAATTATATTTCTATTTTTTAAAAAAAGTCCTTTAATGTGACATACATGAGAAGACCAGAGAACGATGACATTCTCTTACATCTCTTAACAAATACAAAATATAAATAATGACCAGTTTCCATGGCTTATATAAATTCATGAGGGTGCTAGGCTAAAGAATATTTAAGCACTTATGTTTTTTTTTGGGGGGGGCAATTTGACGCAATTAGTTATCGATACTTTCTTTATCTTTCATTTATCCCCTGCCTTCATTTCACTTTATTCTCTATTCGTCTGCTTTTAACCTTTAACCTTTACTTTTTCTTTTGTTCCTTATTTTGTTTCGCTATGTTTAACATCTACAGGGTAAGATGGATAAATTGTCGTCTGAATTACACAAAAATGAAAATAGCACTGACATCTCATTTTAACAGATATATTTGCCAAAATTGCACAAAAATGTCTTGAATTACTAAAGAGTGAATTTATTCAATAAAAATTGCAATTGCTTCAACCACGGCCTCCAGACAACTTTGGAATCTCTTGCAAATCTTCTAGACGGTCTCCCTGTTTAAGATGGGGAATACTGCCATAATCCTTGACCCTCAGTTCATTTTTTGGTGTTACAAGGAGTTTTGTTGGTCTTTGGCTCAACTGCGCTCCACACTTAATAATAAATGTGGTTGCAGTCTGGAGAGATAGGTGGCCAGATGTAAGGGGTAATCTGGTCGCAGAAATTGTCTGAAAAGGTTCTCCTACTTGTGCGGCATAGTGCGGAGTCCTCTTGCCAGACATAGGGTCTTCCAACATTCTTTTACCCAAGGCGACACTACCTCCTCAAGGCACTTGATGTATGATTCCGTGTTGAGTTTGAGGCCCTGTGGGAAAATGAATGAAGGCATAACGTCGCCATCACTGGTGATCACTCCAAACATGTTCGTAATTACCATTACACTTGTCCAACTCTGCACTGTCCTCAGATTGACACACAAACATTCTGAAATGTTCGTATTGGAATTTCCAGCGCGAATGTCAAGTACAACATGCTTTTTCCAAATTTCTGGCGAAGTGAATTGCGTCATGATGCTTTTTGTCTCACAGACGGTGCCCGATTGACCCTTCTATACTAAACAGTCAACAAAATCGAAAAGAAACAACGTACATAAATAATGGATTAGCAAAAAAGTAAAAGTATAAAATGGTGACAATTTAGCCATCGCAACGTGTGTATATTTCTCTTCTTTCTTTAAGATTACCTTATGCGGCCATTTTTATCTTTCTTCCGTCTGTTCATCCACTGAAATACGATAAATATATTTCTCGATACATCTTCTCTTTCTTTTCATCTAAATTTCCTTCTTTTCGTTCCTCTAAAGCTGTTTGCTCTTTTTCTAATCTTTTATCTTTTGTTCCGTTGTTCGCTTTTATATTTTCTTTGCAAGAAAATGAAATGATACTGGATTTTTTTCTTTGCATAGATGAGGTAAATGAAGCTTTTGGCTTTTTCTTTCGTTCATGTGCCTTGTCCCTTCAGGAAGTAGGCGATCTTGGCCCTCCACATCCTGTTCCTTGTAGCTTTTAATTTTTTAATTTTTTGTTTTTTAGATTTTTTTGCTAATTCTCCTAAACCCTGTTCTACAATCTATTTGCATACCAAGTATGTTACGCGCTGTTCCTCATTACATGATCCTGAAATTTCAACTGCAATTTCCAGTTTTTAAGTATAAGTTTCGTTTTGTTTCCATCATATATATATATATATATATATATATATATATATATATATATATATATATATATATATATATATATATATTAAGAAAGATATACAATATCTTACATTGATTGCACAATTTGGAGTTAAATCGGTCCAGCATTCTTCAGGTGATTTTTTTTGATTGACACTGCTTCTGTAATATTTCTGTTTATCGCAAGATATTTTACAGTAGGGTGAATTATTATAGTTGTTAAAATATTTAAATGAATTGTAGTTTAATTTTAGATTTGAATTTAAACCCATATTAACATTTAAGATTGAAAATAAAGGTTGAAATAAGAATTATAAATTCTAATTTGAAGATACGCTGTTGCAATCGAAAGGGATAAATAAGAAAAAAAAAGTTTGAAAATCAATGGAGGCAACTCTATTTTTCGATGAAAATCATTAACGTAATTAATAGTATTATTAATATTAATATTAATAAACTAAATAAGAGTAGTGATATCAATAAGATTAAAATATGACGTGATAAAATAAAATAAAAATTAAAGTACTAGTACAAATAATACATATCAATGAAAATAAAATAATATAAAATAAAATAGAAACATAAATATGTAAATAAATAAAACAATAATAATGAAAAATAATTGAAATAACTTAATGGGAATAATGGATTAGCAAGAAAGTTTAATGCGTTATAGTCTAATATTAACAACAGTTGTATATTAAAGTTAGCAAAAAGTATATATATATATATATATATATATATATATATATATATATATATATATATATATATATATATATATATATATATATATATATATTGCTACCTGTACTATATATATATTATCAATATATATTATTATTATCAATATATATATATATGTATATATATATTGATAATATATATATATATATATATTGATAATATATATATATATATATACATACATATATATATACATATATATATAAATATATATATACATATATATATATATATATATACATTATATATATATATATTCATACATATATATATACATATATATATAAATATATATATACATATATATATATATACATTATATATATATATATACATTATATATATATATACATATATATATACATTATATATATATACATATATATATATACATATATATATATACATATATATATACATATATATATATATACATATATATATATACATATATATATATACATATATATATATACATATATATATATACATATATATATACATATATATATATATACATATATATGTATATAGATATATATATACATATATATATACATATATATATATATACATATATATATATATATACATATATATATATACATATATATATATATATATACATATATATATATATATACATATATATATATATATATATATATATATATATATATATATATATATATATATATATATATTCTACTCTCAAAATGTCGGCGATTAAACCGGCTACCACACTTCAAGTTATTGTGAGTGAGACGGGGTGATAGCAAACCCAGTAGAATGAAAAATAAAACCTATCAAAGGCTGGAAGAATTCTCAACGAGTCAACGGTTAGCTAATCAGAGGCAGTGTCTCAATAAATCAGCATGGTGAAGGCCACGGGAAATCACTCCACTATCAATCACAAGAAATATCATGGTCTTTGACTTACATAGCCCAAATCAGTGAATCAACATCACATTCTAAACACCAGTGTTCGAAATGGAACATTCTAGCGCATCAGGTTTATTGAGATTTCAATCAAAGGGCATAAATCATTCAACTGACATTTTTTGTTCATTATTTCTTAGAAAATCCTCTTTATTTAATGTTTTTCTCCTGAAACTTTTAACCTTGATATAAAATATCATTTATTATTTAGGCATACCAATTTTTCGAACTATCCGTTTTCTGTCGGTATTTTGGAAGGGAATTACTTGATGAATTTGGCAGATGATTCATATTAATAGATAGAGCTATTAACAGATCCGGGTGTTGACATGGCTGTACAGGTACGCATACTTTAGTCTGAGGTTCTTATAAACAGACCAAACTTTAACCAAAACCCTTATTAATTTTTTTTTCAGTTTTCTTTCTCTCAATCCAAGGAGCTTAATATATACAGACAAGACTGCTAGCAATAGTATCAGTTGTTTCGGCTGTAATTTTCACGCCTTACCCTTCATCTAACAGATAGGCTGTCGATAAAATATCAAAGCTGAACTGCTTGTTGGTCTCTAGACAATTTTCCTGGGGGGGGGGGTTGTGATTGTTTTCCAGCCACACACCCGAACCATACACCTGAACCTCCTCATTTCAAAAACAAACTTGAGACGAGTCTAAATTATACTTTCCATTTTAGTTGAAGCATCGACAGAACCTACAATGTCTATAAAAAACGGTAGAAAATGTTGTCAGAAATTATATATGGTTCTCATCGAGGAGACCTTATTAATGGAAAGTAAACAACGCCATTTATTGGCTGGAGTCAGAAAGAAGGGAAAGAGGAGAATGCAAAGACGTGATTTAAGTTTATATATCCAAGGTGATTTGCTTTGTTTACCTCACAAGAGGATAAGGTATTTCGTTGAGCAATATTGTAAAAAAAAAATCTGGCTCCTCCACGATAAATAGCCCAACGAAAAGCAAACGAAAGAAAGAAAAATAGAAAGAAAATGAAAGAAAGAAAAACAAAGTACAAAACAAAGAAAGAAATGACGAAACCAAAAAGAAAGATACGAAAAAAATATACAATGAACAAAGAAACAAAGTAAGGAAAAAACAAAGAAAGTATGAAACAAAGAAAGAATGAAACAAAGAAACAAAGAAAGTATGAAACAAAGAAACAAACAAAGTATGAAAAAAAGAAACAAACAAAGTATGAAATAAAAAAAGAATGAAACAAAGAAAGAATGAAATTATGAAACAAAGAAACAAAGAAAGAATGAAACAAAGAAACAAAGAAAGTATGAAACAAAGAAAGAATGGAACAAAGAAACAAAGAAAGTATGAAACAAAGAAAGAATGGAACAAAGAAACAAAGAAAGTATGAAACAAAGAAAGAATGGAACAAAGAAACAAAGAAAGTATGAAACAAAGAAAGAATGGAACAAAGAAACAAAGAAAGTATGAAACAAAGAAAGAATGGAACAAAGAAACAAAGAAAGTATGAAACAAAGAAACAAAGAAAGTATGAAACAAAGAATCAAAGAAAGAATGAAACAAAGAAACAAAGAAAGTATGAAACAAAGAAAGAATGAAAGTATGAAACAAAGAAACAAAGAAAGTATGAAACAAAGAAAGAATAAAACAAAGAAAGTATGAAACAAAGAAAGAATGAAAGTATGAAACAAAGAAACAAAGAAAGTATGAAACAAAGAAAGAATAAAACAAAGAAAGTATGAAACAAAGAAAGAATGAAAGTATGAAACAAAGAAACAAAGAAAGTATGAAACAAAGTAAGTATGAAACAAAGAAAGTATGAAACAAAGAAACAAAGAAAGGGCACTCAGCGGGAACCGAGGAAAAGAAACCAAGATTAACTGATGCATACAAGAATTTTATCAGCTTCGCAAATCGACGCGTAACATAAAACATGGCAGACTTGATATTTTCTCTCTCGCTGAACTAACATCAATTTCCTGCATCACAGTTTTTCCAAAATGTCGATCAAGAAGTCATAAAGAAATAAAACAACCTGGAACAGATGGACATGCCGATCAGTCTCTATAAGTTTTGCCTTGAATATCTTTAAACGAACACAATATAAAACCTAGAATTGCGTTATACTTACACTTTGCCTATATTTATATCCTTCTTACATCTTCGACCGTTGATGATTTTTTCCAGGTTTTTTTTATGTTAAAATAGCTCGGCTTTTTTGAAAAAAACATTTAGCTAAGCCAAACGCCAGCATTTAGTAAATGTTGTAGGGCATTGAATATTAAGGATTTAAAAATTATGTTTATATCGGTGTGTTGATATATTGCATTGGAAAAATTCTATCGCAACTGAAGATGCTTCTTTGGGTTTAATTGGTATATTTGAGTGTTTTGGTGATAAAGTAAAACCTAGATGACGATGTTTTTCGAGGGACGTTTTCAATACGTAGTCAAGGGGGATAAAAAAATAGAGAAAAGGTGCAAAAGTGTCATCCTGAAGGACCGCTGTTTTGATGTCGAAGAAGCTAGTGTCTGAGAATTTAACCAAAGATTTGGTGTTTTTGTATAGCGTCATTATGACACTTAATGCCTCAATTGGGAATCCATATACCGGGAGGATCTTCTCCATTTTGCCTATGCACCCCTCTCAAGTCGATATTCTGCAAAAAAGGTGACAGATATTGACCATTAAGATGACCTAACTATCACTGCAGACACCATTACCAGTGCCAGAGTTCTCCTACATAATCTAGAAAATAATGCCAATAGTGTCGGACTCTATGTCAATCCCTCTAAAATTGAATTCATAGACTTCAACCAGCAAGACTTAATACAACCTGTCTCAAATGAATTAATAAAATATCTCGAATCGTTTACATAACTTGGAAGCGAGATAAATTCAAATGAAAAGGTTATAAATATTCGCATAGCTAAAACTTGGGCTACCTAGAATAAAATGGATGTAATCTGAAATTCCAATCTACCATACAACCTCAGTCGGAGATTCTTTCGAGCTACTGTAGAGGCGGTGTTAATGTATGGTGCCACTGCCTGAAAATTAACAAAAACCCTAGAATCTAAGCTTTGTGCTAAGAGCTATAATTAATATCCCTCGCAGACAACATCCAAGTAAATCACAGTTCTTCAGACCCATCCCTGATATTTCTACAATCTTAAGCGAACTCAGAATTTGCCTTACAGGAAACTGCTGACGAGCAAAAGAAGAACCTGCGAGTGGTCTACTGCTCTGGACCTCTAGGCATGGAGCAAGACGGTTAGGTCGCCCAGCAACCAGCTACATTGACCAGCTATGTTATGACACAGAATGTCAACCTAATGACCTTCCGACCTTGATGCAGGACCATGTCAGCTGGAGTAAAAAACTCATGAATGTCTGAACTAACTTCAAAGAATGATATAAGTAAATAAATATTTCACCTCATCATCGATAAAATAATCCCACCAATTTTAGCTAACTTGTGATCGCTTGAGTGTACAGTTCTTCAGGTTTCGAAATAAATCGATATCAGTTTTAATCTCTATTGCTGTTTTCCTTCTTAAAATGTTGCAATAATCTGAAAAAGATGAGAGTCAGATGGAGCAAGATCAGGAGAGCAAGGAGGGTGCAGAGTAAATTAGTTATTTAATGCCATCATCTTTGCTAAGTGATTCGGAGAATATGTGGCACTGTATTGTCTCATGAGAGCCACACGCCTTTACAATTAAACGTTTTTTCTGTTAATTTTTGTGCTATACTTCCAACTGACGTCATCGATTCTCTGCACTAATTGATTGATTTTGATTTAGCACTTCATGATAGAGGAAACCGTTCACATTCTACAAAACAGTAAAAATTTTTTGAGGTGGAGTTCTGATTTCTGCATACTTTCTCGGTTCAATGAGCGCTAACCATTGTCGTTTTCGTTTGGATATGATTATAGAGAACCCACTTTTAATGACTTGTGCTGATTCTACCGAAAAATTCTAGTCTTCAATGAAGCTCTTTTATTAAGTGTTATGGGGTCATCCCCTTTTTCATATAAATGGACTCGACCAGATTGTTACTTGAACTGCTGCCGTTAAATACCCAGATTCAGTCAGAATATGGAGGAAGTGAGCAGAGATTGTGATTGAGTTGGAGGTAGCGGAATAGTGTGAGTTAACCGTTTGTAGAAGTCAGTTACAAGCACGTAGACTCCAAGGAAGTCCTACTTCGAGACTCTGTGTGTGTGTGTGTGTGTGTGTGTGTGTGTGTGTGTGTGTGTGTGTGTGTGTGTGTGTGTGTGTGTGTGTGTGTGTATATATATATATATATATATATATATATATATTATTGCTACTAACAGCGTTCTTGGATTTACTAACAGTATTACCCATTGTATTATTGTGTAAATACATTTAATTTCTTATATTTATTTCTTGCATTTGTCATTCATTGGGGACCGAATTTCATCTCGGAATCCACAACATTAAGCTTACCATAGTTTCCACCGTCTCTACACAAAGTAGTTTCCTGCCCCGCGAAAAGTATTGATTTTAAAGTGTATCGGAAAAAGACCCGTCATGCGCATTTACGAACTTTAAATTTACGAAATATTTGTCAGTAGCTCTTTTAAAACGATATAGTCTCCATACTAGAGTTAACTAAAGTACCTAAGTTAATAAAAAAAAAACAATCTAGTCAGTCTAGATTCAGCACAGTGGTTGTAAAATAATAGAATGTAGATGTTGAGAATGTTTATATGCGTCTCTTTAACTCTCTCTCTCTCTCTCTCTCTCTCTCTCTCTCTCTCTCTCTCTCTATGTATGTATCTATCTATCTATCTCTCACACACAACAAACACACACAGTCGGATATAAAACTACAAGAGAAAAAAAACAGTCTTGTCCATTTACGTTTTTTGTTGTGAAATTCTTTTGCAGTGAACCCATCAATGAGTGCTGCAAATCTCCTGAGCAAAACGAACTCAACCTTGAACAACACATAAAAGATTAAATGTTCTTGACATTTGCAAAGTTTAGCGTAATACAGTACATCGCTAAAATTTGGAGAATGGGAAGAAAAGAAAAATGTGTGAGGCCAATCTTCCAGGTGAGGAGACCAGACTTCCTATAAAATCAACAGTCGAAATTTTAATCTATACCTATATATCGAACAATAACGTCTGGCACCGATGACAAATGCGAGATACGATTCAAACAATAATCAGTCGTCTTTCATTTTGTATATTTTACCACATTTAATGTCAGTCGTTTTTAATGAAACTTGTATAAAGTGAAATTGTTGCCAAAATACATAATTATTAAATAGATTAAATCCGGTAGACCACAAGGAAAGTACAAAAAATTAAATTAAAAACTTGTCAGTCGTTTTAATGAAACTCATATAAAAGTGGGATTGTTACCTAAATACACAATTTTATATATAGATAGATAGATAGATAGATAGATAGATAGATGTAGGTATATATATGAAGAAATATAGTTTTAAGGTGTCCTATA
Organism: Acanthosepion lycidas; assembly: GCA_963932145.1. Taxonomy (NCBI): domain Eukaryota; kingdom Metazoa; phylum Mollusca; class Cephalopoda; order Sepiida; family Sepiidae; genus Acanthosepion; species Acanthosepion lycidas. Next base: position 98,119,906 of record OZ010571.1, read on the forward strand.
TTTATGGAATAAAGTGCTCAATATCAGAGATAGAGCGTATGTAAATATAAAAGGGAACACTGAAGTCAGCACGCAAAGGTGACAAACTGTTTCATGCTGGACGCAATCATCAGGTGACCTGTTTCATGCTAGACGCAATCATCAGGTGGCCCGGTGATTGCGTCTAGCATGAAACAGTCTGTCGACTCTGAGTGTTGACTTCAATATATATATATATATATATATATATATATGGGGGGAACAGTAATTCATACACACAACTTTTATTAAATTCGGCTGATAATGCCCGTCTGTCTATTTTTCTTTTATTATTCACGTTGAAGCTATTGCATATCCGGATCGAATTTATAAATAAACTGTTCAAAGATCATCACTTTTTTGTTCCGTTACTTTTGATCCACTCTGAATTTTGCCGACACCCGTGTCAAAACATGTATTTTTTTTTTATGAATGTTACGTTACTAATTCGAGTATCCATGAAAGCGGGTAAAATGATCGGCTCCTTAAAAGACTACATAAGTAACTGATTCCACCTGCCAAATATGCAGTATTACTTTCATATGTGTGTTAGAGCTAACCAACCCTCTCTTTTCAGTTTTGACAAATTTCAAAAGCGTCTATGCGGCTTTGTAGGCGATTATCTTCTACCCTACAACGACTTTCCCCACAGACGAAATATTTCAAGCATCTTGTTACTCTCGCTATCTCCTTGACAAATGCTCTGACAATCTATCTTTAGTTTCACCCTTTCATATATTTTCAGTCATGTACATAGGTTTGAATCATTCCCATTCCCCTTGCAATGGTAAGAAGGAAGTTCCATTCGGATAGTTTCTTCCCAAGAGTCTCTGCTTTGTGAAAGAGTCGCCCGTGAAGATGGTTCTCCGATCATTACAATCTTAAACATTTCAAGTAAACGGTCAACTATTATATATTCTACATGTCCACATAATCTGCTCTGCTGACATCATCCGATTACACCCATTAAAGCACCTTTTTCAGGACTCATCTGTCCTGAGTGGCTCTTTTGAATTTATTGGGTGGAAAATAATGTAAATGACTTTTAAAACCATAATGTGTGGTAAAAGATAATTTGCTTAATTTTGGATGTTTTTATTTTTAATGTTAACTTCGAGTATGTTGGAACTTTCTTTACAGTAAATTCTCTAAGGAATGTTAGTGTTATCAATTAATAATTGTCTTATATCAGTAGCCTTATTTTGGTTGTTTGTGATGTGATGACCGTTGTGAGTAAGAAATATTTTCGATTAGTGCCATATTAACCTACGATCCAATGCGGTTATTTTGTGACCCATGTAAGAATTTATGTTTTTAGGATTAATATTGCAGATTTAATATCGCAAATCATATGAGATTTCGTAAACAACGCGGCTTTTACAAAAGACTGATATCCGAGTACTCGTGCCGCTTATCCACACTCACAATTAAAGACGGTTTACAACCATATCTCATTGAAATGCTGGTTCTCGTCTGATCACCAAAGTTAAGCAATATCGAAAACGGCCAGTACTTGGGTGCGGGAGCACTTAGGAATTACTTGGTGCTGCAAGCTTGGATGTGCGGATGGTAATTATGGACAACGGCGCAGAATATGAAATTAGAGAGTCAAGTTCGAAATTCAGTTACATTGACACGCCCATATAATTTGGAAAAAGTATGAATCTATCTCCCACAACTATGAGTTAAATAGTAGTACTTGTACGTGAAACTGTATTGTATGCAATATGCACCCCCACCTGTAAAACTGATAATTCTTACATTCCAAAATATGTTTCCGCTTTAATAAGTTACAAAAAGCTGATGATCACTAAAAAAAAGAAAACGAATTAATTAATCATACATACATGCCAGCGGACTCACACTCACACACACACACTCACACACACACACACACACATATATATATATATATATATATATATATATATATATATATATATATATATATATATATATATATATATATATATATATATATCCAAGGCTACAGAAAGCCTTACAGCCACAAATTGTTGAAAGTCCGGTTCCCGTAACGTCATCGAAGTTAAGCAAGAGTCGAACCTGGTCATTACCTACATGGGAATACCAGGTGCCGTAAACTTGAATTTGTGGGTGGGGTGTAATATATAATGACTCGGAACTGTTAATCGGGGGGGGGGCATTTCAATTCCTATAGATTAGGAAGACTTGTATCACAAGACCATTATTATAACCAAACAGAGAATAAAATTGTGGACAAGATATTTAGAGTTGGGCATTAAATAACCCAACCAACAACTATAAGCAGTTTGTGCCCGTTTAAATATTTTTAGTGATTTTCTCTTGTTTTTGTACAAGAAAGATAGTGTGTAAAATATTTTCAGTGTATATATTTTACACCTATAAAAGCACTATTTTGTACTAAGCCAAGAGATAGATAGATAGATAGATAGATAGATAGATAGATAGATAGATAGATAGATAGATAGATAGATAGATAGATAGATATGATTAGACTGAGATAGATAGAGAGATATGATTAGACTGAGATAGATAGAGAGATATGATTAGACTGAGATAGAGAGATAGATATGATTAGACTGAGATAGATAGATATGATTAGACTTAGATAGATAGATAGATAGATAGATAGATATGATTAGACTTAGATAGATAGATAGATAGATAGATAGATAGATAGATAGATAGATATGAATCGACTTAGATAGATATGATTAGACTTAGATAGATAGATAGATAGATAGATAGATATGAATCGACTTAGATAGATAGATAGATAGATAGATATGATTAGACTGAGATAGATAGATATGATTAGACTGAGATAGATAGATAGATAGATAGATAGATAGATAGATAGATATGATTAGACATAGAGAGATATGATTAGACTGAGATAGATAGATAGATAGATAGATAGATAGATAGATAGATAGATAGATAGATAGATATGATTAGACTGAGATAGATAGATAGAGAGATAGAGAGATATGATTAGACATAGAGAGATATGATTAGACTGAGATAGATAGAGAGAGAGATATGTTTAGAGATAGATAGATAGAGAGAGAGAGAGATATGATTAGACTGAGATAGATAGAGAGAGAGAGAGATAGATAGATATGATTAGACTGAGATAGATAAATAGATAGATTGATAGATATGATTAGACTGAGATAGATAGATTGGTAGATATGATTAGACTGAGATAGATAGATAGATAGATAGATAGATAGATAGATAGATAGATAGATAGATAGATATGATTAGACTGAGATAGATAGATTGATAGATATGATTAGACTGAGATAGATAGATAGATAGATAGATAGATAGATAGATAGATAGATTGATAGATATGATTAGACTGAGATAGATAGATTGATAGATATGATTAGACTGAGATAGATAGATTGATAGATATGATTAGACTGAGATAGATAGATAGATAAAGAGATAGATATGATTAGACTGAGATAGATAGATAGATAAAGAGATAGATAGATAGATAGATAGATAGATAGATAGATATGATTAGACTGAGATAGATAGATATGATTAGACTGAGATAGATAGATAGATAGATAGATAGATAGATAGATAGATAGATATGATTAGACTGAGATAGATAGATATGATTAGACTGAGATAGATAGATTGATAGATATGATTAGACTGAGATAGATAGATTGATAGATATGATTAGACATAGATAGATAGATAAATAGATAGATAGATTGATAGATATGATTAGACTGAGATAGATAGATTTATAGATATGATTAGACTGAGATAGATAGATAGATAGATAGATAGATAGATAGATAGATAGATAGATAGATAGATAGATTGATAGATATGATTAAACTAAGATAGCTAGATATGATTAAACTGAGATAGATATGATTATAGATAGATAGATAGATATATAGAAATGCTAATAGGTGAGTATTTTAAGCAAGGCAAAGGCGATATTTTCTTTAGAGAAAAAAACGCTCTTTCTATATACATGATTGTCAAATGGCATTAAAATGTCAATGTAAAAATCGTGTTCAAGCCAAAACTCAAGTAGCAAGAGCGTTGCTCAAAATTCTAAATAAAATATTTCTATAACCTCAAAAAGAAAAGAGCTCTGTTGAAATCGCTTCCGCTTTGAAAGAACACGGAATTTGAAAAAATAATTGAAACTGATGACAAAAAGCTTACACTGCTTGCTTACATATATAATGGGGAAATCATTAAAAATATATTGATGAAAAGCTGAATTCAAAAAAGAATGATGACTGTAAACGAAAGAAAAATCTGTTTCCGTTAAGCGACAGCTGTATACTTGTAAAATCCGACTTAACAAAGCCTTATAAATAGCAACAAACCAAGGAACGTTGTTGAATTGCCTTCTTAAATCGATTAGAAATTTCGTGCTTTAGTTCTTCCCAACCACCCAGATACACCGAATGCCCAACCGGTAGAATTGAATGCAGTCGGTAAATTCTTCGAAATGGATTTTCCGTTATTACTTCCTTTGGTTCCATTACGGAAGTCCTTTTTCAACTCTCCTCCTCCCAGTTGGCCTTCTTTCTCCGGCTTCAGCGCAAATACCCAATTCTTGCCGTATTTTTACACTGTAGCTTTTTTTAAATATATATTTCTCTTTTAATTCTCTATCTATCTATCTATCTATCTATCTATCTCTCTATCTCTCTTTCTCATTCTTATTTACTTTCCTCATTCTGTCCACTTTCTATTCTTCATATGCTGCTGCGTTTAATTTCTTTCTTTTCCCTTTCTCTTTTCACTTAACTCTCTTCTATCTAAACTTCTCCCTCTCAGCCAAAATATTTTTCCCATATCTCCTTTTTTCCAAAGTTTAGCCTAGTAAAAGACAAGTCTATAGGTATTTACTAAGCTCGACATAGTTTGGTACGAGGTCGCAGATATAGAGCACCCACTATGGATTGAATTCATCACAGCAATTTTCATATACAAAACGATTGACTGACAACGAAGCGTCACATTTCAATTTTTTTGTCTTTATTTGACTCTTTTTCCCAGACCTTATTTTCATGCTTATTTATGTTAAAATCCTTTTCTTTCTTTCTTCTATCTTTCTTGCTTTTTTTCTTTCTTTCTTTCTTACTTTCTTTCTTTCTTTCTACCTATCTACCTACATTCTTTTCTTTCTTTCTTTTTTTCTTTCTTTTTTCTTTCTTTCTTCCTTTCATTCTTTTTCTTTTTTCTTCCTTCCTTTCTTTATTTCTTCTTTCTTTCTTTCTTACTTTCTTTCTTTCTTTCTACCTATCTACCTACATTCTTTTCTTTCTTTCTTTCTTTCTTTCTTTTTTCTTTCTTTCTTCCTTTCATTCTTTTTCTTTTTTCTTCCTTCCTTTCTTTATTTCTTCTTTCTTTCTTTCTTACTTTCTTTCTTTCTTTCTACCTATCTACCTACATTCTTTTCGTTCTTTCTTTTTTTCTTTCTTTTTTCTTTCTTTCTTCCTTTCATTCTTTTTCTTTTTTCTTCCTTCCTTTCTTTATTTCTTCTTTTCTATCTTTCTTTTTTCTTTCTTTAATTCTTTTTCTTTTCTTCTTTCTTCCTGCCTTTCTTTCTTTCTTTCTTTCTTTCCTTCCTTTCATTCTTTTTCTTTTTTCTCCATTCCTTTCTTTATTTCTTCTTTTCTATCCTTCCTCTTTCTTTCTTTCTTTCTTTCTTTTTCTTTTCTTCCTTCTTCCTGCCTTTCTTTCTTTATTTATTCCTTCTTTCCTTTTTTTCTTTCTTTCTTTCTTTCTTTTTCTTTCTTAAACTTGCTTTGTCGCAAGTTATCTTTCATTTTACATAAAGTCACTTTTCTCTCTCTCTCTCTCTCTTTCTTTGACATGCTAAATTCTTTCTCACTTTCTTTCTTTGTTTCTTTCTTCCTTAGAAAGGCTATGCAGATTTTCTACATTTCCTTTTCAGAGAAGCCTTCACGTTCTTTGTTTTTCTCTTTCTTTCTTAAACGCATTGATTTAACCTTATCTTTTCTTTCCTTTTTATTCTCAAACACAAATAGACCCTCTTTCTCTATTCCACAATCCCTATTCTTTCCTTTTCTCTTATTTTTTAATGATTTACTTTTCTTTTCACGTTTTCTTTTGTTCTTTACTGCTCTACACTCTTCTTTACTCACTCTCTTATATACTCAATCTCTTCACAATCCCCCACTTCGTTTCTCCTTTCGTTTTGATCTCCTCACTGTCGCTCTATATTTCTTGCTAGTTTTCTCAGTTCCCTTCCTTTTTACACGTTTCCTCATTGAACACCTGGATTAATTAGATTTTGACGGCTGTGGCCACATTTCCTCGGCAGTCAGATATGACCGAATCAATGACCGCTCTTATTGAGAACACACTTTCTAAAGTTCGGTACCCCCAACAGCCAACACGCTAATTTCTCGACGCTAAAAGATCCGACGTATCATAAAAGACTGCAGAAAGTTGTAACTGCTGGTGTAGAGGCGGAAAGACTGGCATTGCTGGAGGATAAAAGACAGAAAATGAATTTCAGTACGTTTGGTTCCTACTAGCAGCACGGAAGATTAATTATGTATTCCAAAAATGCGCCTTCAAGGCAAAATAATAATGTTCATATATTGTGCATATATTGTCATAATCGGCCACCGTATTTTCATATAATCAGTTTACGGATATCATGGTTTGAATACTAAATGGTTTACAAATTAACTAGAATTCTGAAATATTTAGGTTCATTTTCCGAAAAATATATAATTCTATATTTCAATACGATATTATAAAATATGTCCCCAGCACGAATTGAACTCAGACTCGGCGGATTACATATTGAAGCAGTTGCTAGAACTGATGCTAGTAAAGTTGATTCTTTCTGTTGTGCGATAATTTTTTTTCTCGCCCGAATCTATGTTACACATTTATAAATCTACTATTCGCTTAGATTATTGCTGTCACATATGGCCTGGTTCTCCTTATATATATTTAGAGGCATGCTATTTAGCGATTCTCGATAAAATACAAAAAAGAATCTGCAATGTTATTGATCCTGACCTGGCATCTCTTCTTCAGCTTACTGAGAGTGAAAGAAGACGAGAAAATGTTAGTGTGGAGAATGGGCGATCAAAAAACAGAATTCATGAAGAAGGGGATTGATTTTTTAAACTTTTGAAGATCGAAGATGACAGGAAAGCAAGAAACCAAAATAGAGTTGAAGTATGCCTTGAAAATCAGCATTCAAATCTGGAATATTGCCTGTGTCCGACTGAAACCGGTGAAAAATATACAACGATCTGTTTCACCAAGCCGGCCATATTTATTAGACGCCATATTCATTTGGTCATTACGTATTTATTCGAACAAACTAATTTTGATACAAGGTTACAATTTTATCTCGCAAGAATCGAATACATGTGGTTTTGTTTACACTATCGCAAACTATTTTCCTACCTCTTTTTTTTTCTTCGATTTCGCTAAGGTTGGACAAAATCATTTACAAGGAAAGTCGTCCAGAATCAAAATCCCTGAGCATTTCTCGTGTTGATGGGGAGGAGTTACCAATTTCTCACAGTGCAGGAGATTTATATTCAGACCAGGGCCCTGATCAATGATTTTTCTACGTAGACAAAACGTTAACATTCGGAATACTAGTCCAACATAAACTTTCTATTAAAGTTTCATTCTATTATAATTTGTACGGTACAAAGCAACGGTTAATAAATATCCGGATATAAACCCTTTTCATCTTTACAACAAGTTATATGTAATCCAGTACTTATACAATAAAGCCGCCTGCATACGGATACAAAATTAATTTTGTAAATATAACAAAACAGAAGCGTAAGAGAAGAAAGTGCCTTATTCAACCTATAAAATGGGGCGATTCTGTGAGAATTAGAAATCCTACCAGCATTCATTATTGGCGGCCATAATCTTAACACAATCAGATATGCAGATGACATAGAGTTTAAAAAAACAGACACAGGAAGGGGAATACAAGAATTTCTACCGAATGTAATGAAAGAAAGCGAGAGAAAAGGGTTCAACGTCAATTGCAGGAAGACAGATTGCATGGTTATCCACAAATGGGAGAGCCCAATATGCGAATTACAAATATCCGCGAAGTGTTTTTATAGAGGACGGAAAGTGTGAAACTGAAATCCGAAGTTATATTGGGATTGCGAAAGTCTCTTCCAAAAGCTAAGCAAAGAACCAGAAAATGTTCGTTAGAAACAAAGAAAAGATTACTGAACTGTCCCTCTATATAGCAGTGAATGTTGGACTATCTACTCACATATTAAGAAGAGACTTCAAGCAAGAGAAATGTTCTTCTACAGAAGGATGCTGAGAATACCATATATCGAACATGTGAACAGCAAAGAGGTTTTAGAGAAAATGGAAACAAAAAGGAATCTTATAGTTAACATCAGAAAGTGATGGTTGAGGTTTCCGGAACACATACTGAGGAAAGAAGGATCGGAAAATTTGACAGTCACAGGAATTATTGAAGACAAGAGTGACAGAGGTAAACAGCTAGTAACCTAACTAACGACCTTGAGTATATGGATGGCAGAACAGGGTTTAGGAGAGATGACAAAAAGACAGGGCTACAAAGGACAGGAAATTTCGGCGTGACATAATCGCCAACCTCCTGAAGGGTCACGGCACTTAGAAAAAGAGCATATCATGTAAAATTGTAGTTGTTTAAAATACGATTTCCGTTCTTTATTATTTTCAAATGCCATGCGGCACACTTTTATGAATGTATAAATTTACTTAAAAAATGTTGCGATGTAGCTAGAACGTTAGCATTTATAGTCTAGCTGCGGACTGTAAGCGACGTCTGTCGAACTCTCTGCGTTAGCAGAGAGGAACCCGGACGAGGCTTTGCCGAAGGGCGAGGTAGACAGGGCCTGAACTCGTCTAGGCGGGTTCAAAGGCTACGGCCTCGGAGATACCCACATTAAACCGGCCTTGTGCCACATTCAATCCTCGTGGGTGGATCGATAAATACAGAGAACGTTAGCATAATGAATATGAGACCTGGGTTCGACTCTCACCATGGCTAATTTATCATAGAGATGACTTGATAAAAAAGGGTCCCTGCTTGTGGTGTCGTTAGAAAGCGATTGAAAACCATACCTGGGATTGACTCTTCGTAATGAAATCAGGTAGACGAAACACTAAGAAGCAGTCTATAGGTGTTCTAGCACGTAGTTACAAGTCATCGTGACCGAGGGTATGAGCCTATTAGCCATGTTCAAACACTAGCCATAGGAGACTGTGCGTTCTTTCGCAGAAATTGTAACTAAGGGCGTTCACCATAGCTGTGTGATATAAGCATTAGTCAACTTTGTTAGTGTTGAAGAAACATAGGTATTCCTAAGCCGGTGTCTGTAAGAGATTAGTTATCCAACCTTGTAGTCTCCATAGTCACCCAAGACTAATGGATGCCTACTAAATCATCGTGGCTGAGGGACTGAGACTATTGGCGTTGTTTAAACACAAACCTTCCCAGAAATTGTAACTAAAGGTGCTCAACATAACTGGCGATATAAACATTAGTAAACTCCATTAGTGTTGGAGAAGCATAAATATACCTAAGCCGATGTTTGTAACAAGAATTAGTTAGCCAACCTTGTAGACTCCATAGTCACCCAAAACTAGCAGATACCAACTAAATAAAAAAAAATACAAACTTTTCTACTAGATAGGCAGTGATAAATATGTGGGGACATGTTTGTGATATTCAAGTCTACATCAGCAAGAAAGCTTACCTACACAAAATAACGAACAATACGCACCAGCAACATTCAATATTCCCTAACTGTTGTGTATGATTTTTCAGTTCACCCCAAGCAAGGCGGGAGTGCCATTAGCACGTAATGAGTTACAGAGGAATGAGAGCAAGAGTAGAGACGTGTTTGAGGAAAGTATAAAGAGAAGAAAGGGGAACAAGCTCAAGGTATCAGAAGATGTCGATTGATATTACACTTGAATATATAAGATTATAGTTATCAGGTAAGCAAACAAGAGGAAGGGAGTTCAACAGACGGGAAGTGCTAGAGAATAAGCTGTTACATTTAACCGTTTCGATAGTGAAAGGGTTGGACCGAGATGCCAGCCTAGTAGCTCGTGCAGTCTAGGAACCAGCGAAAGTAGCTCGTCAAAACAGTTGCAGTGAAGATACTTGTAGAAGAAACAGAGGGAAGCCACGGTACGTCTGTGAGAAAGCGACTGTAGACTAGATGCCAGATCAGGACTTATCACATTGCATATCCGTCTCTGGATTTTGTCGGGAACCTCGAAACTTACAAGCAGGGGGCCAGACTATATATGACAGCAATATTCCATGCAAGGAGGATGGTTGATTTATTTAGCTCGCCTTCTCAACACTAAGAACAAATCTCATATGAACGTAGTGACGAGTATGATACCCTTCCACGAAGCTCAGACTATCATCTCTTTAATGTTTACTTACTGAAGATTTTAATCTTTGTGGTGACTATTGTTAACCTTTGTGAGATTTGTATGAAAATCAATGATGTTTATGGTACTGGCTTGGCACTAGTTCATGCGCTGCATTCTTAAGCAGCGTGTAAGAAACAGACTATTGAGAAAGAAGAGGGAAAGAAAGTAGTATCATGACGACAGTGGGGAGCGTGATGCTAAGAAGTATGCGGATGTGATTATATATATATATATATATATATATATGCGTGTGCGTGAATGTATTAATGTTCATGGCATCATTTACTGCCATGCCTCTATGTTTGAACTTCATGGTGCTTTTTCATCAATATAGCTACGTCTCAAAATTAATATCAAATTTATATCAGTATCTACAGAAATGTCATTCTCTCCCTGCCTTTTTCTATCTCTCTCTCTGTATTACTCGCTTTCTCTCGACCTATCTCACTTCGCTTCTCTCTTTCCTGTATATATATATATATATATATATATATATATATATATTTGATTTTTATTGGTTATTCATGTTTCACGTGAATTTGACTTGTTAAGCAAATGTTATTATAATCTGTGTCGTTCTGGATTCCATTCGAAGTCCCAAATTACGTCACAAATTATTTCTTCTTTTTCTCCACATCTCTGACAAGAAAGGTTTAATAAACGTGAAGAGTTAAGCATGTAAAATTGATACACATTTCCTATACATAAACACGCACACACACTCACACACACACGTATATATATATATATATATATATATATATATATATATATATATATATATATATATATATATATAAAGAATTGAACTGATTTTACTGAAGACATGCATTGGAAATCGAAAAAATATTCATTACAGAGAAAAGGCAGAATTAAGCCGTATTACGCCACAAGGATCTGGTAGAACTGCTCACCAACCTTGATATATTCGGGATATATTCGGGAAAGATATTTGAATAATCATGAACCTATATTGGTATGCATGCGCAAAGAGAAAGCATTCAGCAAATATACAAAAATAGAAAGGGGCGTAAGGCAAGGATGTGTCTTCTCACCGGAACTATTCAATCTATACAGCGAGTCAATTCTGAGAGAAATGGAAAACCTATGGTAATTCAGCATCGGCTGCCACAATCTTAACAAAATAAGATACGCAGATGACACAGTGCTGATAGCAGACACGGAAAAGAAATGACAAAACCATCTGCAGCAGGTAGCGAAGGAGAGCGAGAAGAAGGGACTAAGCATAAACTACAAGAAGACAAAATGCATGGTCATCAGTAAAAGGATGAGCCCGAAATGCGATTTGCAGGTCGGAGACACTAAAATCAGGCAGGTGCTTAAGTTTAAATATCTGGGAAGTGTTTTGACAGAGGACGGTAAATGCGACACTGAGATCCGTAGACGTATTGGGGTGGCCAAGGACGTATTCCAAAAGTTGGACAAAGTATTGCGAGACAGAAGGATTTCTTTGGTAACAAAGAAAAAGTACTGAGCTGTTACGTGACATCTTTCCTTCTTTACGGCAGAGAATGTTGGATGATTTCCATAAAGATGTAGAAGAGACTCGAGGCGACGGAGATATGGTTCTACAACAGCATGCTGAGCATATCATGAAGCTTGCAACGATGTGGTCTTGGAGAGGATGCAAACAAGGAGAAGGCGTATACTTAACATCAAGAAGAGGCAGCTGAAGTTTCTGGGACACATAATGAGAAAAGGAAGGCCTGGAGAATCTGATACTGACAAATCGAATAGAGAGAAAAAGAGATAAGTGAAAGTAACGTATGACATACCTGGCGGGATTAAGCAAGTGGATGGCAGAACTTGGTTTTTTTTGGGGGGGGGCAGAGGGACGAAACTTAATGTGAAAGGGATAGAAGGAAGTGGAGAGTCATGATCGCCTACGACCTGAAAGGACACCACACATAAAAAGAAAGAATATAGCAAAATTTCACGCTGCACTTTACATGCATAGAGCCTTGTAACCAGATAAAATAATGCACATTTTTTTGACAATGATTTTCACCCTGTAAAAGGCCCAATAGCCAGCCGAGGTATAGAGTTACATGATTGGATTTTTACGGCTTATAACCCTTTTGCCGGTTATTTAAATCAAGAAAATATTTTTAGATTGTAAGAATATTTGGGGAGATAATAATTATTTACTGAGTTCGAATAATTTACAAGTTCTACTAATTAAGACATAGCTGGTGCGAGAAGAGCAGGATATATTCCTTTCCTATGGCTATTTGCGCGTAAGTGCTTATAAGGAACGCGGCTCTAATTGGAACTTGGCTCTCCTATTTCAAATTCTTAGCCATTATCCATTACACCGCAAGCATATCTATGCTTACAACGCCTGCTATTCCTACGCGGTCACCTATCTACGTACTGACCAGTCTCAACGTTACTTAATTTCGGTGATCATATGAGAACCGATGTTTTAACGTAATATGGCCGTAAATCTAGATAGTTACAGATTAAGAAACACAGGAAAGCCCTAATCGATATTCTTGAAAATAGGGCGTATACTTGACACCTTCCACAGACTTAATAAGGATTCTTCCAACAGAGGTTAAATAGTTATGTTAAGATCGTGGATAACTCGTGGTTAATATTTTTAAGGATAATCACTGGGAATTATTTTTAAAGAACAATATATACACTTTAATACTAGAGACATTTAAGAAAAAAAATTGTATTCAGAATATAGGTTTTTCCTCGAAATTAAAATAAAACATAAGAACAACGGTATATTCAGAATTTATAAATTATTGACTGTTGTTAGTCTAGTAAACTATTTACTGAGAACAGATTAACGTTCTAGCGAAAGTTTTGATACTTTTGCTGCACGTAAACTAACATACTGTTTTGCAATGTCATCATTTTTTGATATTCTGATATTCAGTATAGATTGCTTTCCTGGGGATTTCTTTGGAGAATAAGCGAAAGTACAACCGCTCTTAAGGTAAACAGAATAGATAGCATCGATATAACTTGCAAGTTCCGTTTCTTTTTCTAAAATAAAAATACGCGTATGAAAAATGGAAATCTATAAAAAAAAGAAGAAAGGGAAGAATATGATGTGTACATAATAAAAGAAGCGTTGCTAGGTTGTAAATTATAACATCAGAAATGAATAGTAAAGGAAGGATGCTTTGAATCTGATTATGCCCAGTGGCCGAAAGAGAGTTGAAGGACGTTTGATATCCAGGCCAAGTCATAAAACTTCCTGAGATCATAAGATTTTTATGTACACGGTGTTTATAGAAAAAGCAGAGGGATAATTTAGTCAAAGATAACAAGGATATATATATATATATATATATATATATATATATGTGTGTGTGTGTGTATGTATGTATGTATATATATTGGGTTGGTGCAAAAATAATGTCGTTTTCTCACATATGTTACTATATGAGAAAACGACATTATTTTTGCACCAACCTAATATATATATATACTCACAGACACACACATATATATATATACACTCACACACACACACATACATATATATATATATATATATATATATCTGTGTGTGTATATATATATATATATATATATATATATATATATATATATACACACACAGATTTTGTGCGTGTTCGAATATAGGAATGGACATGATGACTGTTAGTGTGAAATTTGCATCATGCCGTGTTGCTTCCAATGCCCACGGTGTCTACACTGTCTACATCTATATATGCTCTCCAATATTGAGCAACCTTTTCTGATAGAAATACTATATATATATATATATATATATATATATATATATATATATATATATATATATATATATAAGCTTGAAGCAATCGGATGTCTAGCCGCACTGATGAGCTGTGATACAGCGAAACAGGCCTGTATGTGGATGACATTATTATGCTCTCGGTAATTTCAGTTCAGTGGAGTGATGGATAGCGGCTAGGATTGAGGAATCGGAGAGCCGAGTTCGAATCCTAGTATAATCTATTACACTTACGTGCTAATACCCTTGGGAAGATATGAATCCTCCTCCCTCTCCCCAGCTATGGATAAATAGCATCACAGACTGGGTTCTATTGACTTGAATGGTAAACTACTGCGGGGAAAAATCTGCCTCGTCAGTCATGTATCGAAAAGATACATGACCGTCTAATCGTCTATCACGCATGGTACATAACTGACTGGCTGTTGCGAGAGAGAGAAAGAAATTCTAAACAGCAATCGTTTCCGATACCGCAACGCCCTTCATAAAAAAATGGATCGAGTACTATGGCTGGTTGGCATTTGTTTATCTTTGTAAAAATAATATGCTAAAATTTCCTTACCCTTCCGCCGTTCGCTGATAGCTCAAGGGCAGAAACTCCGCCTAATGCCGAATCGGTCGGTTTTCGACCCTGGCTTGAATCAACCGGATGTCTCGCCGTATGAATAATCTGTGATCTTAATTGAATCTAGGATCAGAGTTTTTACAAGCGTTGAGCATTTTCTTATTTTTATTTATATATATATATATATATATATATATATATATATATATATATATATATATATATATATATATATATATATATATATATATATATATATATATATATATATATATATATATATATATATATATATATATATATATACTTGAAAATTTCTCCGATTTAACCGGTAGAGAAGACAATATTGCTGACGTGTTTCGTTCAGTTAAAAATATGAAAATAGCGTTTCTCTACATTCCAGTTGCTCGGAACATTTTGTTTTTATTAGTTATCTTGTTCAATTAAATTCATTTTATATTTAGCTTTGATAAAGTCCACATTGGACGAAACGCGTCAGCAATTACTAGTTTTCCTATTGTCATTTTTATTCATATATATATATATATATATATATATATATATATATATTAGTAATAAATTTTATATTTATTAATCCGACAGATTTTATCCCTTAAACCTTAACTTTAGTGGATACTTATATTTTAGTAGGCGCCCTATATACACATATATTATGTTTGAAATGACGCATCCGCTTAAATAACAGGATTTAATGAATAAAAATTTAACTACTGTATTGACAATGTTTTCTTTTCGATAATGATTCGAAAGTCACTCTGTCAGTTATGTGCTATGCATGATGCACACTTAGGCGATCATGTACCTTTGGATACATGACTAACTATGCATATTTTTTTCTCGCAGTAGGTTGCCATTTCTTTCTGCGGTAGACGAGTTGCCATCCAAGGCTATAGAATCCGGTCTGTGCTATTTACCCATAGCTGGGGTGGGAGGAAGAAGTGGATTCATCCTTTTCTCAAGGGTATCAGCACGTATGCGATTGCAATGGATCCGACTGGAATTTGAACTTGGCCCTCCGATTCCTCAATGGGATTCCACATGCCCCCCCCCACTAAGTAGCTGACACAAAAAAAATGGGAAAGCATGAGCTATGGACAATTTAACCAGTTTTAATTTGTTTCCACAACTTGTTCGAGAATTAAAATAAACTATGAAAAATAAACAGACCTTGTCGCTGAATTTAATATAAATTGTTTAAATTCTTGCTGCCTTTAAATACAAAGTAATAATATTTCATTTTATTTTCCCATGTCGTCAAATGCGAATGTTAGTAGTGTGTTAGTAGAAACTAAATCATCCTATCATATATATTTTTTTGCATTGTTCCAAGTCGCAGTTTGTCAAAATGGAGTCTGACATTAAAGTGCGTTCCAAGCATTGAATATCATCATGTGGAAGAAATTACACCCATTGAAATTTATTGGCACTTAATGAAGTTTACAGAAACCATACACTGAATGTGAGCACAGTTATGTGACAATGATTTTCGTCAGGGGTGACAGACATCTGTGGGAAAAGCTATGTTTTTGTTGGCTCAACATGACTGTAAACCCACAAAATGAAAGAGCGCATTGATCAGTGGTGGTGTCTATGTTGTAAAAATAGTGTTTTGTAGCTGATAACTTATTTTAATCAACGGCGCCTTTGTACCACCTGTAGTATTGTGTAATTTCCATGGAAATTAATAAGAGACATATACTTTGGGATCGTACCTTTTTTATACACGCATATATAATGGCCGGCTACTCGTTTTTCGGGCACAGCAGACTGCCAGCGTGTCGGGAGACACATTTACAACTATGCTGAGTGGAACTTCGTTCTGGGAAAAAGCTCATAAATAAAGCCGGCACGTTCAAATCTTCGGACACGATGACAAGTGACTTCGTCGGCTTTCAAGCAGTTCTCTCTATCCAATTTCATTGACAAGGCTTTGGTCAATACATGGTTATCATCTGTATGACCTAGTTGGAATGTGAACGTTCTTACCACACGACCAACTGCTTATACACGTGTTTACAGGCATAGATAGATAGATAGATAGATAGATAGATAGATAGATAGATAGATAGATAGATAGATAGATAGGAAAAGTATTATCTGACAGATTCCGAAAAATACGAACAGACAAAAATAAAAATACTGACAGATAAGACCATACAAAAATCAGAAAGATAGATAGATAATGAAGAAGCTGAGACAGACAGATAGATAGATAGATAGATAGATAGATAGATAGATAGATAGATAGATAGATAGATAGATAGATAGATAATTGTTATGGTCCAGGTTAGGACCAAGGAAGAACAACACAAACACAAGTGTCGAAATAACGAAGTATATTGCACGAAATAATAATACAAGATGCGGAAAGGTGTTAGTATGACTGTCAGTCTGGTTTGGAGTGAACTGCTATCGGCTCGACTCGATTCGGTATCTAGCCACCACCCACGAGGGTTGCATGTGGCACAAGGCCGAGTTTAACGTGGGTTTCCCGAGCCCGTAGGCTCGGCCCAAAAATGCCCGTAGAACCCGTATAAACGGGATCGGGTTGGTCAACCTCCCCGAACGAGACTCTGCCCTTCGGCAGAGCCTCGTCCGGGTTCCTCTCTGCTCAGAGGCAGAGAGTTCGACCGTCAAGCCAAGAAGCTCGGTTTGAATCGACCCTCTCTCTTGAGAGGCGTAGTATACATAGTGTTAGGAAGAATTAATTCTGTAGTTATAGGTAAGGACCCATGACAATAATGAATGAAGTGACTGGGATAAATAGCTAGATATATAGATATGATTAGACTGAGATAGATAGATAGATAGATAGATAGATAGATATGAACAGTCTGTAATAGATTTAAATGGTTACTGCTCAAATATACATTTACACACGCACACATACACACATATATATATATATGTATAATTTCGCTTTTATAAAATATAATTTTGTACAACGACTTAAAAATTGAAATAAACTCACCAAATTCACCAATGCTGACATGATTCGGAAAATAGAAACACTTAAACTTTCTTAATATTCAAACTATTTATTTATTTTATTTAAATGAAAAATAATGACGTAATAATGTCGTTTTTTGACGTATTTTTTAACGTCAAAAAACGACATTATTACGTCATTATTTTTGCACCAACCTAATATTTTATTCAGTTATTTTATGCTATGGATTCAGAATAAATATCAAACATATTTCATACCAAAATTGTGACCGTATTTAATTATCCTATATATGCCTAGAGCTGATTTAAAGAAAGAAAAAAAAAAACACATACGAATTATCGTTAAATACAAATATGATGCTTTTGTTATTTTAATAAAATACACTCAGTACAAGGAGTGCAACTCAAGATAAAGTGTTACTGTTAAATGGTAATGATGAATGAAGTGCGCTATACGGATGTAAGAGGAGGTGATAGTAAATGAAGATTATCAGCACATGTAGGAAAGGTAACGATTGACCCATGAAGAGGTTAAGATGTTTTTGTTATATGACAAAAAAAAGGCTTTAATGAAATAAAACTAATTTTCTGCTCCTTATTTAATATGTATTTAAAGTTTTTCAGGTGCTAATAAAATAGAAATAATAATGAAAAACAAAATAAAAACATATTTTTTAATCATTTTAACTGATGACGTAAATTATTTAAAATGTTTGTTTTTCCATATTTTTACACACTTCATAAAGGAAGTTATTATAAACTTTGAAACGAAAACGAGATTTTTTTTTTTAATTCAATTTAGATATTTTGTTAATTGTTCTTCAATGAATTACAAACGAGGTTCATTTAAAACTTCTGAAAAATTCCCCCCTTTTCCAATTCACAAGAAAAGTGTAAAGAATTTCTGGCGGGAAAGAAAATGAATAAAATCTCGGTGTTTCTTTTTTACTTGCCCACATTTCGTTTGCAGTAGGAATCAACCAGGACTTTCCTCATTGGGAAAATTTTTTTTTCTTTCGATGTATCTGTAGTTTCATTGAAAGAAATGCATTATTCATCGATTTATTCAAACGACTCAAATTTCTGACATTATCTTAGGATTGTCAATCAACTAACCATTAAAACTCTTGAATTAGTTTTTGTTTAAACCTATGCTGATTGCAAAATGGAAAGAAAAAATAGTTTCAAGCTTTCATTTACTGACCCAAAAATTAATCCTAGCTCCAAGTTTAACCCAGTGGACCAACAAGACCATCAATAACAACTGAAAAAAAAAAAAAACTACGGTGTAACCCGGATATAAGAGAGTTGTCGGGACCGGGAAAGTCTCTTATATCCGGGTTTTTCTTATATCCGGGTTTAGCCTAATTTATATACATTAAAACAAGCTCTAATTTGGGACCAGATAAAATCTCTCTTATATTCGGATCTCTCTTATATCCGGGTCTCTCTTATATCAGGGTCTCTTATATCCAGGTTACACTAGCTTATAAGAGAACTCTTTACTATAAATGTCATAAGTTAGTGAACACATTTGTTTGAGTAGATAGTTGTTCATATATATATATATATATATATATATATATATATATATATATACCCATGTATATGATTGGTGTACACGGAATAAATTCCAATAACCAACAATTACTATTCTTAAAAGAGTGCTTAATACAGAGTAGAGCAGATGTAATTGCAGCCATAATAAGAAAAGAAGATCTAGAAAGAGCATCTGGTTTACTCCCCCTTTCAATATAATGGTTAAAACTAAATTAGGACGTATATTTCTAAACCTCAATAGCTATTATAACCTTACTTCGTTGTCAAGTTTTTTTTAATTTTCCTGTACTTTGTGTTTTGATTGGTCATTCTAGCTTTTGTAACAACGTTTTCCCGTTGCGAGGGATCGTTAATTAATTTGAAACTTTTAAAACCATTTATTTTACATTCAACATCATCACTTGATAAGACACCGGAGGTGTTGAAACAAAATGTCTATTTTTGTAGTGATTTTATAACATATTTATGTTATAATTTTTTAATTAATAATTATATATATATATATATATATATATATATATATATATATATATATATTGTTCATATATATATATATATATATATATATATATATATATGTTCATATATATATATATATATATATTTGTTCATATATATATATATATATATATATATATTTGTTCATATATACATATACACACACACAATAGTTGACGTCTACCAGCAAGCGTTTTTCGAGTCTTTAATAAAGGAAATATACCGTTCGGTAAGCATGGCTCGAACCTGAGCCTTTTTCATATAGGCTGCAACCACCGTATAGCACGACGTTCTTTTAGACAACTCGGTCAAGGAATATTTCAGACAAAGCAAGGATCAATTATCCTTATAAAGGGAAACATCTTTCGTCAGTTCTTTCAAAGCTCATAAAATGAAAAGGGAAACTGAATATAGAATATGCTGTGCTAGAGGTAACTTCCCTGGTCAAAAATATCTAAAATAAGCTTTATACAACCGCTTTTTAAGATTAATGGTGAAAATGCTTCGAGCGAGTAAAGCTTAACGTTCTTGGCAGAGGTCATCCTTCTTTGAACATTGTGAACTGTCGTGGCAGAATCACAAAGAACTGTACCAAATAACAGAAACCACATCACTTGTGGACTATCAATAGCAGCAGAAATTTAAATGGATAGCACTTGTAATGCAAAGAGAAAATAATAATCAATATACTGACATTCTACACTATTTCAAATGAGATGTTAGGAAGGAAACCATTACCATGCCAGTTACCTTTATTTTCGCATTCGAAACGTAGACACAATAATTACTCATGAATTTATCATATTTTAGTGAATACATTTTATGAATATTTTTATAAACCTCATATTTGTAGTGAGTAGCGGACTGATACACACGTGCACGCACGCGCACGCACACATACACAAACACACACACAAACACACACATATAGTGATTTTCAAAGCGTAGCTTAGATGTCGCACAAGGCCGCAAGTATGTGGCACCCAGTGAGGATCGAACTCACTAATCAGTCGTAACTGTTCTAGCGAAACAAGCATGCTAACCATTACACCGCATCGAGGTGCCCAGCACACTCACACAGATATCGCCATCTTGCTAGAAATTCTTTATAATGATTTAGAAAAAATTGGACACTGCATTTTTACACTTTTTTTGTGAACTGGAAAAGAGAGGACATTTTTCAGATATATATATATATATATATATATATATATATATATATATATATATATATATAGAGAGAGAGAGAGAGAGAGAGATAAACCTAGAGAGTCAGACAACCTAAACGGATCATCAGGCAAGCCTTCCCTGACGATCCGCTTAGGTGAAACCTTGGTAGGTTGTCTAGCTCTCTAGGTTTAACTAGGTCTGCTCTACTCATTGTATTTTTTTTCTTTGGGCCTTAGACTCGTATACTGGACGATTATTTTCGCTTAACGTACATGTTCTTGGTTTTTTCTTTTTTATACCTTTTTCCCCTTTGGCATTGGTTTGATTATTTGCAAATCAAGACACCGAAGATTTTCCGAGTGAGTGTAGTTTCTTATACTTTCTATTCATAATAATAATAATAATAATAATAATAATAATAATAATAATAATAATAATATATACATATATATATATATATATATATATATATATATATATATATATATATAATATTGCAGATTGGGTGCTGACGCTAATAGAATACTGCTCGATATATAAGAATAAATATTCATTTTTTCCGCATTTGAGTTTCATGCACGAAGAGTTTTCAATCTATTTTCACATGCTGGTTGAAACCCAGTGTTTTGTTACCAGTGAGGAAAAAAAATAAAATTTATTATATATATATATATATATATATATATATATATATATATATATATATAGGGAGAGAGAGAGGCGGGAAGATCACAGGACTCAACACTTCATGGTGACTATCAGTTTTCATCTTCACCGGGATCTTCAAACCAAAATGTAAAGATTGTATTGTAACGTGAATCTTACAGTTACCATACGGTGTTGAGTCATATGCCCATGTCTCTAACAGCACGTTCTCCGATATTGAGCGCTCTTGCCACATAATTGTGGCAATTTTATCAATATATTGAGTTCTGGCGACTCTCTAAGCGTAGGGTAGATGCGGCACAAGACCGAAATTATGGGACACGCAGTGAGGATCGAACTCGTTATTCAAGCCTGCTAACCATTACACCACGTCGAAATGCACAAACAATATATTACAGGATGGGAAACCAATTAAACCCTTACTCGCTATGGTAGTAATAGTCTACGAGGTTATTTTACTGACCATTGCTTCAATCCAAACTGTACCCTTCACTACGTCTAGTGAGACTCGAACATAATACACTCGCAAATTAATTTCTGCAGCCAGTTTACTAACCATTGAGTCATAAAACAGACTTTTTTATACTAAGATTAGTTTAGCCTGTCACAAAGCCAAACAGTGCATCTAGAAAAACTGTTTCGCAAAATTTCCAATTAAAGAGAGACTTCCTGATCTTAAATTCAGTTCATACACACCCGACAGAAATTATATGTACACTGCAAATATGAGTGATATCTTACTGAATTAGATTTACGTGCTAAAAGTCTATCGTGTACTCGGAGGAGAACCTGAGATATACTTTGTAATTAAATTTAGATAACGTTTGGTGAATGATAGCAATGGATGTCTCCAATAGTAACACCCACAATTTAATTCTTGAGGAGCTGAGACAGTTTATCACGGTTATAGGAAGAAAATCCATTAAGAAAATCATTTAAATTAGTGTAGGAAATTTTGTCGTACATGTTTTTTATGCTAAAAATCCGGAAGTCCGAATGCCAAACAATGATAAAATAAAGAAAACATGGCTATACCTGTTAAATCATTTTTATTCACAAGTACATGAATTCAAAAGAGACACAAAGGAGTAATAAATAAGTCTTTATTTGAGTAGTTGGTCCACAGTAAAATTCTGTGGTTGAGGAAGCACTTTGATCGTCAGAGAAGATTCGCTTACCGTCCCCGCTGTTGCTGTTGGAAATGATTCATTTGAAGCCGGCGACAGATACTCCTTTCAGCACGTGTTGGGCTATGTAGCCACGTCTTCTCTTGTGTTTGAACGGCTTGGAGAAGGTGGCATCTCTGCTTCTCAAAGTTGAAATCTGTGGGATTTTATAAGAAAATTTTGCCGAAAGTAGGTTCGAGAACAATAGGTTCTTTTGTCTGAATTTTCAAATATTTTACATGTTAATTTCTAATCAATAGACACTTTGATTTATTTCCAATGTATGTGTTGTATTGTGGAATATTTTTGGCATGTTTGTAAATATTATTTGTTACTAGCAGCATGGCTCGGCGTTGCCCGTGCTTGATTCAAAAATCGTACGACTCATACAGCAATCGCTATCACTTGACTTAAAATATTTTTGTCCTTCCTTGCCTTTAAAGGAGTGCTCTTTGCCGTGCTGATGTTGCTACATGCCTTACTTCTTGCCTTCTCACACTGCGAATTTTTTCTAAGCTCTATACTAAACATTAAATCTGTTTCGAAAAAAGAACTAAACAAAATGATCACAAAACGATCAGCTTTAAAAAAGGACTCGTAACCGGAAAAACCGAATGAAAAAAGAATGTTAACAACAAATACTTTTTCGCACCGAACCCAGTTCTGCGGAATCAGAATCAACGTTGAGTTTAAGCAAGCGAATGAGCCAATTGGAGTAAAGTGACATGTAGATTTAATTTTTTTTCGACTTGTGACGAATGCAGCTATCGATTTTTTTGCATGCTAGCATGCTAGTTAACATTCATGTCCGTCAGCTGCTGGCTCTCACGCTGGCCAATAGAATCTTCCTGCCTATTCGTGGCAGCCAGCTATAGGCTCTCACTCTGGCCAGTAGAAAATGGCCGCAAACTACATGAAAACTGCCGTAGAAGCATCGATTATTTCCCCTATCGATGGGAATTGTGAAATGCAAAGTCGGTCTTAGCCTTTCCACTAACTTGGAGCATGTGCAGGTAATTTTTGGTGCAAATCCGTCGAAAATTGCGGCCGTGCATTCGTTAGATACACACACACACACACACACACACACACACACACACACACACACACAGATCCTGCTTTTATAGATAGAGATTGGGTAGGAAAGAAAGTTTGGGCGTACTTTAATATGGTAAGGATGTGTGTACGTAATTGTGTTGAAAACAGAGTCTAT
Organism: Acanthosepion lycidas; assembly: GCA_963932145.1. Classification (NCBI taxonomy): domain Eukaryota; kingdom Metazoa; phylum Mollusca; class Cephalopoda; order Sepiida; family Sepiidae; genus Acanthosepion; species Acanthosepion lycidas. Next base: position 98,143,968 of record OZ010571.1, read on the forward strand.
TTCTTATATTTGCAACCTTGGTGACTGACAGTACCATTCGAGTTTTGAGGGCAAAAGGTGAAACCATAAAATACGGTCTTTATAAGTAATGTTTTGTTAAAACTGTAGACATTTGTACTGTTTCATATTTGCTGGACATCATTTCTTTTGTTTTCTTTTTGATATTTTTGTATGATTTCAGTCACTTAAAATAACGAATAAACATTAAAATTTACAGCCATATAGAAAAGGCTTAAAAATAAATTAGAAACATTTCATAAAAATCTGAACACGCTTTTAAAAAATTTTAATATAATCTTCGAAATTTGTGGTTTTCATAATTCGCGGACGGAGTGTACTGACCCTGAGTCAGTCCCCAACGCTATTACACGTTGTCAAATTTTCCAGATTCTTCTTTACATTTTTTATCTTTTTTTTCTCTCTTTTTTTTTTTTTTTTTCTTACGGGTTCCTTCTCTCTTTTGGTTTCTTCTGTCTTTCTCCTCCTTTCTGTTTCGTTCTCTCTTACGGTTTCTTTCTTTCTGTTTCTTCCTTTCTCTCTCTCTCTCTCTCTCTCTCTCTCTCTCTATCTATCTATCTATCTATCTATCTATCTCCTCACGCACATCGACACACTCGCACACACACACATACACACACACACACACACACACACACACACACACAGAGACACAGACACATTCCCCCACGCAGATATAAATAAATAATCATCCATTTTATGTAATTTTTCATCTGGTTTTCCTCCGTATCGGGCTTTTTAAAACCTGAGTAGGCTTACTCTTGGAGCTAAACGAAATAAATTCAAGAGATACGCGATGTCTCAGTCATTCGCCTCTTTTTATGATTAGAAGTTCACGAACCCTGTCAATTTCTATGATAGAGACAATTTAGTTTCTGTATTCCTTGTTGCCTCAATATTCCACGCCCAGCTTCGATGGTCACCGTATTTGACCTTGAGTACTATAACACGGAACGTATTCCCAAATGATACGCCAAAAACAGTCGGGTAGGAAAAAACCTGAGAACCTCTTGGTTATAATAATACTGATGTATAATAATTATAACAGTCTCTATATTTTTGTCCTCCAACGATTGTAAAAAAGTACAATAAAATTAGGTATCTCCACGAAATCGTTAAAAAAAGAGCATAGCTTGATGAAAACGACGCCAACCTTGCCGAAAACAAAATTTTATAGTTTAAACGCTCATATTATTATTAAAAGGAAAGATAAAGTTAATTTTAATTATTTTTTTTTAATTTTTCCTTCTTTTTAGAACATTCTGAATTTTAATTAAAAAAAAAACTTGTTTCTCTTTGTATCACCGGAACTAGTAAAACAACATAGACAATTCTTAGCACGTTTTTTGGTATGACACACATTAATTTGGAAAATCTTGCAAAAATAAAAATAATTCTCGGATGTTAATGAAACTTTCAGGAACTATTCACAGATGATCGAAATTATTATAAATATGTTGTTTTTTTTATTAAAGTCATGGCAGAAATATTTTTTATATATTTACCCCCCCCCATAACTAATTTTATGAAAAAGCTAGATATTCGATCGCATCGAGTTTAGTGATTACAATAGTTAAAAGCACAAGGCTTTGAGGAATGCAAATCATGTTTTTTTTTGTTTTTAATTGGACCCCCCTACTTAAAAATCAGCTCTGAACTGTAACATGCAAAACTCAATAAAACAAAGATATTATTTAATTTCAAATGCTTTTATTTACTTTTAGTTGTTTTTATGAATATGGACAATATTTTCCGAAAGCAAAAAAATGTTTCGATGATTAAAAAATGTAAAAAAAATACCCACAAAATCTAAACAAAAAAGAATTCGTTAAATTTTCTGGCTGAAGATATATTTTCGAAGAGTTTTCCTACAGAAATAATTAACCATTGTCATCAGCCTTTCATCACTGTATCAATCCTAGCTGATAAGGCATTAAAGAAAAGCTGGAAGAAAGGACTAATGATCAATTGTAAGAAGACAGGTCGTATAGTTGTCAGCTAGGGAAATAGCCCAAGATTCGCGATGCGGATTAGAGATGGCAAAATCACGCAAGTATAAAAATGTAAATATCTCTGAAGAGTTTTAACAGATAATGGAAAATATTAGAGAAATCCGAAGCCACATTGGAATTGTGAAATATACCTTCGTAAAGCTAAATACAAAAATAGAAGGGGCGTAAGGCAAGACCTGTTCAACCTTTACAGCGAAGTAGTTCTGAGAGAATTGAAAACCCTACTAGGATTCAGCATATGCGGCCACAATCCTAACAACATAAGGTACGCAGATGACACAGTACTGATAGCAGACACAGAAAAGAAATTACAAAATCTTCTATAGAAGGTAGCGACGAAGAGTGAGAAGAAGGGACTAAGCATAATCTACAAGAAGACGGAATGTATGGTCATCAGTAAGAGGATGAGACCAAAATGAGATTTACAGGTCGGGAACACTAGAATCAAGCAGACGCGGAAGTTTAAATATCTGTGAAGCGTCTTGACAGAGGACGGTAAGTGCGACACTGAGACGTATTGGGATGGCCAAGGGCACATTCCAAAAGCTGGGAAGAGTATTGCAAGACAGGAGGATTTATTTGGTAGCAAAGAAAAGAATACTGAGCTGTTACGGAAAATCTGTCCTTAGTTGCGACAGCGAATGTTGGACGATTTCTTCACGGATGAAGAAGAGACTCGAGGCGACAGAGATGTGGTTATACAGAAGGTGTGAGCAATGAGGAGGTTGAAAACAAGGAGGAGATTTATGCTTAACACCAGGAAGAGGCAGCTGAAGTTTCTAGGATACATAATGAGAAAGGAGGGACTGGAGAATCTGATACTCACAGGTCGAATAGAGGGAAAGAGAGAAGGGAAAACAACGCGTGATATACCTAGCGGGCCTGATCAAGTGGATGACAGAATGTGGTCTGTGGGAGGAACAGAGGGAGGGAACTTGTAGATAGCTACAAGATATAGAGGGTGGTGGAGAGCCATGATCGCCTACGTTCTGAAAGGACATGGCACATAAACAAGAAAGCTAAATAACGTATTAAGAAACAGGAAAATTTCGTTAGAAACAAAGAAAAAATAATGAAGAAATTGCTATGTCATATTAAGTATTCTTTATGGCAGAAGATACTGAACAGTGTTTCTTCCTTTGCGGCAAAAGACTTGAGACAACATAATGATGCTGAGAATACCACAGCGGGAACACGTGAGCAACATGGACGTTTTAAGGAAAATAGAAACAAAAATACTACCTTTACTTAGAATCAAAAAGAGAGATTTGAAATTTCTAAGACACATGGGGGAACTGGGTTGGATAATTTGAAGCCCGCCGGACATAATGAAGACAAAAGACACAGAAAGAAACAGCGAGAAACTTACTTAACGATCTTGCGTAAATTGGTGGTGAGAGCAACAGTAAAAAAGACAAACTAAGAGCCACAAAGAATAGGGAATTGAGGAGAATCAGAATCGCCAACGTCTTAGAGACACGGCACATAGAAACAGTAGAAGAAGGAAGAAAACAAGGATTCCCACTGACCAAAAAACTAGCAGAACAATAATAAAAGCATTGATAAACAACTCCATGTTTAAAATCACAACAAGCATAAACACGACCTCGATAAATACCAGCTCAGAAACTGTTTTTCCTAATAGTGTGAGGTGGGTGAAGAAACAGCACTGGAAAGAAATTTTATGGCAGATGTCCGCTCTAGTATTTCTTGTCATTCGTTTTCAGATTAGTCACAAAAACCACCCTGATTCCTACACAAAAGTTCCATTGATCGGTTCCATTAGGAATGATAAAATGGTACGTTGAATTCCTTTTCGTTCATTGCGGGCACTTGAAGACATCCGCTTTGTACCAAACTTAAGTGGCCTGTCGTGTAAATGTTGTTACTTTGCTTCGTCATTGTGGTGGAGCCATTTTTTCTATCCATTTCAAATAGAATTTTTTTTTTTTTTTACAATTTTTGTCCATTTCTTTTACATTTTTTTTTTTTTTTTTTTGCCATTAACTAAGATTTCTTTCTCGTCTTCAACGGTTTGGTGATCACGCTGTTTCTAGCTTTCTTTTGTAGTAGTCTTCATTTGTCACTTCTTTTTTATGTTTCTTCAAATTTATCTCCCCTGGTTATACACACACACACACACACACACACACATATATATATATATATATATATATATATATATATATATATATATATACATCGCTTAATTAGATTCTCTTATTTTTCCTATCCTTTTCTTCTTATACCGTCTTCTTCCATCTTGTTAAACATTCTGTCTTGCTTACTGCTTAAACTGCTACATTTTTCAAGAGTTCTCTCTACAATCTTACATCCATTTGTGTGTCTTTTATCACCCCTCTCTCATTTTTTTCTATTTTCTTCTTCCTACAACTACAATTTCATCTCTTTCTGACCATTCCATTTCTCCTACTTTTCGTTCATCCGGCTATTGACTCTATTTATCTTAGTACAGCACAAGATGAAATAAATAAAATAGAAAAAGTAAGTTTGTATTACGCCATCTTTATCGCGAGAGAAGGTTGCCCGCTTAAAAAAAAACAGATCAGCGTAACTAGATGATCAGCATTAGAAGTATTACCTTTTTTCTGGATTTGAAATCTGGTCGCTGTCATCGGTGCAAACTATTTCAGAATGAATTGTTAAAACACTAATTCTAATAAGAGGCTACGTCAGTTGAGTATCTAGCGAATATCGAATTCCCTACAGTGAATGATATACAATCTCCGACGAAGACGAAACTTGAAGAAATAGAAATGTGGTACTTCAAAAGGATAGTAAGAATACCATATACAGTGTAACCCAGATATAAGAGACTCGGATATAAGAGAAACTCGGATATAAGAGAAACCCGGATATAAGAGACTTCCACTCCGTTCCCAACAACTCTCTTATATCTGGGTTACACTGTACTGAATATGTGAACAACGACTAAGTTTTAGAGAAAATGGAAACAAAAAGAACAGTTATACTTAACATTAGCAAAATACAGTTGAAATTTCTAAGGCACATCATGAGGAAAGAGGGTTTAGAAATTTTGACACTGACAGGAGTTATTAACATTTACAGGGACAGAGGAAAATGGCATATAATCTGCCTAACGAGCTTCTTTAAAGAGTTGACAGTACAAGGATTAAGACTGACAAAACTTACTCATTCACACCAAGGACAGGAAGTTATGGAGAGCCATGATCGCCAAAGTCAGGAAGGATCATAGCACATAGAAGAACAACAAAAATGGTCGCCAAGATAAGTTAATTAAGTATTGCTCTATGGCAGACGGCTTTATTTTGCGCCTATCTTTATTGGCAACTATGCTGATGCTAATACAATTCTTCCATGTGTCCTGCTCCTTCAGATCATAGTCAGACACAACATCTTATCCTTTGTAGCTCTTAGTAACATTTGTCAATTTATTATCCCTCCAACCCCATTTTCTGGTACATTACTCGATTAGTTCCTCTATCTCTCTCACTTTCAATGTCTTGCGAGTGTAAAAATGTTCAAGTTCTGCTAACAAAAGTTCTTATTTTTAAAATTATAACTATGTGTTTTTGTCGCCTGTCTATGTACAGTTTTTAGCGAACTAATTAAATTTTGGTCCTCACTCTGTACCTCATAATTATTGCCTTGTGCCAGACTAGCATATCTATGAATGTTTTATTTTATTCAATAATTTGTCGTCATTATTACCATCAGTCTCATGACTGGGTGTGGTTGTAAAGCCACTTTGCAGCTGATCAACTGGCCACTCCCTTCATATGTCTTGGTTGCGTACCAATGTCTGAATCAAGTGGGTGGTCTCCTCGTTCACTCATTTTTTTCTCGGTCAGCCTCTTCTTTTGCCTAAGGTGGTAACATTTACGATGGCAGTGGAAAGATTGTTGGTTCTTTTGACGTCTCCATACCATTTTCGGTTTCATTACTGGCGGTGTTTATGAAGTCATCCTTGTTTTTTCTTGTTTTTTATTGGATGGCTCCGCGCACTGCGTCATTTGCGATGCGATCTACATAGGAGGTGCCTAAGATGTTTCTGGACACACACATTCAATAATTACCAGTATAATTTCATTTAATAGAATTATTGCTGCAATTTATATTACGTGGGATGCTGAAAAGTTCTCAGCCCTCAAAACGTCTACAACAGTAACTAAATGATCAAATATCTTGTTTTTTCTTTATCATTTTTTTGAAAGGAAGGTAGTTTTTCTGCACCCCCTCATATTTGTATATTAGGTTGGTGCAAAATAATGACGTAATAATGTCGTTTTTTGACGTTAAAAAATACGTCAAAAAACGACATTATTACGTCATTATTTTTGCACCAACCTAATATTTAATCGCATTGTTTTCCTTTTTTCTTTTCACTATTTTTCATCATTTTTATCCTAAGTGGTCACTTATATTTATTCTGATTTTTATTTTACTGTCTGATAACTAGTTTCGCCCGTTTTTTTGTTTTTTGTTTTTTATGTTTATTGACTTGTTTGTTGTTTTGTTTTTTTTTTTTCCCCTTCATTCTTTAAGTCTTTCTTTTCTCTTCTTTTTTTGTATGGCTTT
>OZ010571.1:98155578-98198078 GCA_963932145.1 Acanthosepion lycidas
TGAGAGATACGGAGACAGACACAGGGTGTTCTCAGAGAGTTATACAAGAGTCCAGAGAGAGAGATGATTACGGCTTTACTTACAGAGACTTGTACGTATACTTTCTACTAACCCACATTCCTGGACTACTAATCTGCACCTCAAGTCTGTATTCTTACGTTTAATACACTTATTTTTCTATCTCAATTACTGGCGTTGTTTCTTTATTTGTGCAGGATTCCATTCACGGAACCCACAACAATAGGTAAACTTATCGTCTGGCTCATACCCCTCTCGGGTATTTTGAACAAGAGTAGAGGTTTAGCCATTGTTCCCTGTTTAGAATCGGGTTTCCGGTTCTTCTAAAGTCTGCTTAAACTCTGATTCTGTATTTACTATTTTTTTTCCTCAATAGGAGTAGATAGCTTCGCCTATCGCCCGGTTCTGACTCTTTCCCGTTCTTTTGAACAGAAATGGATGTTTATCCCTCGTTCCTTGTTTAGGATTTGGTTTACAGTTCCTGTTGAAGTCTTGTCATTCTGTTTCATTCCCATTGGCCCTTTGCGTCTTAGTGGCATTATCGCCTTCCTTGATATGAAGTGATAAATGAAACAAAAATTGAATAAACGATTCGGTTTGGTCAGCAAAACCGGACGACTGCAGATCTACTGAACATTCTCGGTCTTCCAAATCAAAATCTCACATTCCGAACAGAGTGAAAGACATACGAATTATGTCTTTAGTCTTCGTTCCACCCGCCACACCCACTCCCCAGAAAGGCACATATATATTTTTTCCTTCTTTGTACAGCGTCTTATCCCTTCTGGAAATAAAAGAGAATGAAAAGACTAAAGTCCATCTCATTTCTCTCCATTTTCACTTTTATCATTAAAATATTTTGAAATCCATAATCTACAAATGACTGGTGTCGAAAGGCGCGATGAAATGACAATGTAACAGATGTAACAGATGTAACAGAAAAAGTGTTCAAATCGTGTTACAGCATCATTATCCACCCTATAAAATGTTTGATATCTAAAAAAAAAAAGCACTAAACTAAATGAGTTTATTTTTCCATGTTTTCAAATAAGACGTTTAGCCGCCTTGATACCATTTGTCGTAAGAATCATTGAAAACCCTTTTTGAGTTTTGTTTCAGTTAGAAAGAGAACAGGTTAAAATCGTTTTGTGTTAGCACCGATAACTTCTCAACTGAGCAATGGTGAGAGGAAAAAGATCATTCCGGCCTTTGGTAATGGTACTAATATTCATACTCTGACTTCCATCTTCAAAGTCCATTCAAGAACCATAAAGAGAACGTTGAATAAGTTTAAAAAAGAGGGAACAGTAGAGAGGAAACCTGAATCAGGAGGTCACAACAGGAGGAGAGATCATCATTTCAACGTAGAGCTAAAGAGATCAATTAGAAAAGAACCAACTCAATCCATAAGACCTTCGGTACGTGAGAGAAGAGTTTCAGCAATGACAGTCCAAAGAGCAGTGAAAAAAGACTTGAAAATGAAATCGTACGCGAAACGTGTGAGGCGCCGTGTTACACCAGGACAGAAGTTTAAGTTACAGAGGGTGAAGATGATAATGAATAATTTGAAAAATGATCCTGTTATGATTTCATCGCGATTTCTCAAAGTAGAATCCAATTGTGTTATAAAAAGAATTCCAGTAAGATATCTTTAATCATTTCTATGATACAACGGTTCAAAGCTTAATCTAACAACTGGACTAGTTTGCTGTTACACGATTAGGACAATTTTGCTGTTATAGCCGTTATATGTGTTAAATTTCAGTCACGTATTAAACGAAATCATGTGTTCAAATGCAACCTATAGAAAAACACTTCGAAGTTTTGTTCAAACCTAATATTCTATTGGAAGATATTCATAAATTTATTTATTCTTTTATGAAAAGTTATGGTCAATGACATACATTTACTACTGATAATTGCCACATTTACTATTAAGCAGTTTGGTTTTAATTAGTTTTGAAAAATATTGACTTCTGTGGCCAAAATCTAAGTTTTTAATAAAATTCATAGTAATTGCGTTTGGCTTTTTGAGATGGGGAATTTGTAAAGATATTTTGACTTATTCGATTCATTCGAACTATTGTTCTTATAATTGATTATTATAAAACAGCAAATTAAATTATAAAATCTTTTTTTTTAAAATAGTATTAACACAAATTTACTATCATTTTCAAGGACCAGTCTATAACACTCTTGTGCTTGATCTACCCATCAATATTTCATCCTGTAACTACCCATAATGCAACTCAGATTCTAACTATTCGTTACCTACTCATCTATAACTGTGTTTTTTTAAGCACATGTTTACAATTACCTCTATATCTTTTGACAGCAAATCGTCCTTGCATTAAATACTGTTGTCATATATGGTCTGATACCCGCGCTTTTCATCTCGAAGTCCTCGACAAAATCCAGAGACGAATATGCAATGTGATAGGTCCTGATCTGGCATATCGTCTACAGTCATTTTCTTACAGGACATGATGTGGCTTCCTCTGTCTTTTCTATAAATATTTTCATGGCAACTGACCTGACGAGCTACTTTCACTGGTACGCCAACTGCATGAATTTAAGCGTGCTATTAGGTTGGCATTTCGGCCCCACACTTTCACAGTAGAAACAGTGAAATTTAACTGCCTCTTCTACTCCAATAGCTTCTTCCCTCGCACTTCCCGACAGTGAACTCTCTTCCTCCTACTTGCTTCCCTGATAGCTATAATTTTCAAATATTAAAATGTAATGTCAATCGACATCTTCTGATGCCTGGATTCCGATCCTCATCCTTCTCTATATCCTTTCCTCAACCACCCCTCTTTACTCTTGCTCTCAACCCCTTGTCTGCTAGTGGCACTCCCGCCTTTTTGGGTGAAACTGATTAAAAAAATGAAATTAAGTTCTGAATTACGTATAAGCCGGAGAGAGCGTATTCTTATTTAATAAGATTTCTCCAACATTCAGGCCGGTAGACAAAAATAAATAATTATACTGTTTAATAAACACAAGGAGAGTCATCACAAATATGAGCATCCAATACAAAAAAAAAACGTCGGATTTATAAATAAATATTCATTACTTTAGAATATTATTTTACTTACGTTGGGATGCGAAACTGTGCAGATATGAAAATTTCGTGGAATTTATGGCGAGAAGATTTTGCTTAACCCATTACCTGCCATGAGCCCCATTTGGGATCTGTTAAAATTAAACTCACTACATGTTATTCCTTGTATTTACATTGAATTGCTTACATACATTGCATTTGCAGAGCTATATTTTACAACACTTAGTCTTTAAAGTTTTTATTATTAGCCGGAAGAAGACACTTTCTGTCGTAATTTTACATTTCACGAGTAGAAAAATAATGACTATTTTGAAAAGTATTTTTTATTTCTAATCAATATTTTTTTTTGATGTTTTATACACATATATATTTGATGTTCTAGTTTCTATAAGAACGAAAATGGTAACCACTGAAATTAAACATAAGGAATAAATAAATTTCTAAGACACCTGTCTGGGCCAAAAATGCGCATTAAAAAATTTGGCATTTAATCGGTTAAGACACTGTGAATTTAATGACTGTTTCTCTCAGAATCCTACCGGAGAAGCTGTTTTTTTTTTTTTTTTTTGTTTTGTTTTTTTTTTTTTTGATTTCTTGAATGTTCAGGCCAGTAAACGAAAATAAATAAATATACTGTTTGATAAATAAAAGGGGCGTCTACTCAAATATAAGTATCAACTAAAAATAACGTTTATAAATATCCCAGAAATATTTTATTATAGTCCCAGTAAATTAATTACATTATAATTGCTACAGTGGTAGAGGCACGGTGGAGTAATGGGTAAGCGCCTCGGATTGGTGAATCGGAGAGCCGAGTTCGAATTCCAGTACATACCCTTGGGAAAAGTATGAATCCTCTTCTTCTCCCCACCCCTAGCTATGGACAGATAGCAGCACAGACCAGGGGATGGCAACTGGTCTATCGCAGAAAGAAATGGCAACCTACTGCGGGGGGGAAAAAATCTGCCTCTTCAGTCATGTATCGAAAGATACATGATCGCCTAAGCGTGTATCACGCATAACTGAATTGCTCCTAATGTGAATATCAGTCTATAACAGTTTTACGTTCCGAAATTGATTCTACGCTTAGTGTGAATTACATTTTATCCTGAAATGAAAAAGTAAATGTCATTAGATTAAATAACGTTGTTTTTGTCGATCCTAGAAATGTCCACTTGCTTCGATTTTCCAAAGTCATGAAAATTAATCCAAGCACTCAGCTTTGATGGTTTGGGTATGACACATCCATCCTATCCCCTAGTCCTAAAACTCGTCTAAATCACAACTATTTTTCATATATACTGTTAATCGATAGATTGTTTGCTTTTTTTTTTCTTTTTTTTTTTTTTTTTTAACCATTAAAAATGCGAGACTACATCCGGGGCTCTGAAAGGAAATTTTAATCCCTCCCCCCATCCATACTTTGTTTTAAAATCATTCCTTTCAAATAGGATTATATCTGTGTCCATTGCTTGCTGACTATCGAGTTCGATTTTACTAACTTGAACAGACTTGAACCGAACATAAGATTTATATCTCACCCTTAAATCTTAGTATCTTGCCTTTATTTACATTACGTTCTCTATCCTGTCGCCTTTCTGTTGATCTAAGCGGGTTAATGTCTTCATTTCCTTTTATTTATTTATTTAATTTTCATTTAGGTTGACTTGAAATTATGTTATTAGTTATTGAATTTTTGCTTTGTCGGCTTTTAATTCCGATAAGAGGTCACCGCCTCTCTTGTGTTAAATGTTGTTGTTAATATCTCTCCCCGGTTACACGCACTTATCTATACGCTTATAGTTACGATAGGTTAGAACTTGAGAATGGAAAACTAATACGAAAAATTGCACATGAATTTGAACCCGGCTCTCATCAATCCGAGCCGCTACCTATTACCCCACCGTGCCTCCTAGTGTCATATATCTCACGAATAGAAGTAGGTAAAACGGTTGATATAATGTACCAATAAAGATCACTGAAGACCACAATGTCAGTACTAGTGGCTTTAAACGTATCAATATATAATAATCACTCGTTTCTTAAACCTCTTGAAAAAATGTAGGTCCTACTATTAGGTTGGTGCAAAAATAATGACGTAATAATGTCGTTTTTTGACGAACGTCAAAAAACGACATTATTACATCATTATTTTTGCACCAACCTAATAGTTTTAGGTACACTTAGTTTAAAAAAGTAGGAATCCGCCCGCTATTTAGTTTTTCTTTTCCAAGAACCGGAAACCGATAAGTTTTCATGTTGCTAGCAACGTTTTAGTTTAAACATAATCCAAAATTTGTACGTGCCCTTAATAACATTTTAAAAAAATGGCAGTTTTGCTTTTTATTCTTTTCAGGAAAAAAAATCCAGTAGTGAATGTTGCGACAAAATCTTTTTTCCGTTTTTAATCCCAGCCCTCTGACTCCTTTGACTTTTAATCTTCTCTAATTAATCTCCAACTAATTATTCTGTACCCTGATTAATGTTTTTGATAAATTAACCACCCCCGTGCCAAAATTCAAATTTGATGGATAGTATTGCTGAAGACATTGGAAAAATAATTACTGCATCAATTATGAAATGCATCATACATGATTGGTCTGACGTTGAAGAAAGAAAGAAAGAAAGAAAGAATACAAAGAAAGAAAGAAAGAAAGAAAGAAAGAAAGAAAGAAAGAAAGAAAGAAAGAAAGAAAGAAAGAAAGAAAGAAAGAATACAAAGAAATGGAAAACTAATACGAAAAACTTGACAGACAAACATACGGAAAGAAAGAAAGAAAGAAAGAAAGAAAGAAAGAAAGAAAGAAAGAAAGAAAGAAAGAAAGAATACAAAGAAATGGAAAACTAATACGAAAAACTTGACAGACAAACATACGGAAAGAAAGAAAGAAAGAAAGAAAGAAAGAAAGAAAGAAAGAATACAAAGAAATGGAAAACTAATACGAAAAACTTGACAGACAAACATACGGAAAGAAAGAAAGAAAGAAAGAAAGAAAGAAAATTACCAAATTTTGCAACCTATTATGGTATGTATTAACACCAGCTCATTAATATTTCCTCACTAAGCGCTCTGTTAATGCGGCCTTGTACAAAAAAGAAAGAAAGAAAGAAAGAAAGAAAGAAAAAAAGAAAGAAAGAAAGGGAAACATGATATGAAAGACGTGACAGGCAAACAAACAGAAAGAAACAAACAACCAAGAAAGAAATAAACGAAAAATCATACAAACAAACAAAAAAAAACAAAGGTAAAATTGATATGCAAAATGTGACAAACAAAAAGAAAGAAAGAAAGAAAGAAAGAAAGAAAGAAAATAACCAAATTGTTTAACCTATTACGGCATGTATTAACATCAGCTCCTTAATATTTCCTTACTCAACGCTCTGTTAATTTTCTAATTGTTCTAATTCAGCAAATCTAGTTCTAGTAAAAAATAGAACATCCAGGTATAAAAAAAAAAAAATTGCTATATCGCTTATTTTTTAAAACTGCCCAAAAGAATATATTCTTAACTTATATTTTAAGTCTTACCAGTTCGGATAAATATAAACAAGGAGCTGATCTACAATTGAGAAAACAGACGAAAAAATAATAATAATAATAATAATTAACAGATGTCAGAAATGTCTCGAATAATTTGACTATGTTTTTATATGAGTGGCTCATATAAAAACTCATGTAAAATGGACAACCTTTATATATTGTTCTTTCGAAAATTTAAGACTGATTCTAATTATTAGATCTAAACGTATAGCTGAAATATTTTAACAAATATATTAATACATTTTGTATGAATTACATAGTTGAGTCTGAAGTAAATTCTTGTGGGTTGCGATTAAGAAAAAATTACATTTACTAGTTTTTTTATTCAAATGCAGTATATACAATTTAATGTTTTGTCTTCTTTTAGGGCGTGGGGAATCATCGTATTACGCAACTCCTCAGAAGAGACTTGCGGTAACATAAATATGCTACGAGAAAAGAATGAGAATACCGTGAATTGGATATGCGTGTAATTAGAAAGTTTTAAGGAAAATAAAACAAAATGAACGCTTATTTATAGAATCAGAAAGAGACAGTTGAAATTTCTAGGACACATAATGAGGGAAGAGGGCTTGGATAATTTAACACTCACAGGACATATTAAAGGCAAGTGGAATAGAGGAAAGCAGTGAGTAACATACTTAACATGCTTATGCAAGTGGGTGACAGAACAGGAAGTTGGAGTGAAAAGACACGGCGTACAAAGAGTTAAAAAGAAAAAGAGGGCATGAATCAAGAAGAAGAAGAAGAAGAATACTAATAAGAAGAAGAAGAAGAAGAAAAGAAGAATACTAATAATAATAATAATAAGAAGAAGAAGAATAAAAGAAGAATACTAATAATAATAATAATAAGAAGAAGAAGAAAAGAAGAATACTACTACTAATAATAATAAGAAGAAGAAGAAAAGAAGAATACTAATACTAATACTAATAATAATAATAATAAGAAGAAGAAGAAGAAGAAGAAGAAGAAGAAGAAAAGAAGAATACTAATAATAATAATAATAAGAAGAAGAAGACTAATAATAATATCTGTTCCATCAGATAAGGAGAAATTGAAAGAATCTAAAAAACCAGGACATTACGAAAAAACTGAAAAGAATATGGAATATGAACTGTTTCACCTCATAATGTTGCAGTTGGAACAGTCTCCAAGAGCTTTCCAAAGGCGAGAGATAAAATGTAATTAGAGGAAGAATTGAAAACATCCTCTAAGAATTATTACTAATTCCAGTCATTATTATTAGAATTCTGGAATATGGAGGAGAATTGTTGTCCTTTGATCTCTAATAAAACTATTTAATAACCCCGCTGGTGGGTATTCGCAAGAAATAGTACAGGACTAAAATCTAACAAGCAGAAACTATCAGTATAAAATTATCAAAAATGATGTCAGCCCTCTATGCAGCATTTATGACTTACTTTCAGAAACAACTGACTATTTGTCTATATTTCTGAGATGGGGTATTATGTACACTATTTAAATTATTCGGACTATTGTCCTCATCTTTGTCGCCATGTTTATCACAACGTTTCGGCCGTTGTACACTCTGGCCTTCTTCAGGTGGTTGGAATGTCGAACTGAACCCTTTATTTCGCTCACTGTTGTAGACTGTTCTTGTTCCACGTGCCATGTTTAATGGATGTCACTTATCTCCTGTTAATTCCCCTCTCAAATTTCTCCATCGCCTTAACCAGGTATTGAACTCACACTCTTTGGGTTCTGTCACTGGATCTTACTAACGCCTTTATCCACCGTGCCATGTGTCCACAAGCCGAATCGTAATAAATATGGCGACAAAGATGATGAAAATAGACCGAATAATGTAAATAGTAATGATAATATATTGGCAATATATGGCAAGTACAAAAGTGAAAAAATTAATTGGAAGACAAACAAATTCTGTTTCTGCTGTGCAATTTTCCACTCCAAACAGATTTAGTCTTCAATCAAATATGCATCAACGAAATATTGCTGCACTAACACATACTTATAAGTTATTTTGGTGTACAATTCCATAAACTAGTTACCATGTAATTAATTAACATACTTTAACATACATTCCTGGTTTGTATTACCTATTGTCACGCGTACGTGCCTCTCATGTCAGTTCGGAATTGCGATTCCTAGTTTTTCACATTCTGTTATTGCAGAAGAAAACTTAGAGAAAATGCTTTTACCGAAATTCTTTCCATGACCACTAACAGACCATTTATCTTCCCAGAAATACATAATTAAGAACTTTATATAGATATTTTCTGTGTATTATTTAATAATATAACAAAAATTACTACCAGCTAGAAAATATATATGTGACCTTGAAGAACGGCCGAAACGTTTTGATAAACATGGCGACAGAGATGAGGACAATAGTCCGAATAATGTAAATAGTGTACTGACAATTTATTGCTACGTTGTACTCTCTTAGGCTTAACAGAACACCTACCATGTCATGACAGAAAATGATAATATATTGGCAATATATGGCAAGTACAACTGTGAAAAAATTAATTGGAAGACAAACAAATTCTGTTTCTGCTGTGCAATTTTCCACTCCAAACAGATAGCAGAATAAAAGCCGAATATAATTGTAAAAGATTTGCTAGAAAAAAGTGTTTAATCATTGAGGTATTAATACCTATTGATACAAATATTTCAGTCGCCGCGTTCAACAAACTAGATAAATACAAGTTTCTAGAAATTGAAATTCAGAAAAAATGGTATCTCGAAAAATGCCAATTGTCATTGATGTACCAGGAACCATAACAGAAATATGAAAAATTATGTTTCTTAATTACCTGAGGAAACGAGTTTGTCTGAAATGCGAATCGCACTTATGGGTACTTTCTACATTTTCAGTAAAGTTTTATGAATTTTACAGGTTATAGACATATACTATTGACGTTTGCTTGGAATATTCTCATATATTCGCAGACATCGATACGTTTTGCAATTATATATTTTTCCTATTTTGAAGGCTTTTCTGTGGGTTTATTGAATTTTACACCTTTAACATAGCTTTAGTTTTTAAGGTTCTGCATTTAACACATTTTAACTGTATTTACATTTCCTGTGCATCCACAAATAAATCTTAAGACATTATACAATTAAGAAAAATTATGCAGAGCTACATCTTCAATTAACTGGATAAGCAGTCATACTTTGTTGACTTGCAGTCTCTTGATGTTTTGGAGGCAGTTCGTAAAACAAAAGCAACCGCAAAACGTAATAATAATAATAATAATAATAGGAGTAACCTATCAGCATACAAGGATCTTGAAGCGAAAAATCTAAAAATGTGGCACATGGGGAATTCAATAATTCTAGTTGTAGTTGAAGCCCTTGGATCGATTTGAATAGGTTCCAATAGACGCAATAAAGGGATCCGTGGTAACCCACGCCTTAAAGAAATAAAAAAAAATCTACTCACGAGTACAGCTCACATATTACGAAGACCTTTATCTATATAAAATGTGTGTGATCTTAGGGATTTTTCTTTTTTACAAAAATGATCAGGGGAAAATATCATGAAGCCATTTGTGATCTTGGGTTTCTGGTTGGGACCCGCATAGAAATGAGTATACAACAGAAATCAAAAAAAATATAATAATAATAATAATAGCCTGATCCTTGATCCTGTACGGCTCTTATGACTTCTGATCTTAATTGATCCGCATGCTTCCCCGATTTGGCATTTTGCAGGCCAACCAGGTGAAGCAAAATGAAATGAAAACAGAGTTAAATGAGACTATTTCACGCATATAAAAATTCTCAAAAGGAAATTAAATGGTGAAAATATCATCAAAAGAATTAATACTTTGGCACTCCCTCTGTTGCTGAACTATTCTGTAGCATTCTTGGATTGGAATTCTGCTGACTTAGAAGAAGATAGACATAACTCGAAAGTTAATACATATGCATAGGACTCTGAATCCAAGCCGTGGTGTCAATAAGTTGTATATTCCAAGAATAAAGGGTTGCATAAGGCGGATCAGTGTCGAAAAGTTGTGTCATTAGATATTCTTGGATTTAGAGTTACGTTAGAAGTTCTAATGCACAGAGAATGGATTAGAATCTAGAAGAACAAATTGTTGAGCCAGGAACTACAACAAAGAAGCAACGGCAGGTCAATGTGAACGAAAAAAGCTTCATGAGCAGTTATGATTTTTTCAACTGCTGGACCTGAATATCGCTTTAGATGAAAGATGATTCTATAAACACAGAAGCGGAGTCACTTATATTTAAAGCAGAGGAGCAGTCCACCAGAACGATTTCAATCAAAATCAAGAGAGAAAAATCGCAAGAGAAAAGCAAATGGAGGATGTGTGGACAGACTGTTGTGATATTTAATTACATACTCAATGAAAACCCAGGTTGGTAGAGAAGGAGTATAATCGACTATATGATTTGTTTAGTATGAGAGAGAATCCATTAAGTATGTCAAATGCAAAAACTAAATATATAGCAGCCAGAGGCAGTGGTAGAAAATATTATGAGATTCCTCTGTCTAGAACTGTCGTGTCTCTTAAGCACGAAGACTCAATCTTATTTTGATAGATAAGTAAAGTAGTAAGTGTCAAATTAATCATTTTTCTGTTCCATATGATACGAGAGTGTACTCCAAAGTAACTGAAAGATTAAAATATACCAAGATCTGTCTCGAGAGTTGAAGCTGTGAAGTATGAGTGTTGAAGTAAGTCCTGTAGGAAATTTGCATTGTGACCAACAGTGTAGGCTTCAAGAAAACGGATATATTTTAATCAGCTAAAAATCTCTACAATGTCTTTGAGTCATGGGGAGTCTTATTGGCAGCATGCCCCAGAATTTCAGTTGATTACGTGAATGTGCGATACAAACATAATGATAATAAACGCCATGATGCTACTAGAAGCATGGCTCTCGTGGCTTCTGATCTTAATTGGCTGAATTGGCTAAAATATACGTGTTTTTTCTTGGGCAATTAAGGTGAGTTACAGTAAATAACCCTTTCAGAACTATGTTTGTTTCTTATATGCCTGGTTTTAAACAGTTGAGCATGTCCCGTAAGGGCTGATATGCGTACAGAGGTAAGGGGTATAATGAGGGTTAATTTCAAGATTAACGCATAAATTGGAGTGAGTCCCAACTAAATATTGGGTACACTCTAAATCTGAGACCGTCTGAGAGGTTTGGGTTACTCGATCGGAAGGGCATCTATTACAACACTCACACGCTAGGTTATACACTTCTTTTATCAAAAATTTCTCTATATCGCGCACATTTGGCTGTGATGCATGTGCTTTGTATACCCTTATCAAACTGAGTACAAAGATGGATATATTTTGACCCAGCCTCTTTGATATCGACCTCCTATCTCCCGGTAATAATAACTATAAGACACTCGTACTAAAATGGTTACTTAGTTCTAGCAACATCAAACTATTTTCAATATTTTAACAGATTGTAATACAAGCTGACCCCAGAAAACGAGAATTTTTGAAGTGCGTATTGCCAGACATGAGCAAGTGGCAACACTTCGAGAGAGTGACCTTGAGCAAATAAACATTTCTCCATTTAGAATTCAAGATGAAATTCACAGTATCCCAGCTGAAATGTTGCAGCAGTCAATGAGGAATCTCAACAGCAGATTTCAAGAATGCATTCGTACAGGATGACGCCATCTACAGGACGTAATTTAAAAAAAATGAAAATCCCATCATTGTTTGTTAAATGGCATATTTTAAGGTTTCAATTACTATGAATAAAATATTTTTCTTCCATCACTCTTGGTTTTATTGGATTGTTAAAAAGTTCCCGTTTTTTGGAGTCACCCTATACTAACTACATTTTTTTTAAAGTAAGATTATCCCTATATAATACCCTGGAGCCATTGAAGGTAGCGGGTTACAGAAAGAGACATTTTAAGCAGATAGGACGGGAAGATAACTGTTAGCACTGAACAGGTTAGAATTGCAGTTCTTAGGAGTAGGTTTCACAGAACAGTGATTCGGGGAAAGAAGCCGTTCGACTGGAACTTACTTCTCAAAAATAGAATACTAAACATTTTATGTATTGTAACGCATAATCTTATCAATACATCTCATGCTGAGAAGTACCCAATTCGAAGCTAAAATTATTTTGATGCATGAAATCACTTCTTCCTCATTAAACCTCCTCATAGCGTTAACATGTCTTTTCTGTTATGGTTCAATGGGAAATGGGCCTTCATCCATATATTTTCATCGGTTTGTCGTTTTTCCTCGCCAGTTCCCTTCTGACCATATTTATCCTGGCTTCACAAAATCCATGCAAGTTGTAAAGATTCTTCCCAAACTTTGCTAATCTCCAACCTCCAAATCCCTCATGAATGCTGCTATTCTTTGGGAAAGTCGACGAAGAAATTTTCAACACCTCATTCATGATGGTCCCTAGATAATCAACAGAAGTAAACTCAGGTGAATCTCTTAGCCAGCTGCCAAATATCCATGCGATGCATTTCTTCACTAAAGAGTCAGGCTCATGGCCACATCACGTTGGAAGACCGCTGCCTGTACGATCACCGAAGTTAATCAACATTGAGTCTGGTCAGTATCTAGATGGATTTGGAAATACCAGGTACAGTAAGCTTGGATGTGCGGGTGGTATAATTGATAATGTCTATCGAATTTTTAATCGAGGTGCCAGTTTCAGTTGGCTTCGTTACGCGCAAATCCCCTTGGGAAAGGTATGCATTTACCTCATCTCCACCAGCTATGGGTTAATTAGTAAGACTTGTATCGCTAAACCATTTTTACGTCAAAAATGTTTACAATCTAAAAATATTTTATAGCTTTAAATAAACTTAAAGTGAGTTGATATGCCGTAGAAAACGAATTAACCAGTCAGCTTGCGGATTTCGGTACTCCGCAAGCTGAATCAAATACTTAGGTTTAGGCACAGAATTTATCCAGCAACTCGCTTAAAAAACGGCAGGAATATCAGCGAAAACCTCATGTACGATTTTCTATTCTATTAGGCTTCATCGAGAAAAAATGCACTTTCTTTTGAGGAGAGTATATCTAACTGCAAAAAAGTCACTTTTATTATGTTACCATTTCAATGTATATTCTATGCGAGTCTGAATGTATTCTTTAGTATACAGAGGGAATTTTTGCGATGAAATTAATTCCATAAGCAAAGGGGTAAGGAAAAGAAGCTGACGTCATAAACAACAAATTAATAAAAACTGAAAAGCGAAAGTGAGGAAAAACAAAATACAGAAAAAAACCTCTTCCTCTTTCAATGGAAATTCTGTTCAGATGAAAATTAAAAAAAAAGAGTAAAACTTGGAAAATATTAGATTTCACATCTTTGATTTCCCTTCTTTTCTCAATCACTGCTTGCTCGTCTATAGCGAAGTTTCTGATTCTCTTTCCCTCTCCACTGTTAAACCTCTTTTGCACTCTCTCAAGGCTCGTTTTTTTTCTCTTCCTCTCTGTCTCTCTTTCTCTCATTATATCACCGCTACTCTTTCTCGCATTTAGCCTCTGTCTCGCTATATATATATTCTCCCTGTCTCTCACTCACTCTCATGAAAACGTAAACACTCCAACACAGATTTATCTCCCTTTCTCTCCACTACTAAATCTCCTTTACTTCCTCTCTGTCTCTCTCCCTTCCTCTCTCTCAATATATATATATATATATATATATATCTTTTGAGCGTTCCTTCTCTTTCTTAATCTATACAAAGGCATTTTTGATCTTCTTAAAAGTCTCTTAATTTCGTGAAAACTCTCATTCCTTCTGCCCGGTTTTCTCTTTCTTTTTATTTCTTTTTAGATCTCTTTTTTTTTTTTTTTTCATTATCGGCATTTCTCTTTATGCTTCAAAACCGCTGTATCTCCCTCCCGCTCATCTTCTTTCTGTAAGCCTCGTAAAGCATACCTCGGCATCTTCTTCAACTTTAGGAGATCGCTTGAGGTCACTATCTTTATATTTATGGCTACCTGTGTGTTGAACTCTTTAGATTTTTTCTCCTTTATCGGATTCACTGTAGACCGGTTTCTTTTCCCTTTCTCTTTATCTATCTCTTTATCTATCAACTTCTTTTAGCTTTTCTCTTTCACTTTCATATTAGACACTTTTATTTTCTTTTATCTTTTTCTCTTTATCTATCTTCCTATATATATATACATATATATATATATATATATATATATATATATATATACATATATATGCGGGGGTGGGGGGGTTTGTTTGTATGTGTCACAGTAAGTAAAGTTCTATTTTTCTTTATATAATTTTTCCACATATATATATATATATATATATATATATATATATATATATATATGCGGGGGTGCGGGGGGTGTTTGTATGTGTCACCGTAAGCAAAGTTTTATTTTTATTTATATAATTTTTCCATTTATATATATATATATATATATATATATATATATATATATATATATATATATATATATATATATATTACAGCAAAAAAATACCTCATCAAAGGAATAGACTATTCCAAACAGTCTCTTAACGCCTTTCGTCAACCACTAAGTATTTGTCTTCGGAGCGCTTATTTATATATTTTTCAAAGCTAGTCTCTGGTAGGCTCGTGGGAAGCCTCCGTACTATATATATATATATATATATATATATATATATATATATATATATATATATATATATATATATATATATACATATATATATATATATATATATATATATATATATTTATATATATATATATATATATATATATATATGGAAAAGTTGTTCCAACGAGAAAATAATGTATATTTTTAAAAAGTGAGAAGCCGCAAACGTTTTTGGTTATAATGTGGATTTATTTTAGTATATATATATTATATTTTATTTCTGATGCACGTGTTTCCAGTCTCGTGACCTTATGTATTTCTCCAGCAATCCTTCTGTCATGCACATTTCATTGAATACCATAGACAAGGTGCTTTGATTTAGTTTTTATACAATTTTTCTTGTGAATTTTTTTTTCTTTTCGGATGATAAACTATATAAAAATGTTCCATTTGTTCTTTTTATCCGCGGGATTTCGGCTATACATTTAGCCATTTTCAAGGGTGAAATATATCAACTGTAAACAAGAAATAGTTTGTTGTATTTATGTATTTATATAATGTATCCATTTAAAAGCACGGTCAAGATACTGAGTCCATGTTCATAGGTGATAATACTGAGTGTCGCTTTTTTTGTTCTTATTAATAAGGCTTCCATTATTTTTAGCCTTTTTTTGCATGTAGATAATGCTATCATATTTCTGTTGTCAACAAGTATGTTACAAATAGGGTCCGGTAGGTGTCCATGGATAGTTAAATGAGACCGAACTGAGCTACAGTCAGAAAGGTGTAGTGAGAGTCTTCGTGTCAAGCATGTTGTTGTATGGCCTATATAATTATTTTCGAATTTTAATTGATCAGGAATACAATTCGTTAATAGACATTTAAATTCGTAAATAATATTTGTCCTATTTAATTTTGTTCTAACAGGGGAATTATTATTTTTAACTATAAGGTTAGATGTTTCAATTTTTTTGCAATAAAAAGATGTTTTGTTTTTTTTGCTATTGTCAACTGGTGTTGTGCATTTTTATAGTATTGTTGACAACACACACACACACACACACACATATATATATATATATATATATATATATATATATATATATATATATATATATACGAGAAATCTTATTATAGAAATATGCACCCTCAGGCAGGAATCGAACCTACTGTAACCCATCTGACGTGCCTTGTCCTCTCGGCCACGAAGAACCTCCTTGTCAAACAATGACCGAATATACAGGCCGGTAGAAGGAAATAAATACACTGTTTAATAAAAACAGAGCATCTACTTAAATACATGTGTTCATTAAAAATAGCGTTTAAGCAATAAATTAATATATGTGTGTGTGCGTGTGTGTGTGTGTGTCTGTATATATATATATATATATATATATATATATATGTGTGTGTGTGTGTGTGTGTGTGTGTGTGTGTGTGTGTGTCCTTTTTTCTATTGGTTTCACATTGTTTTTCAACTTTCTTTTAATTTCTATGTTTCTGTCTTTGATGCTCGCTCTCTGTACTTCGCTTTCTCTTTCTCTTTCTCTCTCTCTCTCCTTTTCTCTTTCTCTCATTCTGTCTATCTCTATCAAGATTTTGTCGTTCACACTTTCATGTGTCTTCCACCCTTTCGTTCATCTTTCTCATTCACTCGACGATTCTTCTCTCAACATTTCTCTTATTAGTAATTGAGTCACACAAATGTGAATCAACTGGTAATCCACCCATCTTTCAGCGTTAACTCCATCGACTTCTTTTATATAAAAAATAGATATTATTGGTTAAGAGAGAAAGAAAAATCGAGCGAACACCCCACCCCCAAAAAAGTAAAAAGAAACACAGCCTTAAAAAAAATTACGAATTAGTGCGGTAATGGCATGTATGTAATCGGGGAAAGATGGTGAAAGAAGCTTACGAAAAAGAAAAAGTCGGTAGTGTCTTTGGGTTTTTGATCAGTAAACAGATGTCAGCCCTCTTCCTGCATTTCCATCACGTCCTGAGTTGAAGAAAAAATGCGAAGATAAAAGATAAAATAAAATATAAAGATAACTCCCTTTTATGGCTTTCGACTTGCAAAAGATCAGAAATGTACATATGTCTGGTTGATATGAGGTTCATAAGTTCATTCGTTTTTAATAAAAAGAAAAAAAAAGAAAGAAAGAAATGATGATCTTATCAGCGTCTCTTTTCCAAGATATGAAAATCTAATTTCAATTCATTCTTCTATTCTGCCAACTTTAGCTTTTTACCGCCTAGTTGTCTATCTCATTGCACCTAACTCTTTTATCTATTTCCCCAACTCCGACACTATCTACCATTTCTTCCCTCTTGATTTCTTGTCTTCAAATGCAAAATTTCTACAGATTTCGATGCCCCAACTCTTTCGTTCCAATAACAAGGCTAGCGATACTGTTAGACATTTATCTTACTTTTTCTATTGCTGTTTACATATAATGCTAAGCCTGACGAACTGACTGGGCCTTCTCATTGCGATCTGTATTCATATTTACATACTAATTTCAGTTAAGCTCTCTCATGATTATCAATATATATATATATATATATATATATATATATATATATATATATATATATATATAATACATGAAGGTTAAAGTTGAATCAGACCAGGGAACATTAGTATTAAAAGGTGCTCAATACACGTGAGAACAAATATAAGAAAAAATAAAAATAACATGTAGAGCTTTTAAGTTTAAAAATCAGGATGTCACTTAAAATACGTGACCACAGTTTCGACCTGACGTTATCTTCGTTCGATACCGGGTGTAACAGCATAATTGTCCATCATACAAAATGTTTTATATCTAAGAAAACCACTAAATAGAGTTTCTTTTTTCCAAGTTTTCATATAAGACGTTTAGCCATCTTGACACCATTTCAATAAGAATCACTGAAAAACCCTTTGAGTTATTCAGTTAGAAAGTGAACAGGTTAAAATCGTTTTGTGTCAGCCTCACTGTCTTCCTAAATGAGCAATGGTGAGAGGAAAAAATCATTCATGCCTTCAGTAATGATACCAAGATTCATACTCTGGCTTCCATCATCAAAGTCCATTCAAGAACCATCAAGAGAACTAGTTTTAAAAAGACAGAACAGTAGGGAGGAAACCTAGATCAAGAAATCACAACAGGAAGAGGAATCTTATGTATACACTAATAATAGTAAATATGCACCACAAGCAAAACGTTTTACGAAACACTGCATTTCTTTAAAAAAAATATCTTAATGTGATAATAAATATATATGATATTTAATAAAATATCTTTATGTGATTAAGTTGAAACATTGTCCTAAAGAAATGAGCTTCTGAACTGGCTCATGTCTTCTCCAAACTATATAACTACTGCCTCAACGAGTCTTGCTTTCCAGCCTGTTGAAAGTCCTCATTTGTTATTCCTGTCTTTAAGAACTGGAGACCCTTCTGACCTATCTAAATACAGTCCTATCAGTCTCCTACCACCCGAGGCTTTAATCAACACCGAAGTGATTAAGCACCTTACATCCCATATATTCTCTTACAATCAATATGGTTTCCGCTTTGCCCCATCTACCCCTGATGTGCTCATGGCCAAAACTGAATTTGTTTACCAAGTACTTCACAAAAAACGGAGAAGTTAGAACCGTGGCTCTTGATATCTCTAAAGCGTTTGATAGCGTTTGACATGCCGGGCTTCAGGGATACGTAATTTCAAGTCGATTATTTGACTTAATACAGTCATTCCTGTCTAACCGTGGAATGAAGGCTGTCCTAAACGGATTCTGCTACAGTTCCTTTCTCACGGACGCTGGTGTTCCCCAAGGCTCTATCCTGTGTCCTGTACTGTTTCTGATCTTCATTAACGATCTTTCCGATGTCAACAGTTTCCATGTAGGCATCTATGCAGACGACACTACTACTGCCTCAATAGCAAATCTGGTATCGCCAACGAAACTAACCTGGCCATTGGTCTCGAAAAGGACGTCCAATCTGTGGTTGACGTGTGGCAGGAAATGGCTGGTAAACTTTAATGCCTCAAAAACAAAACTGCTGTCATTTACCCACCACAGAGAACCCTTCCATGCCTTCCATTAGAATGCCTGATGCTCAACTCCACAAGATCGCCTCTCCGCGTCTGCTTGATCTCACGTCTATCCGCTGACCTAAGATGGAACAAATAGATCAATAACTTCATCTACCGCAAGGAAAGTTTGTTCTCTGAGTCGCACCAGCAAGTTTTTCTCGCCTGAGTCCATCCTTTAAATGTATAAATCAACCACTTGCCCTTGCATAGGATACTGCTGTCATATATGATCTAAAGCCCTCGCTGTTCGTCTCAAGGTCTTCGACAAAATCCAGAGACGGATATGCAATGTGGTTGGTCCTGGTCTGGCATCTAGTCTACAGTCACTTTCTCACAGATGTACCGTCGCTTCCCTCTGACTTTTCTATAAGTACTTTCATGGTAACTGCTCCGACCAGCTATTTTCGCTGGTTCTGCATGAATTTAAGCGTATTACTAGATTGGCATCTCGGTCCCACCCTTTCACTCTTGAAACGGTTAAATGTAGCCGTCTCTTTTATTTCAATAGCTTCATGTCTCGCACTTCCCGTCTGTGGAACTCCCTTCCTCTTAATTGTGTCCCTGATAGTTATAAAATGTAATGTCAATCGACATCTTCTGACGCCTTGATCTAATTCCTCTTCCTTCTCTTTTTCCTTTCCTCAATCACGTCTCTTTACTCTTGCTCCCACTCTCTGTAACCCCTTGCTTGCTAGTGACACTCCTGCCTTGCTGGGGGTGAAATTCTTAAAGAAAAGTTCTCGTATGATCATCGAAGTTAAGCAACGTCGAGGTTGTCAGTACCTAGATGGGTGACCGTTTGGAAATAGCAGGTACTGTAAACATGGATGTGCGGGTGGTATAATGGATAATAGTTTGGAATTGCCAGAAAACCGAGTTCCAATTCCAGTTTGATTCACAATATTCACTTTACGTTCAAATACTCTTGGTAAACGTCTCTTCATCTCTTCTCACACAGTTATCGATTAATTAATAAAACCTGTATCACTAAAAGTATTATCTAAAAAAAAAATAAAATTGTGTAACAAAAATTTTGATTTTAGCATTAAATAACTCACAGAGGTTGACATACCGCTAAAACAAAAACAACCATCCAGATATTTTAGTATTTTTAAAAGTAAAAGGTAAACTTTCACTAACTACAAGGCATTTGCTTTTATCTTTTCAGTCTTTCTCCAGGTCCGTCTTACTATCAAAAGGTTCAAATTTAGATTCGTGCATCCACAATACAATAAAGCAAATGCTGAATATTTTGTGTAGGAAACATTACATTTTGTTTTCACCATTAAACACTTTTTGAGATTATCAAAATTTTCAACTAAGTTCAGTGTTAATACAGATTCTAAATGTTAACAATAAGCAGGAATTATCACTATATTACTTAGAGAGGAAACAGATCTTTCATATGTATAGTTAAATATTATTAAATATTTACAGTACATAGATACTGTGTGACAGTGTCGATTTTTTTAAGATTCTTTTGAGGTTCAGTCCCCCGTGTATCATTCGCAAGTTTGTCTCGGTAGGGTAATTACGAATGAGTAATGAGTTTGATCCTCATTGGGTGCCTCTTACATTCCACAATGTAATGGTGTAATGGTTAGCAATCTTGTCTCGCTAGTTCATTTACGACTGAGTAGTGAGTTTGATCCTCACAAGGTGTCCTCATACTTTCGGGCTTGTGCCACATCTAACCTACGTTTAGAAAATCACCTTATTCAAGTCCAGATTTTTTATTCTTAAGATATTAAGCGTCATTTGTATAAGAACACGAACATCTGTTTGATGAGATATATTTCATCTTAATTCTTGCCTTATCTAGCGATTATATCTCACGGTCTCAATGTTGTACGAGCACCATATCTACTGAAGCCATAGCAACAGTGGTGTTTCATGAGCAAGACAGCATGACGGAGCCCAATCCTGTCCAGGTTGGTTTTAATTTAGAGAGTTCTTTCTCCTTGACTGGCTGCCAACCAAGTCTATATCGCCCAATTTCCCTGCTATTTATCTTTAGCTTGGGAGTCGATAGATGGATTTATGTTTTTTAATCATTTCACCCCAAACAAGGCGGGAATATTTCTAGTTTGCAGGTGGGTTACAGGGAGTGAAAGTGAAAGAGAAGACTGATTATAGTGAGGATTGAGGAAGTGACAAAACATGAACGGACTTCAAGAAGACAGAAGATAACGATTAACGTCTCATTTAAATTTTTGAAGATTGTAGTATCAGGGAAGCAAGAAATCAGAAGGAATTTCCACAGACGAGAAGTGCGAGAAAAGAAACTGTTGGCACATAAGTGGCGGTTGCGTTTAGCTATTTCAACAGTAAAACGGTGGACCCAGATGCCAATTTAGTAGCACGCTTAAATTCATGTTGCCAAGGCATTACGCTCGTCAGTAAATGTAACGAACTCGACTGGAATTCAATCTCTGTTTTCAGATTCTTTGATCCAAGCTACTATTCATGCCTGCTTCGTTTCTCTTTCCTTATTATGTGCCCGATAAATTCCAATCGCCTCTAAGTATATGTATAATTAAACGTATTTGTAATCGTTTTACTATAGAAATGCACTGCAAATATTTTTTTAAGCATTTCACCCCAAACAAGGCGGGAGTACCACTAGCACGCAAGGGGGTTACAGAGAATAAAAGTAATAGAAAAGAAGGGTGTTTGAGGAAAGGATAAAGAGAAGGACGGGGATCAAGAACAAGGTATTAGATGATGTCGATTGACATTATATATAAATTTTTGAACATTATAGTTATCAGGGAAGCAAGTAATGGGGAGGGAGTTCTACTGTCGGGAAGTGCGAGAGAAGAAACTGTTAGAGTAGAAATGGCAGTTACATTTAACTGTTTCGACAGTAAAACGGTGGGACCGAAATGCCAACCTAGTAGCACGCTTAAATTCATGCAGTTGGGGCACCAATGAAAGTAGCTCGTCAAAAGAGTTGACATTATTTGTAAAAAAAAAAAAAAGCAGACGGAAGCCACATCACGTCTATAAGAATGTGACTGGAGTCGAGATGCCAGGTCAGGACCGATCACATTGCACATCTGTCTTTTTGATTTTGTCGAGAACCTCAAGATGAACAGCGGGGCTCCAGACCATATATGGTAACTCAATATTCAATTCAGGAAGAAAGGGATTGTCAGTAGTCAGGAATTAATTCAAGCGAAAAATGGATTATAATATGCACAATGAAAAAGCAGCAAGTTTAATAATCCGCTTTTTTCCCCATCTTATTGTCTCTTAAAGCGCAGGTCAATATTTATTCGCGTTCTTTCGCTCGCATTCATTATTCATTTTCTATCAAATTCTGTACTTAAACATTAAATTCATAAAAGTCACGACCGAAGGAGGCGACACGAAAACATACAATATACGCCAGAATTTATTTAAACCTGACTACCATCCACTAAAATTCAGCGCCGTCATATCATTAAAAAAACAAAAAACAGGAACTATCTTTCCTTTTAAATTACCAAAGGAAAAATGTCCGTTCTAATGAATAAATGTATAGAAGCGAAATGGCTTTTCTTGGACTTTTTTGTGTGTGGAGGGATATTAGCTTTTGAATTTAGTATTGTTAATGCAAGAATACAACTTTTTTTTTCTTTAAAACTCTATGACAATATTTCAAAATAAACATTTTAATTAACCTTTTTATTATGATTATTTTCCTTTTTACTGCATTCATTTCTTGTAGCTATTAATTTTTGACATCAAATAAATGATTAATTAATTTCATAGCATCAAAAATCAATATAAAACTGATAGCAGATAATAATAATAATAATAATAATAATAATAATAATAATAATAGAATTGTATAAACGTGGTTGGCTAGATGTTGTCAAGGAAATATAGTGAGAGATGGTTTAATTTAATTTGTGGTGCTAATAATGTCAGAAATATGAATGCAATGTTCACGTTTGCGACAAAAAGTGACTAGCGTTGTGGAAGAAATAACTATATAGTTATCACTGGTCGAGCTCAAAACACAGATAAATAAAACACGGGAACATAATAGATTTGACGCGACACAATCTTTATTATTTCTGTGGTGTCCTTAAATTCTTCTTCTATGTGCCGTGACCATAGCTCTTCTACATGTCCTTTGTAGCGCTTAGTATTTTTTTCTCATTATTATGTCTCCTAAGCCCTGTTCTGCCAATCATTTACACAAGCTCGTTAGGTAAGTTATACGTTGTTTTCCTCTGTCCCTCTTGACTTCAATCCGTCCTGTGAATATTCAATTTTCCAACACATTTTTTCCTTATGTTCCCTAGAATTGTCAACTCTCTCTTTCTGATGTTAAGCATACATGTCATTTTTACTCCAGTTTTCACTAAAACTTCGTCGTTACTCACATGTTCGGTTAATGGTATTCTCATGTAGAACCGTATTACTATTGCTTCGACCATCTTCTTCGTCTGTGATGAGATTGCATAACATTTCAGAACTTTTTTCTTTGTCCTCTAACGATTTTTTTCTGTTTCTTAATACTTTTCTTAGCTTATAAGCATAGTAAACGTTTTTCTTTTTGTTGTGGCCTTGTTAGGGCAATAAATAAAGTCACAAAGAGAGGAATTGAGTTAAACAAATATATTAACAGAAAAAGTAATACAGACATATACAAACGAGAGTGTTACAGCAAGAATGTTCGGTTCGGCTGTCAGAGCTGACAGCTGGAAACTACACTACGCAAAAGACAGTATCTGCTCCTATTTATAGCTGGGAGAGTCCATGCGTGCGTGGGTAAATTACCATAACAACTTTTTTTTTTCTTTTTTACATTGAGGTTCACCTTGTACAAAACCCACTCAACATAGAGGGTTACATTAAAAGGCAGTTTGTACGGACAGGATGGAAAGATAATTGCTAACTCTAGACTTGAACAGATTAAGATTATATTGATCGGGGAAATATCATGTTGGGTTCGTTTGCATAGGGCAGTGGTTTGCTGGAATAAGCTCTTCTAATGATGGAATACGGAGGGAATATGAGTGATTTGCTACAATGTAACTGTCATGGCGAGTCATACCCGTAAAGTTCAGAACTGGAGGAACCAAGGAATATATTGCGTCCGAGTACTTTTCATGGAAGCAGCGATACATGCTTGTCACATCCCGCCTGTGTGAGAGGTTGGAGGGTGGAAAATAATTTGTCATCCACAAGGACTCGGAGATGCTTTTGAACTCTATCGAGACTGGAAAGTGAGGACTGGGCAGCCTCCACCCAAATATGACAACAATACGCCATAAACAGCTAAGAACACAAGTTCAATGCTGGTGCAATATGACAGAAATACGGGCGTATCAAATGAATTCACGTGTTCCATGAAGGAAAGAAGTGAACATATATATTTGAACGAATTAAGCAGTGAAAGTGAGATATTAATATACACACCATTTCCGAATATGTTCGTTTCACTGATAATCATACATCTACTTGTATTTGAGTCGATTCTTTTAATCTCTTATTCTCCTCTTCCTTCTCCTTCTTCCTAATGCCATTAGACACATCCCTCTAGAGTACAAGAGCTATCATCAAGCTTTGTTGTGGTAGCTCTGGTTTGTGTAGAAAATGTTTTTAACCGGGTGGAGTTATCGGGTGTGTATACTAATATATCCTTTTCCTAGACTGGCCGCCAATCAAAACTAGAAAGCCCAGCCTACACTGCAATTTAAGCCATAGCTGAGTGAAGGGAAAGATGATGAATTCGTACGTGTCGCAAGGGTATTTGCTAGAAAGTAAACGCAACGAACTCAGTCGGAATTTGAACTTCGTGCGCCTATTCCTAAGAGACTTGAGTCAGCAAGATATATGGTTCTACAAAAGAAAGACGCTGTGAATACAATGGATTGGGCATATGAGCAACGAGGACGTTTTAAGGAAAATAAAAAGGTCGTTTATAATTAAAATCAGGCTGAGATAGCTGAAATTTCTAGGGTACATAACGGGGAAAGGGGACTTGGAGAATTTGACACTCACATGACGTACTGAAGTCACGAGGAAGAGAGAGAAACAGCATGTAATTTACTTGACAAACTTGTGTAAATGGGTGGCAGAACAGGTGTTGGGGTGGATGGGTGAAAGGATTTTTTATTCGAAAATAATAATGGCTGAGTGATAAAAGTCCTACTAATTAACCCATAGCTGGGGGGAAAGAAGTGGATTCATACCTTTCCCGAGAGTATTTACCCGTGAAAATAACAAATCCAACTGAAATTGGAACTCGGCCCTCTTATTAAGAATTCCAGTCCATTAACAATTACACCACCCTCACATCCAAGCTCACAGCACCTGGTGTTTCCATTTCTTTCTTGTGGGTAACTTATTCAGCCAACGGTGATGTTACATGAAAATACACGATCGACGCCGTAGGGATTTTGCATCTCCCACAAACACATTACTTCAGAAGATTAGCCACAGAAGGAGAATTAATTAGAATTTATGTTCTCACGAGATTTATTTTTCTACTTTAGAAATTTTCATTCATAAGCCTACAAATTAACGTAGGCTACAAGTGGCTTCAGTCATCTGAAAATGGAGATGTGGTCTATACGTCAAAATATTGACGTAGCCGCGTGTTGGAAATCAATAGTGATGTTGCCTATGGTCGAGAACTCGCGTTGGTTCAGTCGAGTTTCTAAAACCTGCAGTGTTAGGCAAATTTATCTCCCCAGGTAACAGCAGGCAACTGACTTAAGCCCTGCAACTATTCTGTTCATAATTTATTATGATTTCAGGAAAAGCAATAAATCACTGAGTCCCGAATTTAAACTTGTCCGAAAACCACTGATATTCGAAATCTTTCCTATTGTTTAAAAATCGGTCGACGGCCATTTCTCCCAGGCTAATTCTAAAGAATGGCCATACCATCACATTTTGATTTTTTTCCTTTACCCTAATTTTGATTAAATTACCCAATTATTCCTGATGTCCTAATTTCAGGATATTTCTTGAAAAGGTCAGTCAATAAATATCCTACTTCTCCTAATCTCAATTGTTTGAAATAATAAGGAAATCTTTCATTTCTAATGTTTCCTACACCAGGATTCTTCTGTGTATAAACCTTTGTTTAGGATTAAATATTTAACCAGCGTAAAACAGCTTTTTTTTTAAATTCTGCACTACTTAAATTAACCGGTCCGTTCGTAAAAGAAAGGGAACAATTTTGTAAGGGGATAATTTAAATTAACAGGTCTGCATGAAAAAAGAAAAAACAGAGAAGTTTTTTTTTTCGTTGTGGGGGCATAATTATTGTAGATTTGCAGTCTTTTCTTCCTCTACCCATGACATTTGCCAAAAATGGAAAATAGCGATTTTATCGTTTTAGAAAAGGAGGTTCTGTTCATAATAGAAAATACAGCGTCATGTCGATCCTTGGCATCTCAAAGTGTTATCTGTACATTGATTTTATTTACAAATGTCAAGTATGAGATTGTGCTACGTCATTAATATCTGTGCACTATTGTGAATTGAGAAAACATCACTACTACGCACTTGTTAATGACGTAGGCATCGTTTCAAACTTGACAAACGGAAATAAATGCAAAGTACACATAACTCCGTATGAAGTCAGGAATGGATCTGACACATTTATCTTAAAAACAATACCCCCAACTAAAATAATTTTTTAAAATTCAATATTTTCGATTTTGAGAAATGTCGTTGGTCGGGGCAGGTCAAATGAATGCTTATATGCAAAAAAAATGTAACCTAAAATGAGAGAGAATGTTTTCTCTAGAAATATGAATTATTATGGGATACTCATTTCCAAATATGCCCGTCTTCTCAGGCAACTAAATATCCCCTTCGCAGGCATATTTGTGATTCTTCAACACCCACAGAGCCAGCCTATGGGTTATACTGCAATTATGCCAAGCAGACATTTGTTACAGTTTCTAAGAGAGGACATACAATCTGGCGTTAGAGTTGATTGATTCAGCACATTAACTTCAGCGTTTCATAGGCTAGCCTTTTCTTAATCGTTTAGTCCACTCATCAGAAGATTTCACCAATTGATGGCCTATATAGGTTAGCGTAAAAAAATTCTTTCACGTACTTAAGTTTAAATAAAAATCATTTTCAATATCGATATTAACTTTTTGAACGGCATCAAATGTTTTGTTTCACTGTTTTATAACTAATCAATTCCGATTTCGTTATTTCTTAATTCTGTGCGAAGAACAACTCTCGGTGACTTTGCGTGCTTTCTGTTCACCCATTTCAAATGCTTTTCGTCGATTGATATCGTTTATTGATATCCTCAGTTAGAAGCAATGCTTGTTCGAGTCGTTCGTTTGTCATGCCGAAAGAAGCTCATATTAGAGTATTCACTTTCAGAATCATTGGATGAATGCAGATAGGATTAGTGGGCGTCCATTTATTCTTTTCTAGCGTTCTCATTCGTTCAAAATCATTGGCATCATTTGATTACCTCATTATTTCCCTTGTAAGTGCACTTATGAGCGCGAAAGATCGAATCAACAGACCAAGTTCAAATTCCTGCAACGTATTCTCCGTTCACTTTTCGCACCAATACTATTAAAAAAGGCATGAACCCATCTTTCTCCTACTAAGCTATTGGCTAATTAACAAGTTAGAGGATTCACGTAAGTGAATGTAATGGATTCGACTGGAATTCATTACATTCACTTACATGCTAATACCCTTGGTAAAGGTATGAATCCTTTTCTTCTCCCCCCCCCCGGCTATGGGTAAATAGCAGGACAGACTGGATTCTATAACCTTGGATGGCAACTGGTCTACCGCAGAAAGTAATGGCAACCTACTGCGGGAAAAATCTGCCTCGTTAGTCATGTATCGAAAGATACATGATCACCTAAGCGTGTATCACGCATGGCACATAACTGATTGAACAAGTTAGACTGGGTTTGCTAGACTTTGGTGGCAGCCTGTGGAGAAGAACAACCCAAAATTCAAAAATGTGGATTAAGCGAAAGGAAATTCAGAATTCATGGCAATTGACAAATAATAAAAAATGGGATATCTGGAGAGCCACACACGTGTGAAGAAGCATGATGCTAAATAAATTATTTCGTTTAACTTAACATAAGGAATATTGAAGGGACGAGTTTACAAACAAATCAGATGTGATAAAAGAATTTAAAGTATACATTTTTTTTTTATATTCTCACCCCAAGCAAGGTGTTAATGCCACTAAGATACAAGGTGGGGGGAGGTACTGGAAGTGGAAGCGAATGAGAAAACTTAGTGAGGAGAAATGATAATTACTGAACAGGTTTCAGAAAGACACAAGATGGTGACTAAAGTTGCATTTAATTTTTTGGTGATGGTAGCTCACGAGGAACAGAAAAATGGAAGACAGTTTCGAGGGAGAGATGTGCGAGAAAAGAAAGTATTGAAATAGTATTTATTGTTACATCTAGCTATTTAAGCAGTAAAACGATGACACCAAGTAGCCAATTTAGTAGCACGCTTAAATTCACGTGGACATGCTACCAAAGATGGGAACTCATTAGAACAACTACTATGAAAATATTTATAGAGGAGACAGAGGGAAGCCACGTTATGGCGGTGGGCAAGTGACTGAAGTCGAGATAGATATTGGATCATGATCGATAACATTACAAGCACTTCTTTAGATTTTGTCGAGAAACTCAAGATATATATCCGGAGATCCTGACCAGGTATGGCAGGAATATCCAATGCATAGATCAATGATAGATTGATAAATATACAAAAGATATTCTGATGAGAAAAACTGTCTGGCACGACAATGAACAAAACATCCTAGCAGCAAACCTAGCAATTGATTGATAAGTAACTATTATCATTCCGCATATCTTTATTACTCATCATTTATTTACTTACTAGCCGAGGTGCCCGGTGGTGCGCGGGTGTACAAGGCTGCAATTGTATAACTGCACCCCTCTGTATACTCGCACGCCCTATCTAGAAATGTCTGCCTGCGTCCTCGCTTGCATGCATCATCCGTTGCTATACTAAACTACTCCCCCACCACATCTTTTTTACAGTATGTACTTCGCAAGTGTTTTTTTCTTAATAAAAGAATTCCATCGCTAAAACCTTTTTGTGTGGTCGTTGCTCGGGGTTAAATTGTTTCAATGCTTTAGATATTCAGTAAATTTCTTATGTCCGTAATAACTTTAAAATGCCATTGTTCAAAAATTTAATAATCAAACAAAAACAGAGATGAAGCGTCAGAGTTTGATTCAACTGAAAGTGAAAACGCAGGGACGCCCCTTCATTCTTTGCGCGTTTACTGTAAAACTGGAGTTAATAAGAGATTCTTCAGGAATTTTCCCTTTTAATGCTTAAATAATACTTCTCAAACAATATTTGCATCAAAGATTGTACGAATGCCAATTTAGGATAGGTTCATATGAAGAAACTATTGGCTAAATAACAAAAGTCGATTTTGGACCTAGTCTTTTGCAGATTTCGTGCACTTAAGTGAAATAATCTAAACTAAACATTAATGCAAGACAATTTGTCTTTCATGTGTAATTTACATGGTAAATATGGAAAGCATCGGATGAAAAACCAGGGAGCTATGGCCGAAAAACTGGCTTTTTGAACAGTTTTTTCGTGGTTTTTCGTTATACGTAGGGAAGCGAGCAGAACTAAAACGACACTATCTTATTTTTTGCATGATGGCAATTTTTTTGCGGCATGTTTGAAAAAATCGGATAAAAATGGAGGAAATTATTCAAGTTTTTCTTTTAAGTTGTACGAAAAATCCTACTTTTTTCACAGTTTTGGCAATTATTTGCGTGAAGCTAATGCCGCAAGAAAACTATCAAGCACTCTACATAAGCATCGTAATATGAACTGTTTTACATTAAATGCAAAGTATATCAGCTCATCCAGTAAAAATTTTGTTCGTGCGTAACGTTGCCTAGGTTTTTTGCAAAAATTCGTACCCACTTTCAGTTTTTCCAATTTTTCTGCCTCACCTGGTATGCTAGTGATTGAAAAGAGGCTCTCAATCTGTTTTAATAAATTTGCAACATGTGTCTACAATTTCATCGAAATCGGTCGAGAAATGTGGATGTGCATAAATAACATACACATACACACAGACAGATACACAGACAGACAGACACACAGACAGACATCTTCTGTTTTATAAATATAGGTCTAACTATTAGGTTGGTGCAAAAATAATGACGTAATAATGTCGTTTTTTGACGTATTTTTTAACGTCAAAAAACGACATTATTACGTCATTATTTTTGCACCAACCTAATAATTCTCTATTTGGGGACGTAAGAGCTTTGTTTTTATTCTGTAACTCCAAACATGAAACCACATGTTGATTACATATATCATTCCATACCATGTGCGTGTAGAAACTTTCGATTAGCGTCAAAGTGATTAAACATGTATTAAACCATCCGTTTATCTTTTAAGTCGTCTAAGGTACCAAGTAAACGTCGCCACGCGGAGATCATAAGGACACCACTCCAATGTTTATTTATATTGTAACATTAGCAAGAGTTCTTATAAATATATTTTGAAGCATTTCGCTTAAAGGCATGAAATGCATGTTTAATTTAATGTCTTCGATGCCTTTTTAAAGTTTTAAATACATTATGAACATTTTTCAGCTACCCCGTTTATTATACCACCACCCCGTTTATTAGAGTTTCTGCGTGTTTGTTTTGTTTTTCCCAACAACCCTCATTTATTAGTAGGTTGGTGCAAAAATAATGTCGTTTTCTCACATATGTTACTATGTGTGAAAACGACATTATTTTTGCACCGACCTAATAGCACATCGCCATTTATGATATTTTCTGGTTTCTCTTTTCTAATTTATGAAAACCACTTTTATTTGCCATCCGAGTGTAAGTGACATAATTGTTGGTATGTGTGTGAATAGGGTATTTAATTGCATATATTTTTGTTGATTTAAAAAATGTTTTAAGCGTTCATACGTAAATGAAACTTTTATACGTTCGATAGAGAAAAAAGAAAAGTGGCGTATTTGAGTAAAAAAGGTTAGTCCATGTGTGCGTAAACGCAGACATAAATTCAGGCATCGAATATACGGCCGTCTTCACTCCGATATTTCCGAACAGTTCTTTTCTTTCCACAAACCAAGCTACCGTTTATTAAGAATCTCTCTTTACGCGCGTATGGCTATATACAGGTTTGTGGATAATATGTCAGCGTTTATGCCAGCCATTTCATTCGATTAAGGCTGATGTGTGCGCGCTCGAGTTGCAATCAATTCCATTTCAGTGAAACTGCTGCATACACACACGCACACGTGTATGTGTGTACATCAAAGAAAGAGAAAAAATATGAGGTGTCTGAATGGTATTTATCTGTGCTTTGTATGCATTTCATGATGAAGTTATAGAACTTCTTGATATGATTACTCAGCAGTTAAACTAAATGGGATATTATATATGTATATATTATATATATATATATATATATATATATATATATATATATATATATATATATATATAGATGTATATATATATATATAGATGTATATATATATATATATATATATACATATATATATATGCATATGTATATATATATATATATATATATATACATATATATATGCATATATATATATATATATATATATATATATATATATATATATATATATATATATACTTGCAGGTAAACTACAAAACTTTAAAAAAATAATATCTTATTTATAGAGACTGAATAATGAATCTGTACTGACTTAGTTTTCAGTGATGCATAAGTAATTTTTCCAATATTATATGTTATATATATGTATACATACATATATGTATGTGTGTGGGGTGTAGGCGCTATCACGTTTTCTTTATTTGCTTTGACTATATATATATAGCTCTTCCATGAACTGATCTCTATAGGCATGTTTATTCGAAGAATAGGTACATAAAAGTTCGCCTTCCTTTCAACAGGAAAGGCCTTCCTTTGAATATTGGTCGAATGTTCCCGGAACTTCCTATCATCCCCTTACGATAGAGTGGGGGTTGTTTTATGTTGCTGGAAATAACCATCAATTCCGGGATACATATAGCGCATAAAGGGGTGCCAGTTTTCAATAACAAGATCTTTTTTTCGCGTTGTCATTGTGCATTTTACACCTCACGACACAGCATACCTATAACCAGCTTGCACAACACATATTGAACCCATAACCTCACGCAGACTGCTCCACGCACAAAGTCAACCATCTGATGAAAAGAGATGGAATCTTGATTAATCTGACCAGCAGTTTTCGTCTAAAGTCTAGTGGCAATGTCACTGGCACAGGCAAGGTATTGTAATAGATGCTGTGATGTAAGTTATAATACTCTTGTTCTTTGTTTGGCCAAGAGAACCCCATTAATTTCCATATACGCAGCCCTGATGGGTTGTGACAGATTCCGATGTGATTAGATTTAACGGTTCTCTTTGTGAAGTTGTTAGCATCATTATCAATCAATAATTTTTTTCTGCAAACAGATGATAGGATAAACTATCCACGTTCCATGGCTTGTCGCTAATTTCTTGGCAATTCATTTTATTTATAGATATAAATTTCTTCACACATACACACCAATACATTCCCACACGTCCGGAAATGATATATATACAGGCTGACCCCCGCCAAAAAACGGGAATTTTGGAAGTGCGTATTGCCAGACATGAACAAGTGGCAACACTGCGAGACAGTGACCTTGAGCAAGTAAGCATTTCACCATTTAGAATTCAAGATGAAATTTACAGTATCGCAGCTGAAATGTTGCAGCAATCAATGAGGAATCTCAACAGCAGATTTCAAGAATGCATTCGTACAGGAGGACGCCATCTACAGGACGTAATTTTTAAAAAATGAAAATTCCATCATTGTTTCTTAAATGTTAAAAGTTCCCGTTTTTTGAGGTCACCGTATATATATATATATATATATATATATATATATATATATATATATATATATATCAGCGCAGATTTAATATTCTCTTTCTGAAGATATCCTAAAATACATATATATATATATATATATATATATATATATATATATATCAGCGCAGATTTAATATTCTCTTTCTGAAGATATCCTAAAATACATATACATATATATATATATATATATATATATATATATATATATATATATATTCTGAAGATATCCTAAAATACATATATATATATATATATATATATATATATATATATATATATATATATATATATTTCATTGAATAACATAGACATATTATGTCTATTTATTATAATCTTTTCTATATCTCTTATCAGTTTGTTGTTGTTGAACCTAGTTCATTACGAAAACTACTTTTGACTTGTACCACTGAGGTTTCCTTCTATGTCTATCAAAATAATATCTACGTACAACGTGATGGTGTATCCATGGGTTCATTTCTAGGACAAACATTTAATGACTTCTACATGTTTAACCTTGGAAATAAGATATTTAACACCACCAACAAAACCTTACATTTACCTAAGATATGTAGATAATATTCTTACTTGAAACCATAGATGTAATACATGAACTACAAGAACACTTTCAAAAACCTCTTCTTAACGTCACAACCGAACTTAATAATAATAATAAAATCCCATTTCTTGGTGTATTGAGCGACACTAAGAATAATAACAATATATTTACTACCTTCCCATATAAAAAAACAACTAGCACAATCTGCAATAAAAAAATCTAAAATATAAAAGTGAATGCCCTGATATTACAAAATAATTATTATACAAAATTTAACACACTGTGCAAAAGTTAGCCTTTCCACCAAAGAAACTTTCTACACTGAATTTAAAAAAAAAAAAAAAAAAAAAAAAAACTTTATCAAGAAAAATTACCTATTTGAAACTTGAACGCAGAACTTTTCTACATTTGCCCTGGTTATGTTTCTTCAAGGGACGAAACGCGCTGGCATGAAACGTTTTCCTCTTGTCATTTCTTTAATCAACAGACACAAACGCGCGCGCTCGCGCATACACGCATATATATATCTAGTCACACTGATGAGCTGTGATACAGCAAAATAGTCTGTCTGTGGATAACAATATATATATATATATATATATATATATATATATATATATATATACAGGTATATATATATATATACAGATATATATATATATATATATATATATATATATATATATATATATATATATATATACATACATATATATTCATTCAACATTGAAAAATGGTCACCATATTATTCTCTAAAATCTAAAACGATAATAGATTTGTAGTTTTTTTCCTTGAGACTCCAATTTGCTAATCGGCACGCAAAATCTATGTTCTCCGTTTTAATACATATTTTCTTGAAAAGGTACAATGTAAGGAGACGTTCTGTCAAATGAATGGCGAAGTATACTGAATTTAGCAGAAATATATAAACCGAGAATAACTTTTAAAGTCGTTGCTTTTTCTTAAGAGTTGCTTGGTGAGTATTACTTTTAAAAATCTTCCGCTGAGAATTGTCCACATGCAAAAAGTATATTTCATTGTTGCTTCATATTTATCAGGATATAATACGATAATAATTCCAATGCACATTTTTTCAATTTGTTTTCATTGTTTGTTTGTTTTTTTTTCCTGGTTTTGATATTTATCTTACAAAATTTCATAAAGACTGTCATGATTATTATTATCATAAAATTTATTGGACTGGTTGATGACGGAGATAGATTGGACTATAGAGTGTATTTGTTTATTTCTTTCGAAAAAATATTCGGCAGGAATCGTTCGCATTGATCGAGCTTAACCAATTCAATCATCAAGCTATTTTTTATACTACTTTTCTGGATGATTGTGCGCATCTTCAAAGGAAGCTGTAACGATCTTTTTGCATTGAAATTCGGTATTCAAATCTTTTTTATTGCCATTTTTACTGCAGCAGTTGTTCCTTCTGTATCGTTATCTCTAAAGAGTTAAAGCGACAAAAAAAAAACTATGTTTATTTTGTTAGCAGCTTTCTTTTTATACCAGAGAATGGTTGCAAACAATTCTCATAAAATTTACGAGCTCTCCTGCCATATAAAAGTAATATTAAGTCAATTACAAGATATTTACGTTTAGCTAATTAGGTATTTAAAAAACACAAAATGAACGCGGCATCGTTCTTTTTAACTTAGGCTCGAATATAAAATTTGGAATTTGGAATAAAAGGCAATTCATTGCAGCATTTGAATTCGTACAACATTGACAGGGTTTCTATGAACATTTATAGATATTTTTAAAATTCTGTACATAACTTTGATCGATAAAGAGTATTAACCCTTAAACGGCTGGAAAACGGTTGCATGAACGTGCATGATAAGCCGATAAAAAAAACGAGAAAGTTAATTTTAAATGGCAGTTTTTATGCTTATTTCCACTTTAATTATATACAAAAACGATTTTAAAAAAATAATATTTTGACCCTTAGTTTAAAAAAGGTAGAAATTTGTTAAAAAATGAAATGGATTTCCTCATTCTTTACTCTAAGTTGCAACCATTTTTCACCTATTCTGCCTTTGTAAAGTATGCATGCAGATATAACACTATCATTGATTTGTTCTTCAAGCTTTATTTACAAACTAGCTGAATTACCTGCGCCTTGCCGCGTGTCACACATTTTATTATAAGAAAATGATGATTGATTTTAAATTATTATAATTTGTGAAAAAAAAATGATGTATTTCAATATTACTCAATGATCTTACCGATGTGACCTCCATCTTCTGGCTTTCTCATTCTAAATTTTGAATAGGATTCATTCCCTTGTTCAAATTTACATTTCATTTAAATCAAAGGGGAAAAATTCGTGGGGGGGTGTAAAAGCAGCTTGATCTGACCCCTTTGATATGTATTTGATACAATACTTGATTGAATGAAGTGATGAGCAGATTTCAACATTGATATAACAGCTGAATTGTTGCAACAAATATGTATTGTAAGGCATGACACACTGATTGGTGATTTCTTACTCAACTTGACGTCCATATTGTCTCATTTTGATTTTGCCTATGTGACCTGCATTTTATGTCTTTCCTCTTCTATATTTTGGATAGGAATCATTCACTTTTTCAAATTTAAATTTAATTTAAATCAAATGGAAAAAGATTCTCGGCAGCGAGGGGGTTGTGCCACACAGGTTCCCCTTTGATCAAAATGAAATATACTTAACCAAGTACCCTCGAGAATGTAGTTTCAGAATATATATGGTTATGGGGTCTATCTCCAAAACCTTAGGAGAAGTTCGATAACAAAACAAAGAGACAAACATAGACTACAACTTTTATAGCTAAATAATCCAGGGAATGTAGTAGTCTTATGTGTGAGGAAAATAGAAAACTCGTTAATTTTAGAGTTTCAAGTTATTCATTTAAATTCGAATTATAAATTATATACGTATCGTTGCTAATATTAATGGTAATATTAGCTGTTTCCTTATAAGGAAACATTCAGCACCATTGACCGACAGTCAGTGCATCTGTTAGAATTTATAATATTTTCTCTTTTTTTTTCAGGAAAATAGATTTTCATGTACTTCCTTTGTTATATTTTTCCTGAATTGATAGGGTCCTCCTTCCTTTCCTTTTGTTTGAGGTAGTGTGGAACGTTAGCACCTTGATTATGTCATTATTCTCTTTTCGACTTACAAGGGCTACCCATTTTACTTGTTGCTGCTGTTGAAAGTGCTCAAGTGATGCAGTTTCTGTTACCTGGTACAGTTCTTTTTCTGAGGTTCTATAACGCCACAAGATTCGAGAAATGAAGGCGTACAACGGCAGAAACGTTGTGATAAGTATGGCAACAAAGATGAGGACGATAGCCCAAACAATGTAAATAGTGTAAATAATACCTCATCTCAAAAATATAGACTGATACATGATGATCCTTGCTAAGGCCTACACGCTTCACTCGCGCGAAGTTATTTTTAACCATCGATCGGAGAAAGTCTTCGCATATAGTCGACTATTTAGATATTTCTGAGTGGATTTCACGCCGTGCATGGCATCGATATGAAAGTCTTGATCTGATGTGACTATTTAAGAATTTCCCGATTTTTTAGGCTAATGTTTTCGTTGTGTACTGGCTTACAGTGTTGGGTGAAAATATGTACAGCACAGCTTATTCTATGTTCGACTTCCTTATCTTCTATATTAATATTTTCGTAACTGATTCATAAACCGATGTATTCGAAATTGTGATACTATTTAGGGCTGCGTGAAAAAAAGAAAAAAAAAGGCTAGAATTAAATTAGGTGATAAGAATCTATCACGAAAAGACGATGTTATTTTTTTTCTAACAAGGAAAAGTGGTAAAGATTTTATTTTCATTAGCGAAGAAAGTAAGGTCGCGGATCTGCCGCATTTGATTTATGTTACGGGGCGGCGAATAAGATATAGCCATCTACCCATGGCAATAAGGAAAGTTTCAAATTGGCCGATTGGCCTACGGGACAGAATGCTAAAAGATAATAATTAATTGGGTCGCGAGAGGAATGTCCGCTGGACCTCCCGCAGAGTACCAGGAAGGAAAGATTAAGCCTTTGACTATCTGCAGAATATCATTTGAGAGGAGCATCTGTTTTGTGTCGGAGCTGGCTATGATAAAAAGAAAAAATTATTTTATCGGGACGAATAATTGGCTGTGGATATCGCCAGATGACCACCCACTTGTTTGGCGAAGGTCTCGAGTGACGAATTCCAGGTGACATTCGGATAGAATTGAGATTAAAGGACCACACTACGCGTCGTATTGGTTTGTTGTCGGGCAGAAGAAAAGAAAGAAAGAAAGAAAGAAAGAAAGGGAAAAAAAAGAAAGATATTTTTTTTTTCTTTGAGCAAGATTTTTTAAACCGAGGCCAGTCTGGCCACACCCACACTGCTGGGCGCCCATTGGCTGAATGGTGGCGTGAGCGGTAGGCGAAGGTAATCATGTGAAGAAGGAGAGGAGGCCTGTTGACGCCCCCTAAAGAGATCGGTGTGAGATGCATACTGTGAGAGAGAGGGGGAACACGTTGACACCCTGTGAGGGTATGGGTGAGATACCAATATGAGAAAGGAAGAATTTGGG
Organism: Acanthosepion lycidas; assembly: GCA_963932145.1. Classification (NCBI taxonomy): domain Eukaryota; kingdom Metazoa; phylum Mollusca; class Cephalopoda; order Sepiida; family Sepiidae; genus Acanthosepion; species Acanthosepion lycidas. The sequence continues at coordinate 98,193,953 of OZ010571.1, forward strand.
AGGACGAAAGACTTCCAAAAAAACCTTAATGCGGACTTAGAATTATCAAGGAACCTCAAACCCCAACAGGCCCACCCCGGTTTTAGTCGGCGTCCATATACGCAGAGTTGCAACGAGTAAGACGGCAGTTCGCAGCTGAGCAGTTGAGTTGGGGTTAGAAAGACAGGCAGGCAGTTGAGTTGGAATTGCAGAGACCCGCCTCGCAGAAAGCTGACTGAGATCCACGCAATCACGACCTCAACTTCTAACCAAGAACAATTTATTTTTGAAGAACGATTTAGACTCACACCATTAAAACAAGTTTTACGAATATCACCTGAAGATACACCAAAACCAGTTTCTTAAAAGAACAATTTAACATGTTAAGACTCGCCTAAAAAACGCAAAGTGTCACGTATCCATATTAGCGGTTTGGGAGAAAGACGCAGTCCTGTATTCAGCAACCAGATATAAAATATTGTTATTCCTTTTTAACACATTTGAACTTTTCGAGTTATTACTTTATTTTCTTTTACATGTACTTGTGCGGTATTACCCTTGTTCGGACTCGACTTGCATTATGGCCCGGCGACTGATTGATTTCGTCTACCTAAGATCAAATCACAACGTGGGTAGGTTAGACTAGAAATCAAAACAGTTACTTCGGTAACCAGACGTTGAAGGCGAGCTGGGAACGACAAGGCTGATACCGAATCTAACCAGATTCCCATCCGAATCAACAAAAGGTTAGAACGTCACATTTGGTACCGCGACCAATACCAAGCCAGTTGGTCGTCACAGGACAGGATAGGACGGCAACGGCGCGGAGACAGACGTAGTGACGTCACAGCTGGTGCCGTGACCGGGATAGCACGGCGGGCGCGGCCAGGCAGACGTCACATTTGGTGAAGCGACCCCGGGGTGACATCACAAAATGTTTAAAATTTATTCATTCCAAATGAATTGATGTTCGATTCTGTGTAGAATTTAATTCCAATAAATTGTAAGCCATAAATTGATGGTATCAATTGATGACGCCTGCTCATTAAGTTTTAATCAGCTCACCAGAATAATTTCATTGTAGTAAATTGTATAAAAATAACATCAATTACCAGAAATATTTGTGTTTTCGATTGGATTATATACAATGAGAAGCGATTGCTAACATTTTTAATTATGATATAGTCGAGATATGATAAAGTCTATGTGCCGTGTCCCATCAGCGCATAGGTGGTCATGGCCCTCCAAAATTTCCTGTCCTTTGTAACTTTTACTTTGTCTTTTTGCTATCTCCCTCATCCCTGTTCTGGCAGCTATTTACATAAGATTGTTACGTAGGTTATGCTTTTTTTCCACTCTGACCCTCTTGTCTTTAATCAATTACCCCCAAGCAAAATATAAAACCGCTATGACTGAAGGGGTCACCGAGTGTGAAAGAACTTCTGAAGAAAATGAAAAACATTATTAGGGAGACTGAACGATAAAAGCACCGGAATTAAAAAAGACAGAAGTTAACGATTGACATTGCATTTAAATTTTTGAAGATTAAAGTTGCTCGGAAAGCAAGCGGCTAGAAAGATGCCTACAGACATAGAACTGTTTTCGGCTTGTTCTTCCGACTTTTTTGTGAGCAAATCATCCAAGAAAGGACATAACCTCATGAATACGCAAGATGCCAATTAGATTAGAATTTTGAATGAATGATGTCCATATCGTTGGCAATAAAGTTCAGATATTCAGTTGATGATATTCACCTATCTCTAATGAAATATGATTATTGTTTTTTTAAGGATTAATCGGTTCACCAAAATAATTTAATTGTGGTAAATCGTATAAAAGTAAGAACATCCATTACCAGAATTATTTGTGTTTTCAGTTGGACTGTATGCAACGAGAATCGATATTTCTGCTATCGTAGAATCTTTTTCTATGCTCCGTATCTCTTTCGTAACAATAAACTCATCAATGCTAGAATTGTCAATTAGTCATTTAGGCTTAAATCATGAATGGTCTCCGTATCATTGGAAAATATTTAAATCATCAATAGATGATATCTGCTAATCTCCAGCTAAACATCAATTGATGGTTCCTGCTATAAACGAATGACGCTTAAACGGGATAATAAGCCAGATTCATTTATTTTAGGTTAACAGTAATAAAATTAGTATTATTATTTTAGGTTATTAGTATTATTATTGTTTAACAATTATTTTATTATTTTATCTACCGAATTATGTTTTCAATACAAAGTAAAGTGTGGACCTAGTGCAAAATTACTTCTTGAACCTATATGATTAGAACTGGCAGGTGATACAGGGCTCTAGAAAAATATTATACTTTGTCACTTTACTCATAGACTTAATGGTTTACAGCCATATCACGTTTAAAAGGCGGTTCTCGTACGATTATAGAAGTTAATCAACCTCGATCATAGTCACTACATAGATGACCGCGTTAGAATACCACGTGCTGTAAGTTTGGATGTGCAGGTAGTGTAATAGAAAACGGCTTGTAATTTGAAACAGGGAAACGAGTTCGAATTCCAGTCGGTTTGTTAAATAAAGTAGCAGACTAATATTTTTTAGAGAACTGTATTCTACTCTGCCTTCATCATTTTGACATGCGAGGTCAGATAGGGGAAAACAAAGGAAGTCGATTGTGATTGGCTGAAGTTAGCGTGGGAATGTTAGATATAAGAGTTAAGTTTTACACGTCGAAGAATATAGACGTGTTATTTCATGTCTGGGAACTTGTTCCCCAGTGGGGGTGAGAGAGCAACCCCACTGGCTAGTTAGAAGACGTACCCGCTCACGTGGTGAATAAAAATAGTTAGCATTTAAAATTCTTTTGTTGAAGTTCTCTTCTACCTCAGAACTACAAACAAGAAGCGATCACCGGTTTGAGAGAAGAAAGAAAAGACTCAAAAATGTGAGTGAATCGACGGCGTGACCAGGATCCTTCAGAATGTAGGGACGCAGAATATGGCTTGCAACAAAAAGTGGAAAGGTTCGGAGAGGACTCAAAAGAAGGGAATATGAAGAAAGAAAAAAGAAGGAAAAATTAGTCTAAATGTATTGGACAGTTTGTAAGTACGATGATATTACTTTGTTCTACTGTCACACACATACACACATCTTCAACAAAACAAAATAGGAGTGACGAATAGAGTAAAAAAAAATGAAAAGACAATGAACATCCATACTCACGCATGCACACTGATGCGACAATATCAATTTTGCTGAAATATTTTAGTGATTTTAGTCTGTTTTATTTTGTTTTGTCTTTTTACCATGTGCTGAAAATTATTGTTGATTTTGATAGGAACGTTAAATGTATTTGGTGCATCTAAATATTTTGTCTGGCAAACTTTTGGCCACATGGAGGCCTGAATACATAACGCAATGGAAAATGGTTTTGAAAAAGAAAGACTGGCAGCATTTTCTGATAGGATATCCCCATTGTAATTTCTGTAGATGCGTGCATTCAAATCTTTTAAGTTTAGAATTATTTTGTTAATTGTAATTACTGAAAAATAATTTTTTTTTTGTAACATGGTGTGGAATTTTTATTTTTTTATTTTACGAGCCGGTGTGCCTTTTTGTTGTTGTTTTTACCTTCATTGGTTGAAGAATTAAGTTGTTAATTGGTGAATTTTGTGAGTTAATTTTTGTGGAAAAATTACGTTAATTGTTGTGGGAATAAGCAGATTCAGCCTGCATAATTTCGGGTTTCCGAATATGTTTCGGTCTGTGTCCTGTGAGCGGGGTGGGGTAGAATTGTTACACCTGGCTATGTAGATAAACAACAATTAGGAATAGAGAAGTAGTTTTTTGCTATGAAGTATTCAGTATAAAATAAATATAAATCCCAAGATACCCCCGAGGTCAAAGAAGGGATTAGGAATTAGCGTAGTATGTGATTCAGGCCAGAAAAATGAGAATACCAGTCGATGTAAGCTTGGCTGTGCGGATGGGGTGATATATAATGGCTCAGAGTTGATATTCGAAGAGCCGAGTTCCAATTCCACTTATATTCACTTAAATAGAGCAAATAGTCTTGAGAAAATTATGAATCCACATCTTTTTATCCAGTCCTTGCTTTAATTAATAAGCCCTATATCACTAAAGCATTATTATCTCGCAAAAAC
>OZ010571.1:98203078-98230578 GCA_963932145.1 Acanthosepion lycidas
TGTTGTTAATTGCCTTTTATATTCTTATAACAGGTGTTGTTAATTGCCTTTTATATTCTTATAACAGGTGTTGTTAATTGCCTTTTTTTTAAATTTCTGGAAATACATCGGTGAAACATGAAATTTAAAGAAAAGAATATATGAACATAAAAGAGAATTAAAATTAAACAACGCATTCAATGCACTTGTATCCCACTTGAAAATTCAAAGTCACAACATACATACACTAGGGGTGCTTTCTCGTATTGCCATCGCTTCATATCTAGAGTGAACTACGACTGTGACTTTTGAACTCAGCCAGTGATTTCAGATACGACTGTCTAAAACACAGATAATGTTACTGTGGACACGTGACCGATCAACCCAACATTTATTTTTACTATTATTGCCACATTGACTACATATAGTAGTACTCCACATGGCATAGCAAAATTATGATAGCATCTCGTTTGATGATGTAAGGCAATAAATATAACCAATAGTTTCAGGTAGACCAGGCTTAAGCCACTTTCTTAGACTACTCTTCACGCAGCCATTTTTACATATATATATATAGAGAGAGAGAGAGAGAGAGAGAGAGATAGGTAAGTTGTTGTTTTAATTTCGCGCATGCGCGTTGTTTGTTTTTTTTTTTTTTGTTTTTGTTTTTTTTTTTTGTCGACTGTACAGTATAATAGGCTCAGCTGGGCACCGTATGTGAGAAAAAGAGCACCATGACACATCTCACGCCACCAGAAATTTGGAATCGGAATGCTCTACTGCTTGGTATTCGCGCTGGAGCTTCCAGCGCGAATACCAAGCAGTAGAGCATTCCGATTCCAAGCACCAGCGCGGACATTTCAGAGTGATTTGAGTGTCAATCTGAGGACAGTGCAAAGAATTCGGAAAGAGTTCGATTAGTCTAATGGTGATTACGAATGTGTTTGGAGTGATCACTAGTGACGGCGATGTTACGCTTTCATTCATCTTCCCACAGGACTACAAACCCAAAACTGAGGCCTACATCAAGTGCCTTTAGGAGGGAATGCTGCTCTGGGTCAAAATGGTGGCTGCTGGAAGACCCTATGGTTGGCAACCGGACTCTCCAGCATGCCACACAAACAGGAAACCAGTCATGGCTCTCAGACAATTTCTTCGACCACATCACCCCTTAAATCTAGTCACAAACTCCCCAGACTGCAACCCCCTTGATTATTATGTGTGGAGAGCAGTTGAGCGAGAGATGAACAAAACTCCCTGTAACACCAAAGATGAACTTAAGGCAAGGATTATGGCGGAATTCACCAACTTAAACAAGGAGACCGTCAAGAAATGATGCAGGAGATTCCGAAGTCGTCTGGAGGCCGTAGTTGAAGCCAATGGCGATTTTATTGAATAAATTTACTCTTTAGTATTTCAAGATATGTTTGTGTAATTTTGCTAAATATATCAATTAAAATGAGATGTCAGTGTTTATGCCCCCCCTTTTGTGCAATTTAGACGACAATTTATCCATCACAGTCTGTATGTGATCTCATCATGCAAAAGCTTATATTTCGTCAAAGTTGAGCGCTTCAACGCGGCTAGTGTAAAGGTTAGCAAGTTTGTCTTGCTAGGTTAATTATGACTGAGTAGTGAGATCTATCCTCACTCAGTTCTCCATATTTTCGGCCTTGTGCCATATCTAAGCTACAATTAATAAATCGCTATTACTTCATTCGTTATTTTTACTCGGAAGTTCATTCAAAGTTATCGGGATTTCTCACATTTCAGGACATTTCAAGAATTACTATAATAATTATTACAGAATATATATTTTGTTTCATAAACCCTTGGAATATAATACTAATATAACTTTCAGTATATAATATTATATAATATGCAATTATAATATTTATATTGTGTAATAAGCACTCATTCATCTGCACACACACACACACACACATATATATATATCACAATATGTTTTATACAGAAGTATTATAAGTTTTATGAAGAAAGATTGCATAATCACAATAACTTTTATACGGAAAAATTTTATATATGTGTGTGTGTGTGTGTGTGTGTGTATGTGTGTGTATGTCTGTGTCTGTGTCTGTGTATCTGAAGCCTCCTAAAGATCGGATTGAATAACTACCAAAAAGTTCATCCGCGAATCTCTAATCAAAATTACAAATTTATTCGTATAAATTATTAGGTTGGTGCAAAAATAATGTTGTTTTCTCACATAGTAAAATATGTGAGAAAACGACATTATTTTTGCACCAACCTAATACCTTTATTTGTATTAATCCTCCACACACACCTACATACACACACACGCATATATATATATATATATATATATATATATATATATATATATATATTAACCCATATTATCTAAAACTTTAAGGAGCTATTTATATTGAAATGATCATTATAAAAATACCGTTTCAAATGATAATATATGTTTTTATTAGAGACATTTACAATAACTTATTTGGTGGTGTAAGTTTTATGATGCAAGTCGAGAGTTTTTCATCGTATTGTAAGCTAATATATATGATAGTGTAATTAATAATACATTTCTTTTTAATTTCAGATATATAAATATTGTTATGGCCCGTAAGAAATATATGATTCTAAAAGAGAGACAATGGTTTATGAATAAAAAATCAATTCTAAAATTGCGAACACGAGAAACAGCGATCAATTAAAAGACAAAGTGAAGACACTAGCAAAACTTAACTGGCTTAATCAACTAAAAAAATGATTTGAAAATGTTTTTAAAGTATTAGGTTGGTGCAAAAATGATGACGTAATAATGTCGTTTTTTGACGTATTTTTAACGTCAAAAAACGACATTATTACGTCATTATTTTTGCACCAACCTAATATTATGTAATAAAATCAAATCGTCCAGGAAGGAAAATATTCGAAGAAATTTGTGAAAAAAGATTCAGAGTATTAAAAGCATTTGTTAAAAGCGCGAATAACCAAACTACGCAAAGTTGAGCGAAGAAGTATTTGAGAGCCTGGCAGTTGTTCAAATTAGCTCTCCTCCTTAGTACCACGACTACATAAATTTTCTACTAGATTGTCAATTAGGTCTCATCATTTTGATGTCGAAATAGATACATGTCAGCGTAAGTTCTATTCAAAGAAATTCTTTTATCGCACCTTTCGCCTGTGGAAATTTTTTCCGGGTTTTTGCTTTCCTTCTACCTACGTTCTTCAAAAGTTTTAATGCAACATCAATCACCAACTTCTGCTTTACTGAATCATATTCTTTTATTATCCTTTCTCCTCACTAAAGTTTTCTCATTCTCTTTCACCCCTGCGTCTTAGTGGTATTATCGCCTTGTTTGGGATGAAATGATTTTTTTAAAAAAATGTATTCTCAAGATATTCCAACTGTCGGACTGTATGTATGTAGAATTGTGCGAGAGGTCGGTCCTTCACTCAAATAGTCAAAAACACAACTAAACTTACTACAATGAGGATGTTGTGTAATGATTTGGCCTATTCTTATAGGCACTATAATTATTGATCTTTGCAAAATTGCTGATGTTATCGAGATAAACGTAAAGAATCTTTGTATTAGATAAATAATTTCTGAGTTGAGGAATCGGTTGTAATGACGAATGTATCTTTCTAACTAATCATACGTGGCAGTTAAGAATAAATTTGAAGGATACTTACATACTTTAGTTTTTGCAACGCAGTGGCAGCATACACAGTGGATGAAGGAAAAATGTTGTTCTCCATGAAAACGTAAAGCAGCATGGAGAAATAATAACACAGTATATTCATCTGACTTTCCAGCAACTGATAAATTCCGTTGTTCGATCGCTGCAAAATGCTATGAAAGGGGGAGAGTTTATCGATTAAAAAGCTGAGTCAACATTACGTCGAAAAAAACATTCAACTTTAAAACCGGCGGGATTTTACAGGCCTTCTTCAGGTGATCGGAATTTCGAATCGAACACCGGGATAGATTGTTCTAGCTCGAGGTACCATGACGTTTTCCAGATGTGCCGTTTATTTCCCTTTAACACAACTCCCCCATTCTTGGTCCATCAGTCTAGTAGCTTGGTATTGAACTCACAACTTCACAACTCTATGTGCCTGAACCACTGGATCTTACCAACGTCTTTATCCACTGGACCATGTGTCCTTTTCTGTAAAAACAATGCTCAAGGATAGAAGAGTTCTCGGAGGCAATAAAAACTAATGGGTGTAGTTCTAAATAGCAGCAGCGTTAGCACAATAAATGAATAAAGGACCCACGTCGGTTACAAAATTGTCAAATTGCCCAAATTAGGCAAATTTAAATGCGGTACCAGGTTAGTAGATAGGTCTCATAATTTTACAGTTAAAATCGCTAAATGTGACCATAGATTCCTATTCTAATAATTTCTTATCTCACACTTCACGCATACGGAATTCTCTTCCGGTTTGTTTGATCTTCAAAAGTTGAAATGCATTGTCAATAGTTTCGTTCAATAATGTTCTTTTATTTCTCCACTCTCGTTTCTTTTTTGTTTTGTTTTTTTGTTTTGTTTTTTTGTTTTGTTTTTTTCTCAGACTAACCCCTCCTTGCATCTGAGTGGCTTTATCGCTTTTTTGGTGAAATGATTAAAAAATGTAAAAGTATAAAACAATGCATTCTGATATATGGGATATTTAAGTGGTCAAATGTATGCTACTGTAACCTATATTTTGTTAACTTTTATAAAAAAATAAATTTATGATTTCTTTTGTTTATTTACATAATAAAAACTGACGCCAACAAAACAAGTTACTATCGTTAGTTTTAATAAGCATAGGAATTATAAGTTGAAACTAGTAGGAAATAATGTTCATGTTAGTTTAAATATATCCTGAAAATTTTGCCACCATCATTTGTATTGATATGTTTTTTACGGCTTATCAACCCTTTGCATGTTATTTAAAGTAAGTAAATATTTTTAGATTGCAAGAATATTTTGGGAGATAATAAGAATTTTTACTGATACAAGTTCTACTAATTACTCACAGCTGTGGGGAAACGGGTGTTTTTATAGTATTTGCGCATAATTGAATAAAAAGAACCTGACTGGAATTGGAACCGTGCTCTTCGATTTCCAATTCCGAGCCGTTATGCATTACATCACCCAGACATCCAACTTTACAGCAACTGGCATTCCCAGGCGGTCAACCATCCAGTGTTTGGATTTTTCCTGCATCGTTATACATTTAAACAATGTTTCTGTAGAATTAAATAAAATGAGATAGATAGATAGATAGATAGATAGATAGATAGATAGATAGATAGATAGATAGATAGATAGATAGATAATGAACAGTATTAGATAGATAGATAGATAGATAGATAGATAGATAGATAGATAGATAGATAATGAACAGTATTAGATAGATAGATAGATAGATAGATAGATAATGAACAGTATTAGATAGATAGATAGATAGATAGATAGATAGATAGATAGATAGATAGATAGATAGATAGATAGATAATGAACAGTATTAGATAGATAGATAGATAGATAGATAGATAGATAGATAGATAGATAGATAGATAGATAGATAGATAGATAATGAACAGAATTAGATAGATAGATAGAAGTTGCTTAACTTCGGTGAACGTATTTTTTATACGATAACAATTTTAATTAGTTAGAAATAAATTTGGGAATAATCGAAATTAATTGCGAAATCCAGTGAAAATCACATTGAAATCAAAATAATTGTTTATACAAAAAGTAAGGACCTACGTACATCAAATTGTCTTTAAATTAAGTGTCGACAGAAGAATTATCGTTGAACTTTTAAAAGGTATGCTTTAATGTTAATGCAAATTTAAATACAGCGATTAATTTTGAGTTCTTCTGTAGTTTATGCCTATAGCATCTACCTAGTGTGATGATTGCTCAATCAAGAGGGCCTCCTCCACAGGAGCTAACTTAAATGGCACCCGATAGTAAATAAGTATTAAAATAAATTATTAAGAAGGAAGGAATTTATGTAACAACTTAAATTCAACTCTCTTTCTCTCATTGATCCGTATTTTGATTGGTGAAACTAAGATTATGAAATAATTACACTAATACAAGATTACGAATATATATATATATATATATATATATATATATATATATATATATATATATATATATATTCATCTTCTATGTGCCGTGTCCCTTGAGACCGTGGGCTCTACCTAATTTCTTATCCTTCGTAGATTTTAGCACTATTTGTCTTTTTACTATCCCTCCTAGTACCTGTTCTGCCATTTATTTACACAAGTTTGTTAGGTACGTTATTCGATGATTTTCGTTATCCCTCTTACCTTCAACATATGCTGTGAGTGTCAAATTTTACAGGCTTTCTTTGTCTCATTACGTCTACAAGAAAGTTCAACTCTCTTTCTGATTTTTAGTATAAGTATCCTTTTTATTTTCCATAAAACAACCTCTGTTCATGTTATACTCAGTATTTTAGACCCACGTTTCAGTTGCTTCAAATCACATTTTCATCTGTGAATAAATTGTCCAGCATTCACTACCTCATAAGATATTACATAGCAGTTTAGTACTGTTTTCTTCTTTCTTTTTTTTTTTTTTTTTTTTTTTTTTGTTTTCTAACAAATAATTATCTTTCTTAATAGTCTTTCCTAATACAATGCGCCTTCGGATTTCGATGTCATATTATCCGCCATATATAATTTTGTTAGCTTGAGTAAAATTGTTGTTTCTTAGGATACTATATCATACGATAGATGGATAGACAAATAGCTAATGAACAAAATGGAATAGATAGATAGATAGATAGATAGATAGATAGATAGATAGATAGATAGATAGATAGATAGATAATGAATAGACTGAAAAAGATAGATAGATAGATAATGAATAGACTGGAAAAGATAGATAGATAGATAATGAATAGACTGGAAAAGATAGATAGATAGATAGATAGATAGATAGATAGATAGATAGATAGATAGATAGATAGATAGATAGATAATGAATAGACTGGAATAGATAGATAGATAGATAGATAGATAGATAGATAGATAGATAGATAGATAGATAGATAGATAGATAGATAGATAGATAGATAGATTCATTCAAAAGCAAATTGCTAAACAGATACGCAGGTGTTAAATATTTATTTTTCTTTTCCAGCCTCTATTCAAAAATGTTTGGCTATCCGCCTACCATCGTTTACAATATCCACAAGGAATTTAGTTTTTTTTTGTTTTTTGGGGGGGGGTATTTTTTTTTTTATTATTATTATTATAAATTACGTCAAAATGAATGGGTTTGCCTGTTTCTTTTCTCCATTCTCTTATGCTAACTAAAGTCTCGCTGATTCACGTGTGTTCAGAAGGAGCACATACAAAGCTTACCAACCCAATTATGCGCGTGAACGTTCGTGTTATATCTTTTTACTCATACAACTGCGTCTATATTGATTTGGAGTGTAAATAAAACTATTTTTTCTTCGTTTTCTATCCTTCACTGGGACTCTTGACCTTGCCGAATCTAATATCAGATAAATTACGGAAGCCAGAACCTCCGGGCTACATACAGAAATATTTTTTCTACTGCTACTCCATTACATTTCTTGTCCTCTTTTCTTGACGGCATCATGGTTTTTTTTGGGGGAGGGTTGTTTTCTTTTTACCTTTTTTTCCTGAGTCTATTTTATGCTTTATATATATATATATATGTTTTTAATTTCCATTATTATTTTCGCTTTTGAATTTTCTTTTTATTTACAGAGAACCCTTTACCTGATCATCATGGTGTCCTATTCTGTTTCTGTTTTCTGTAACCCAGGGATAAGCCCAAAAAAATCTCGCTTCAAAAGGCCTCTCCTAATTCTACAATATTGAACCGAAGAAAGCCAAGACTTTCAGATGTCAGAAAACTGACTTTTGCTCATTACATCCGTCACATATCTCTTTCAACGTCGCTACATTTTTTCCTGTATAAATCTGACATCTTCAACATAATTTCTTTTCCTCTTCGCTGACAGGATAAGCTGTAGTTTTCTTTTGGTAAATTACATTGTTCTTTTCCCTTAAAAACAAAAAGTAATTCTATCTTCGCAACTGTTTTTCAGTCTATATTTCCTACCTCCCTCTTTTTTTTACTATCTCTCTCTCTCTCTGTTTTCTTCTTTTTCCCATTTTTTCCTTTCACTCCCTCTTTTTCTCTATTTCTCTTATTCTCTCTATCTTTTCTTTTCTGTTTCTTTATCTCTTTTTCCTCCCTATCTGTTTTTATTTCTCCCATTTTCTCTCTAATTCTTCTTCTTTCCTTTTCTTCTCTCTTTCCTTCGCTTTTCTATTTTTCTTTCTCCTTTTTCTCTCTATTTTCACCTTCCCTCTCATTATGCCTCTCTGTTTCTCTTTTTGTCCCACTCTCTTTCTGTCTCGCTTTCTATCGTTATTTTCTTACTGTCTATCTCTTTCTCTTTCTCAAAATTTTCTTTTTTCAGTAATGAATGCTGCAATGTAAGCTATTAGTAAGAACGGATCTAAATGTAATTAAGTTATATTTTTTGAACTAGTGATATATTCGCTGCCTTCAGCAATTTTAGTAGCTCAGTGTTAAGAGAATTCCTGCCAATATATTATTCTTTCTAATAATATTTGATACCGAAAAAATTTGAGGGCCCCAAATTTACTTCTTTTTTATTTCTGTATATCCTTGTAGTAAGAAAATTTTCCAGTAATCCAAATAAATTGTAATTCACAGGATACTCACTGCGCTCATCAAAACAGAATATTTCTAGCGAAACAGAGCAAGCTCGGTTGTTGGGTGGCAACCAATTTAGGAGAAAATAAATTCAAAGGCCTAGCGAAAACAACAGGAAACTACTGCATAATTGTTCCTAATAAGCCAGGTCAAGTTACAGGTAAGAAAGAAAAGGAATCTATGGAGAGCCATAAACGCTTCCGTTTTGAAGTAACGTAACATTAAAAAAACAATGTCACACAGACAGGCACATTAGAATTTTGCGTTTATTGTGTCTTTAGAACCCGGTAAATCACAGTGCGCATTAACTGTTCATATGTTACGACGTGCATAGATCACACATTTCATATGATTAATCCTTCAGTATCTGTCTATATTTCTGAGATGAGGTACACTATTACATTATTCGGATTATTGTCCTCATCTTTCTTGCCATATTTATCACAAAATTTCGGCCTTTGTACGCTCCGGCCTTCTTCAGGTCCTTAAGGATATATGGCACAGTGGATAAAGGTGTTGGTTAGATCCAGTAGCAGAACCCAAAGAGTTATGAGTTCAATACCTGATTTAGGCAGTAGAGAATTTGGAGGGGTGAATTAACAGGAGATAACTGATAACATCCATTAGACATGGCACGTGGAACTAGAACAGTCTACTCCATCGAGCGAAATAAAGGGTTTAGTTCGACATTCCAACCACCTGAAGAAGGTCGGAGCGTACAACGGCCGAAACGTTGTGATAAATATGGCAACAAATTTGAGGATAATAGTCCGAATAATGTAAATAGTGATTTAATCCTGGTTTTGGTGATGGGATTGCTTTGACAAGATGATAATCATTCTTTTTTCATCTGTTGGGCTGTATCAGTTTTTCATAACAATCCAGTGAGGAGAAAGAATGGCTTTATTCCTGGTCAACATACTGTTACGAAATGTGTAACGTTGTTTTCGATTACTTCGTAACAGTTCATGGGGAAACCAAATTTCCTCCTTACTTATCTTTCCGGTTTTCTTGATATATTCTTATAAAGTTGAACAAAACGCATTGTGCCTCTTGGCTAAATCGCCGGTGCTTAGACGAGCATCCGCTTCAACAAGTACCTTCATAATTTCATTACTCTAAGTGTTTGTTCTTCCAAAGTACGACTTGTCAGAAATATGAGAGTCACTTTTTACAAGTCTACTGACCCCTTGGATAGCGTTGACACGTTCACTGCTTCTGCGTACAGAGCACACATATTTCTCATTTGCTCAGAGCACAGAGTAAATTTGAAGGTAAATCAATAGCCACAGTCATAAGCTGACCTCGCAAGAGAACAAGACGAAACTCTTCAACGTAAAGATTACAATTGTGTCCACCGTTGTTAATATATTTGAAACGGTTCTAAAATTATCAAGTCGACCGCAGCCGAACTCAGTCAGGATCATAGACTCCTTGTGAATTACACGATCTTTTCGTTAGCTGCATAGTATGTCCTTCGCCAGGGCAACATATAGTTTTGAATTCAGAGCTGTCCCTCTAGACTGGTCGATGACCAAAGAGAAAGAGCCCAGTTTGCTTTTTCTTTGACCCATAGCTGGGGTTAATTCGAAGAGATAGATTCATGCCTTTCCTCGAAGGACATTCACGCGTAAGTGAATTTGAAGAAATCGACGTTAATTCGAACTGTGGGCTTTGATTTCTCATTCTGAGCCGCTACGAATTGCACCACCCGCATATTCTAAAAAGGTTGGACGAATTTAAAATCCGGGGAAAAATCCAGAAACTTGACAGATGAGAGCACTGCTGTGAATGAAGTAAATACAAAAAAGACTGTACGATATTTACCCAGTCCAAATAATAGCTAGACATCTGTTGTGATCGTGAGCAGGCGGGAAAAGAAAACAATGTTTCAAATGTTCAGAGGAGCGCCATCCTTTAGTGCCATCATATCATTACAACCAAGACTCACTTTGGTTTACCCCCAGTGTTGACTAGACCGCATTCCCTCCGTATTCCATTGGTAACAAGAAAGTTCCACACAGGCAGATGTTCCCACAGATCGCTACTCCATGCAACAGAATCCAGCGTGATAATTCTACGAGCACAAAAGTTTTAACCACTTCAAGTGTAGAGTCAATCGTTATCAATCTTCCATTTCCTTATAATCATAATTATAATAATAATAACTGGCCATTAGGGCGGTTAGCCAAACCCTATTGCAGCCTCTCGCTCAGGCACATTTGTGCTAGTTCAACACCCACAGAGACCACCTGTGGTTTATACTGCAACTATGCTGAGCATACATTAGTTACAGTTTCTGAGAGAGAGCGTGTTATCTAGAATGATCAACAATCTGGACACCACCAGCACCCTCAAACCCTCGGTCACGATGACTTGTGACTTCGTGCTAGCACAGCTATCGACGGCCCCACATGTTCCGTCTATCCAATTTCACTAACAAGGCTTGAATCAACCCGTGGTATAGTTTTCAGGCACTTTCGAAAGGTGCCGCACTCTGGGATCGTTCCCACTCCAGACCGATAACATCATGTGGCATTGTTAGGGCTAGAAATAAAGACACAAGAGAGGAATGGAGTTAAACAAATATATTAACAGAAACAGTAATACAAACATATACAAACGAGAGTGTTACAGCAAGAATGTTCGGTCCGACTGTAAGAGTCGACTGCTGGAAACTTCCCTCTCCAAATGACAGTACCTGCTCATATTTATAGTTAGGAGAGTCCATGCGTGCGTGGGTAAATTACCATAACACATCAGGAAGTATCCTTCCTGACAAATCGACCATGGTAAGGTTCGAACCCGAGTCTCATGGTCAGAAAACGGATGTTCTAATCACTCGGCCACGCACGCATGCTCATAACGTCATACTTACGCTCATATCACACATTTCATGCAGTAACTCTCTACTTTGAGTGGCTCTTGAGATTTTTATTGAATGAAAATTATTAAAGAAAATAGTCAAGAGAGCAGGTTTAATACACCTGAAGAAGGTTTAATCATTTCTCAGTTCTGTCTTCGGGCAGAGTACGACTCAGTTGCGTCTCCGTCGGGGGACAGAGTCGCAACTGAGGAAAATCACACTGTGAGGTGTCCCACCCTGGGGAACAGCTGTCTGAGGCTGCACCCTCTCATTGCACTTGAGAGAGGGGGATCGGTGCTCGCTACGAGGCCAGCGCAATCGACGGTTGCATGGATTCGGAGAATTTTTGTCCTTGGCCCGAATATACGCGCTCGGGTTCCCCCACAATAAACTCGACCTTGTGTCACGTCACGTCCAAGTGGGGAGATGAGGTAAATAACTACACCTGAAGAACTTTGATTTTTCAGCTGAAGAATGTCCCTGTTTCGGGAGACTACTGAGTGAAAATTAACCATAGTGTACAGCTCAAACTATTTCGTCTTTATTAAACAAGTAAAATGATTTCTGGGATTAAAAATGTACCCTACCCGACTTAAAAGCTTTGTTCTTTTCTCGCTAGAAGCTGAATGTCATTGGCTCCATTTAACACAGACACTTAGAATAGTTAATTCAACTGTTGACCTAGCCTTCGAGTGTTATTTTACTAAAATCCATAATAAATCCACTTTCTCTCTCCCTCCTCCTCTCTCTCTCCCTCTTCCTCTCTCTCCCTCTCTCTCTCTCCCTCTTCCTCTCTCTCTCCCTCTCTCTCTCCCTCTTCCTCTCTCTCTCTCTCCTTCACACACACAAACACGACTGAAATTGGAAATCGGCTCTCCGACTTCTAATTCCAAGCCATTATCAATTACACCACCTGCATACCCACATTTATAGTCCCTTGTATTTTTAAGTGGTCACCCATCTAGGTACTGACCAAACTCGACGTTCCTTAACTTCTGTGTTGCAACGTTGTTTCAAGGTAATATAGCTGTGAACGGTGCTGCACAATAAATCAACTATTGTGTTAATGATATTCGAAATAAAATGAATTCCTTGTGCACATTCACAAGAGAAAACATCACAAATGCTAAAAACTGGTGTCAATACATTTAAGCGGAATCATTTACAACAGTTGTCGGAATGATTAAATGATATTCCAGGTGTTCAAGATGTTATCGCAGAGTATTTCGACTATCAGTCACACATCCAAGTCGAAAGGATTTTCTTTTTGTTAAAGCGTTAATGGTGATTTCATAAGAGATAAAAAGGGTTCATGTTCTTTCTTTTATTATTTGTTGCCATTTTTTCATTACTCGAAACGCTTTCTTATTCAGCATTTCCTTTTTGCTGTACGCATCTGCCTTTCTTCCTTCGGTTTTTCTGATTTAATCTTCATAAAGTCATACAATAAACTTTCCTCAATACACTCTCTAACTCATGCGCTAAGTCTTTCTATCTAACTGCACCCCCTGTCTCTGCTTCTCTACCCGTCTCTTTCTTTCTTTCTTTCTTTGATTTCCTCATCTATATTCTTATTTTCTTTCTCCTTCGCTCTTTCTCTTAAATATGCATGCACTGACACTTTCCGATAGTCCGTCTCTATATCTCACGTTATATTGTTGATTATAGATAGATAGATAGATAGATAGATAGATAGATAGATAGATAGATAGATAGATAAGAAGAATATCATCTTTGAGTTTATTCTCTGGCATTGATTCGTCCATTATATTTAAGAAATAATACATCCTATTTTTATATATCAAATCCATTTTTTCTGTCTATCTGTCTCTTTCTCCCACTGACTCATATATATATATATATATATATATATATATATATATATATATATATATATATATATAATTATTTATTTAAAAATATGATTCCAACACGCTACATAAGAGGTCTCATGTTTCAAAACAAGAGCCGAAAACTTCAATATAATTATTTGAATTAAATTGAGTTAAAGTAAGCTCTGTTCCATCTTCAAGCGAAATTTTTTTTGGAATAACTTATTTCTGAAATTTACGTGTTTTAATAGTATATTCACAATTGAAATCAAAATTTCCATGGTAACAGCCAGGGCGAATAGTTTAAAATAGTTAGGGGTGTTGAGTGTTAATAATTTGTAACTCTATACTGATACATTCAAAAACAGAAACTAAAAATTTCAAATTCATTTATATAATTAAATTAAAGGCTACCGCCCCTTGTTAAAATTATTGAATTTCTACGTATCCTTGAAAACAAATATTATGAATGTATGTGCTTATAAAACTCAGTAAATTTCAAAATACGTTATTCCAAAATTTGCTTGCAAATGAAACAGAGCTAGAGCCTTTGATTTAATTATATAACTGAATTTGAAAGTTTTAGTTTCTGTTTTTGAAACATGGTAATTCCTGTTTAGCGATAGAACCATATTTTTAAATCAGTTAATTTATAATATTTATGCTCTGAAAATTTCCATTGAGCACTGTTTATAGTTTGTAACAATGTTATTATTAAGTTTTCAAGGTATTTTGTCCTTTAATAATTATGTTCTTTTTTAATTAGGATGGGATTAGTAAAATCAAAGTTATGGCCAGTTCTGTTCTTGTGTAATACGAGAGCGTTTGAAAGATTGTTCAAACGCAAATCTCTTTTTTGTTCGGAATTGCGAGTTTTAGATCATGTAATGTCTCCCCTACACAAACATTTTTGCATTGTAAACAATATACCGACATTTTAATTAGTGTTAATTTATTTTTCTTCCAAATTATATTCCCGATTGTCTTGGAAGTGTTGGCAAAGATCCTAGTATTAGGAATAACTAATTTGTTTAAGAGGTTTTTTAGAAATTTTTTTGGAGGGTATGATTATGAATTTTGTATTATTTTTTGTTCGAAGTGTTATTCGTGGTGTCTTGTCTTTTAACTTTGTGGATTTTCTAAGCTCGTTTTCTAACGTTGAGAATGAAATGATATGGGTAGTGAAGAATTTTGAATGTTTTCTCAATATATTTCTCTTCTTCATCTAGGTATTCAGGTCTACATATCCTAAGGGATCTGAGGTAGAATCCTATGACTAATCCTGATTTCGTTCTTTGATTCTGGTGGGAACTGAAATTAATTACATCGTTTTTGTTAGTGAGTTTTCGATAAACTTTAAAATCTAATTTCTTATTGTTGCGTATTAATAGGATGTCGATGGAATGTAAGGATTTGTTTATTTCAAATTCATGTATGACTTCAATGGTAAGTTCAACCTTTCATTAATATATCTGATAGATTTATATTATGGAGATATACTAAAAGAACGCCATCTATATATCTCAGGTAAGTAGGGCTTTTAGGTATGATGTGTTTAAATGAACCGGATTATATAAAAATTTCTAGAAAAAGACAAGCAATAACCCTTCTGATAGGGGACCCCATAGGTAAACCCAATTTTTGCTTATAGAGATTATTATTAAAAGAGAAGAAACAATCGTTAGTACATGACTGGCCAATGAAAATCAAACCATACAAAATTTAAATAATAACAGAATTTCTACTATTTTGTCGGTTTTTCTCACTCTCTGACGAAGCTTTAATAAAAGTGAAAAATGTTAGATTGATAAACGTTTCCTATTTGTTCTTTATCTTATATATATATATATATATATATATATATATATATATATATATATATTAGAAACAGTGAAGTTTTGACCAAATGCAACATAACGGGTATTGAATGCATCCTAATGAAAATCCAACTCGGGTGGGGAGAACAATCGTCTTGTATGAGCGATAGCAGACTTCCAAAATAGATTCTCTTTGGTCAACTTCTAACAATCAGGTCACTTGGAAGGCCATTCTTGCGTTACAATGACAAACTCAAAGACAATCTAAAGTGATGCAGCATTTCCCTTTTCTTCCTAGAAAAAAAAACAAATCGTCAAAGCGAAGAAGCTGAGCGCCTATCCTGCTTCTAATCTATACAAAGGTTTTAGCGAGTTCGACTTGAACATCGGGATCAACTGTTCAAATATTAAAGAAAGTTGGCAGCATGCTGATCCTCTCAAAGATAGCCTTACCTGCCTCTGGAGCTTTGTGGCAAGTAGTAAAGTAGGCCTTGCTGTCCACTCGACAATGACGCTGTGGCAATTTACCCTCATCCACTAAAATAAAATAGAAAAATAACTCAACCAAATGTTCCATAAAAAAAACAACTGCAGGTCTTTGGAGACACATGCGTGTTCATAGAATTTGAGAACCTCTTTATTTTACTGAGCCTACTTTTGTCGTCCGCAAGAGTGAGTCTACCATATATATATATATATATATATATATATATATATATATATATATATATATATACCTGGTGTCACAAAAGTCACTTAGGTAATTGAAAATGTCATAACATGTAGGATTTTTCGTATTTTTATTTCGCTTTACTTTACTTCAGAAAATCAATTAATATTAACATAGGGAAATTATCCCTGGAAAAAAGCACAAATGAGAAAAGTAACAGAATCCATTCAAATGGAAATTAGTTCAGCGAATGAATAAATTCAATATCTTCATTATCCAGTCTCTGAAATTGAAATAATTTAAGCGTCGTCGATGTCAGCTGGAACGTCTGTACAAATTGCATATTGTATTGTCATATTGCTAGTTTTCTCTTTGTATGCAATACGAGTGCATCTGAAACATCTTCAACTGGTCAGTGTATTTGCGAATCGATGTTCCTGGTTCTTTTTTAACAGTCTCGCACATGCTTAAGTTTTATCTGCTAACTCTCTGTATATAATCTTCTATACTTTGGCAAGTGACCGGTGAAGTTATATTGGCCTAAACGTTGAATATCAACGAATCATGAAATCCAATGCTGTTTTTCTGGCATAGAACTATCAACAGTATTTTCTTTGAGCACAAAATGATGAACTTGTTAAATCGAAAATAAAATTCCATGATTTTGGTTCTTCGTTCTGTTGTGAATTTTTCTATAGGAATTATACTTATGATAATATTAAGTTCTGAAAGAAGTACACAAAAAGTATGAAAAATCTGACATGTTATGACATTTTATACACCTAGGTGACTTTTGGTACATCATATATATATATATATATATATATATATATATATATATATATATGTATGTGTATGTGTGTGTGTGTGTGTGTGTGTGCTCCCGAAAAAATAAAATTCGGTCGAGCAATTTAGAGGGAAAGCGCGAATTTGTAAACAGTGACTGCTACTGCTGACAATGCAAAGCTCTTCTATGAATCGAGTACTCTGAGACAAGTTCCGATTTCCGTTGGGTTTGTTATATTCCTTTGCGCGCGCATTCCCTTAGGGAAGGTATCAATCCACCTCTTCTCTTGCTAGCTATGGATTAATTAGTGAAACTTGTATCACTAAAATCATTATTATCTCAAAAAGCAATTCTAACAATCTAAAAATATTTTCTGGCTATAATTAACCTGCAAAGGGTTGATAAGTAGTACAAAACGAATCAGTCCATATTGCTTTAATCTCTCTCTCTCTCTCTCCCTGTCTCTCTCTCTCTCTCTCTCTCTCCCGTTGCAAAATGACATTTTGATTTTCTATTCGAATTTCTTCATTTTAATCTTCCCGTTTTTTTCTCATTCAGATCTGCCATATTTTGTCTTGTTCTTATCGTCAATCTGTATTTTCTGTTTTCCTTTGTTTCTCTCTCTTTGCGTTTTTTTTGTTTGTTTTTCTTACGATCCCACTTTGTTATCCTAAAGCCATCTTTGTTTTAAACTCTCTCTATCTCTCTTTCTTTCCCTCACTCTTTTCACACTTGTGCATTCATTGTTCTCCCATTGTCTTAAGATTCCATCCATTCTCATTTACTCTCAAGCCATCATCTCTCTTTTTCTCCTCCCTCTCTCTTATGTTCGTTCTTTTCCTCTCCCCACTACTCTATACGCATTCCTCTTTATTATTTTCAAATACAGCTCCGATATAATTCTGTTCAGTGTTCTCTTCTCGTAGATCTAATCACGAACAATTCATTGAACAAACCTGAAATGAATAGAGAACCCGCCATGACAATATTTTTGTCAATAACAAAAAGCTCAGGGCTGCACCTGGGTCTTGTTCAAAAATGGTTGCCAATTGTTGTCTAGGTGATAACCATGTTTGCCATTGTTGTCTCTTGTTGATAATCACGAATTTTTATATTATATTTTTGCATTTTTTCTGCTTATAAACCTGGGCGTTTTCAGTAGATTTACCAGTGCTTGGCAATTTATGTATTCTGGCAACACTGATATCCTTGATATTATCATGTCAATATTGCTGCTGAATTATGTTTCCACGCTCGAATCGATCTGACTTTCCAGAAGTATAATAAAAAAAAAAGAAACCTTTGCTTCTACCTGGAGAGCATAAAAGTTATTTGACGCGTTAATAATTTATATACAGGAGACCACCAATTTTCTATCACCTGTCGTTCCTGAGCCATGCCCCTTCTCACTTAAGCCAAGCAGTCATCCATTTGTACACCTGTAACCTGAGATTCTAACGACAATCGATTCTGATCACCGCTTTTCATATTTTCCACATAAAAACCACGCTTTACGTTGAATTAAGTATTTTATCCTAATGTTTTCAATTTATTATCATGAGAAAACCAGTATATATTTATTTTCTGAAGTTTCTAAATTATTCTCATTATTCCCCGAAGACTGGAGATGATTATCTTCATCATCGTTGTTTTTCATCACAGCGTTTCGGCCGATGTAGCCCGCGGAAGACATACAATAACGAGCCAAAGAAATGATCTACCTGTGCAAAAAAATAGCAGTTTGCTAAAAAAAACTCATGTATGTGCAGGCGGTGTCAGATTAGCGGCTCGAAATGACAAATCGGCGAGTCGAATTCGAATTCGAATTCGAATTCCAGTCACTTTCGCACAAATACCCTTGGGAAAGGTAGAAATCCATAACTTCTTTCCCAACCACTTGCAAATTAAAACACGGGGGCAAAATGGGTTCTCTAGCCGTAGTCGGCAACCTGTCTCCGAATTCAAAACCGTATATAGCCCTGGCGAGTGCATACTATATAGTCATCAAAAGAATCGTGGATTTTCACAATTACTCTATGATGACAACGGCCATCGAGGTGATAGAAGTTGTAAAAGTATTCTACAATTTCAGGAGTAGTATCTACAGTCATTCAAGGCTGTAAATCAATTGTTTTATTCACGTGGCTCTAGTTCATCGAGAGATACATACATGAATGTATCGTAATACTGAAAATAAGACATACAAAATTTATGAGTCACTTGACACCACCTTAGTAAACATCTCACATTATAATATCAATAGTTTTTTGGGGGGAAATAAATATGCGATATTATCCCGGACAGATATTTGCAGAAGATGACTCCGAAATTAGTGTAATTTCAATATATTTTTTACTTTAATGAATTATTTTTGTCTTTTAATTAAAACTGCATCGAAATAATGACCAAATCTATTACAATGAACGATTGTGTAAATTAATAAAATCTGATCGATACTTTGAACATTTTGTATTAAAAAAAGAAACTTGTGTCTTTGACTCGGTTTTAAAAATCCGCGTGCTTGGTTTTACTATAATGCAAAGATTTCATAAGAAATGAGGAAAAAAGACTTGATAATTCAATAGAGGATATGGCTCTGGTTATAAAACTAACATCGAGCGCTTCATTAATGTTGTGCCTAATGACTATCTCTAAACACTGTTCTCTCCCCAAGACTCCGTCTCAGACAACTGACTCCGACTTCTATATTTATATTCGTTTCCACGCAATAATCTACAAATTCTATCGGTACCTTCTCAAAATAACTTCGCTCGCCTCTAAATAATTGATATCAGAAACATTCCCTCTTTAACTTGTTATTATACTTCACACAAAATGTTTCCTTAATATTTAGCAAGTTATATTGCCACGATTATTCAAGTAACTGTCTGAATACCTATTTCTATTTATTTTTAATTATTTCCCCACCAAATCAGGACGGTAATGTGACTAGGACGCAATGGGTTACTGGGAGTTGAGAATGAAAAGACTTCCGTGAGGAGAAAGGAAATGTTCCAACAAGATGACGATTGATGTTGCATTTAATTTTTTTAAGATTGTATGTGGCAGGAAAGCAAGACATCGGGTTCCAGAGATAAGAAGTGCAATCAAAGAAAATTTTAGAATAGAACTTACGGTTACATCTACTTATATCAACAGTAAAACGATGTGACTAGTAGCTAATCTAGTAGTACGCTTACATTCATGCAATCGGGATACCAAGGAAGTGAGCTGTTAAGAACACCTGTTATGAAAATATTTATAGAAAAGACAGAGGGAAGCCACGTAACGGTGGTTGGAAAATCGAGATGCCAGATCAGTATTTGTACAAAAGTGAAGGTAGAAAACTTAGATGCAATTTGAACGTGGCTCGCCAATTACGTTTTCCGTGCCGTTAACAGCTACACTAATCGCATATGCTTGTCAAGAGAATACTTTATCTCTTGCTGCACTGAACAGAAATTGAAAGGAAGATCCTGGTTTTGATGATAAATATGCACTGCATAATGGAAGAATATACAGTGTAACTTGGATATAAGAGAGTTGTCGGGACCGGAGAAGTCTCTTATATCCGGGTTTCTCTTATGTCCGGGTTTGGTCAATTTTGTTTTGCTAAGTATGGCTCTAATTTGGGACCAGATAAAATCTCTCTTATATCCGGGTTTCTCTTATATCCGGGTTACACTGTATACCTAACAATGGACTTAAATGTTAATTCTACAGACTATGAGATTCCGAAAAAATATTCACAAACAATTAATCCACAAGAAAATATCTCTTATATCCGGGTTTCTCTTATATCCGAGTTACACTGTATACCTAACAATGGACTTAAATGTTAATTCTACAGACTATGAGATTCCGAAAAAATATTCACAAACAATTAATCCACACGAAAATCTCTCTCTCGTTCTCTCTCTGTCTGTCTCTCTCTGTCTCTGTCTCTGTCTCTCTCTTTCTCTCTCTGTCTGTCTGTCTGTCTGTCTGTCTTTCTGTCTGTCTGTCTCTCTCTCTCTCTCTCTCTCTCTCTCTCTCTCTCTGCATGCATGTAGCATAAATTGTCACAATCGTCTCCGATTCTGAAAGTCTACCATTCGTCAATGCCTTGAATATTACTGGTACATATGGTCTGATGCTCCTGATATGGTCTTTTCTATAAATACTTTCATGGCAATTGTTCTCTATGGTACCTAGACTTTATGAACGTAAGTACAGTACAATATTAAGATATTAAAGATCAATAATATGTCAGATATCTACTGAAAGACTTGTGAGTCCAATACCTGACCTCAACAGAACGAACAGAAACTTGGAGAGTTGTGTTACTAAAGGGAATTAACTGAAACTGACATATCCAAAAACGGCATGGCACGTGGAATTAGAACAATCTACCCCCGTAGACTAAATAAAGAGTCCGGTTCGAAATTCTAACGTATATCAGCTGAAGAAGATTGCAATATGGCAATAAAGATGAGCCCGAACGATGTAAATAGTATAAATAGTATACAATAACTCATCTCAAAAATATAGACAACTGTTTATAATATATAATAAATAACAGTTTGTTTGTTTTTTTTAACTTTTATTAACTCTATTAATTTTTATATTTAATAAATAACGTTGTTGGATATTTGTGATCTGTTGGTGCTTACTTCCTAATAATCTAAGACAGAATTATGAAAAAAAAATAACTATCTCTGGTCACAGCGCCTACTGTACAACTCTACCCGATATTTTTACAATTTTCCAGGCACGTCTTTATGACATGGCTAGATGATTAGTTGGGTGGGTCTGTGAAGTTGAAATATAAATATATTTTATATCAATTTCATTTTTTTTTCTTCAACCCAGACAGATTTTCGTGACCTATGGACTGTTCGAGTGTTGGAATTCTCTGAAACATTTCAAAGAAGACACCTACATAAGTGCCTAAATACAATTGACTATTAACATCCAATCAATCATACATTATCCTGTCATGAAAATAATCAATGGTTTTGTGTTTAGCGACTTCATAACGTCTATCAGAATCTCTATTGCTCTTGATTGTAGGCTCTTGATATTGGCTTGCTTCGCTTACTACAGTAAAAAGCTAATCAGAAAAGTGAGAATGGACAGAAAAGTTATATTACGGAAATGACATTGCCGCCTTTAAAATTAGCCCAAGGAATCAGAATTGTTTTCACATCTGCTCATTTACTAATTTCTGTCTCCAGAGAGAAATACGCAAATGTTTTAGCCGCGAAGAATAGTTAATATATATTTACTAAATTTTATAATTTTGTACAATGTATTGAAACTGATAATTATGGTTCAATTCTAAAACGCCCGATGCCTGATTCTTTTTAACAGTATGCGAACAAAGAAAAACAGATTTAGAGTTCAATTTCCCTTTGAGTCCTATTTATGTTTATTTTCGTATTCATTTTTGGTTACTAAATACATTTTTGAAAAGCCTTGAATGCATATTATTCTGTGCTCTTTTCCATCGCCAGTAACCCAGTCAATAAGGGTTTACTGAGGCATCGTTGTCGCCGCCTACGCTGGAAGTGGAGCTATGTTGTTTCCTCGTTTTAGAGGGGGGAATTTGATCAGCTCCGGGAGTTCCAACGCCAGGGCAGCACCTTCCTTGTGGAACTGAAGAAGTCGGATCAGCGTAATACCGATACCAACGTGACAAGGACTGGGCAAAAAACAATTTTTGTCTCCATCTTAGATGCATATGGCGCTCCTCACGTTAAAACGACATTGTGTCGGATAAATATACCTGGTGACATCTCTCGCCATTGACAAGCCAAGATGCTTGACACAGAAGTGGATGGATAAGCGAACATTTAAAAAATGCTTTGTCTCTGTCTGTCTGCCTGTCTCTCTGTCTGTCTGTCTCTCTCTGTCTCTCTCTACTTTATATATATATATATATATATATATATATATATATATATATATATGCTCCTGAAAAATTTAATTTGGTTGAGCTCTCTGGGGAGGACGTGTGGGTTTGTAAACAGTGACTATTACGTCTAATAATGCAAGACTCTTTGGTAAATCGAATTGAGTTCTCTCAGTCACTGTGTGTTTATCTAAAAATAAATACACTTAAAATTCACCTTCATCCCTGCTGTACACCAATAGCTTAGTGGTAGAAACCCCGACTGACGCCAATTCAGTCGGGTGTCGATCCTAGCTAGAGGCAACCGGATGTCTAGCCACACTGATGAGCTATGATACAGCGAAACAGTCTGTCTGTGGATGACAATATATATATATATATATATATATATATATATATATATATATATATATATATATATATCGTGAACATGCTGACAAAACAAACAGAAAAGGCTGTTGAAATCATATCCAACTTTAACATCGCCTATTTTTTCACTTAGTTTAGTCTTGAAATAAAGGTTCTTAAATTTTCCCTACAATACCTACATTGAACAGTCGATATAATTTCTCACGAGGCTTTACACCAGACGACATCAAAAAGAATAGTTTGGTTTTAAATCTGAGAATGAATCTCATAAAATTCCTATTTTAGTCATCCTTTTTTCACAGAACGTATAGAGATTGTTATTGTAATATTTGTATTCTGTTAATATATACAAGTTGTTAAGATCAACGAGGCAATAGGTGAATTTTTCATGGGTAGTTTATAGTCTGAATCTCGCAAGCAGCTTATTCAATCATCAATTTAAGAATTAAGTTTTATCAGAAAGTTCAAATAGGAAAACCGAGAAATTTTCACGAGTTATTATTGTAACAAAATTTGCGTAAATGAAAAAATTACTCAAATGAAAACTTAGGAAAATTTGAAATCAAAAGTAAAGCTTGTTCATAAGACATGAAAACAGGTGAAAAACTATACAGGAATTTCTATTATCAAGTAAAGATAACAATCATCATTTAAATGTGATATCTCATTTAATAAAAGAAATTCGTATAAAGGAATTGATATTCGATTAACAGAAAATAAGAAAAAGAAAAATGTTTACATTTGTGTAAAAATATACATTACTGCTAAATAATTGTTATATACAAAGAAATGAATTGATTTTATATTTCCAGCTTATTAAATCGTTTTAGTTTATTTAAAGCCGAAACTTTTTTATTTATTTATTTATTTATTTACTAGCAGGATGGCCCGGCGTTGCCCGTGCTTGATTCAAAAATCGTACGACTCATACAGCAATCGCTATCACTTGACTTAAGATATTACGTTGGTGCAAAAATAATGACGTAATAATGTCGTTTTTTTTTACGTTAAAAAAATACGTCAAAAAACGACATTACAACGTCAATATTTTTGCACCAACCTAATATTTTTGCATTTCTTTGCAGGAGGAGTGCCCTTTACCGTGCTGATATTGCTACATGCCAGACTTCTTGCCTAACATTAAATCTGTTACGAAAAAAGAACTAAACAAAATGAATACAAAACGATCAGCTTTAAAAAAGGACTCGTAACTGGAAAAACCGAATGAAAAAAGAATGCTAACAACAAATACTTTTTCACACTCAACCCAGTTGATCAGAATCAACGTTGAGTTTAAGCAAGCGAATGAGCTAATTAGAGTAAAGTGCCATGCAGATTTAAATTTTTCCCACTTGTGACGAATGCAGCTATCGATTTTTTTTGCATGCTAGCATGCTAGTTAACATTCGTGTCCGTCAGATGTTGGCTCTCCCGCTGGCCAATAGAATCTTCCTGCCTATTCGTGGCAGCCAGCTATAGGCTCTCACTCTGGCTAGTACAAACTACATGAAAACTGCCGTAGAAGCTTGAAAAAATCGATTATTTCCACTATATATGGGAGTTGGAAAATGCAAACTCGGTCTTGGCCTTCCCGCTAACTTGGAGCATGTGCATGTAAATTTTGGTGCAAATCCGTCGAAAATTGCGGCCGTGCATTCGTTACACACACACACATACACACACACACATCCTGACTTTTATAGATAGAGATTTTACTTTAACAATTTCTTGAAAATAAAAATGATTTTTTCAGATACAAGACCGATTATTTTGCTCATAGGCTGAAGGCGCGAAAATATGGATTCATACTTTTCCTAAGGATAACTCTACATATACTTCGACGTTATGTAATAGCTAGCAATCTTGTCTCACAAGATCAATTACGACTTAATAATAAGTTCGATTTTCACCAGGTGCCCCATACTTTCGGTCTTGTGCCAAATCTAAGCTATGATCAGAAAAGCACTAAGAGTATTTGCGCGTAAGTGCATGTAAGGAACCCGACAAGAATTCGAATTTGGTTCTCTGATTTTTCATCCCCCATCTCATATGCATATGCGCCATATGCATATGAGATGGGGGATGAACGACCTTGTGTCACATCCAGCCTTGGTAGGAAGGTCGGATTAATATACCTGGTGACATATCTCGCCATTGACAAGCCAAGATGCTTGACACAGAAGTGGATGGATAAGCGAACATTTAAAAAATGCTTTGTCTCTTTACGACAAAGCTAATCAGAAATAATCGGAAATGACACTCCTGCCTTAAAAAAAACAATCTCAAAATGGTCAGCATATTTATTCATTACTCTTCTTCTTCTATGTGCCGTGTGTCTTCAGGAAATTGGCAATCATGGCTCTCCACAATATCCTATCAATATCCTTAATATTTTTTTTCCTTTTGTTATCTGTCCTAAATCTTTTTCTGCCATCCATTTACTCAAGCTCGCTAGGTAGGTTATGAATTGTTTTCCTCTCTCCTTCTTGCCATCAGTCTGTTCTGTGTGTATGAAATTTTCCAATCCCTCTTTCCTCATAATGTTCCCTAGAAATAAATATATAAACTTGTGTTTCGGTAGATATAAGAACGCATATTTATAGACGAACCATGTAACTGCTTTCTCCTCCTTTCCCTCTTAATCTCTTACCTTTAATAGGACCTGTGAGTATCAAATTCTCCAAGCACTCTTTCATGAGTATATATACCATAATTGTCTCTTTCTCATTCGAAGCCCAAATTTCCTTTTGTTCTCATTTAACTTCAAACATCCTCTTTGCTTGCATATCTATCCATACTATTCACAGTATCCTTCTGTAGAACCTCTGTTGCCTCATGTTCCGTGGGAAGCAGAACTTCTATGTGCCACGTGCCTTCAAGCGTTCATGACTCTACACAACTTCCTCTCCCTTGTGGTCCTCAGTCGTTTTTCTCTCTTTGCTAAGATTTTCGTCCCTAGTTCCTTCATCCATTCACGCAAGCTTCTCAAGTAATTAGGTCATTGCCTTCCTGTATCTTTTCTTGCCATTACTGCGGTCTGTGAGGGTTAAGTTTTCCGAGCCTTCCTTCCTTCCTCGTTATGTGTCTAAGGAATACCAGCTGTCTTTTCCTGATTCTGAGTACGTGTCCTTTCTGCTGACATTTTCTTTAACACTTCCTTGTTGCTTACTAGCTCCATCCATGGAATTCTCAGTATCCTTCCGGAGAACCACATTTCTTCTGCCACTAGTTTTGTTTCCTCCCCCATAGGGAGATTGTTCAAGATTCACTGCCATATCAGAGGATGGATATCAATCCAGAACTCTTTTATTTGTTTCAAACGATATTTTTCCGTTTCTCAGCATTTTGCTGGGCTTTTGGAATGATCCTTTCGCTAGTCCAATGCGTGTTCGGATCTTGGTGTCACATTTTCCATCCTCTGTTAAAACACTTGCCGGATATTTAAACTTCTGCACCTGATTAATGCTAATATCTTCAATTTGTAACTCGCATCTTGGGCTTTTTCTCTTGTACCGTACTTTCAGCCTTCTTGCAATGGATAGTTAGTCCTTTTTTCTCCCTTTCTTCTACTACCCTGTCTTGAAGGTCTTGTAGTTTTCTTGCCCAATCAGACGTCTCTGAATGCTAAGGCCAGAAAAGAACGAGAAGACGAAGTAAACGGCAGAACGGATTTTGTTAATTATAATTCTCTGCCACGAGCTCATTTGCTGTTATATTGAATTTGATCTATGGTTGGTGCAAAAATAATGTCGTTTTCTCACATAGTAACATATGTGAGAAAACGACATTATTTTTGCACCAACCTAATATATTGTGTCCCGCTACACTGATCCTGTGTCCTTCCTCTTCTTCTATGTGTCATTTCTTTTCAGGACGTGATGGATTATGACTCTCCACAACTTTCTATCCTATGTAGCATCTATGTTATCTCTGGTCTTCTATCCATTAATTTCATGAGGTTGCTTTTTTGCTACTTCGCTTCTGCTTTTAGTATGTCCTGTGGGCGTCAAATTCTCTAAAACCTCTTTCCTCATTATGTGCTCTGTAAACTTCAAATGTCTCTTTCTGATTTTAAGTATAAACGCCTTTTGATTCCATTTTCCTTAAAAATTCCTCGTCACTGACATGTTCAGTCCATGGTATTTTCAGCATCCTTCGGAAGAACCACAAGGCTCAAGTTTCTCCTTCATCTTTAAAGAGATTTCCAAAAACATCAAACTAACATTTTTTAAACGTTTCACCCCAAAGCCAACCGACTATATCAGTAGAATGTAAGGGGGTGGTATGATGAGTGAAAGAGAATGAGATGATTTTAGTGAAAAGAAGTGAGGAAAAGGATAATAAAATGACAAGTTTCAAGAAAACAGAAAATGGCGATTGATGTTGCATTTAAATTTTGAAGATTGGCAGGGAAGCAAGAAATTGGAGTGAATTCCACATGCAAGAAGTGTGAGAAAAGAAACTATTAAAATTGAACTGACGGTTATATCTAGCTAGTTCAGAGTAAAACTCCGAGACCTAATTACCAATCTAG
>OZ010571.1:98235578-98350578 GCA_963932145.1 Acanthosepion lycidas
AATCTACAAATTTAGTAAACCATCCACGCAGATAGATAGATAGATAGATAGATAGATAGATAGATAGATAGATAGATAGATAGATAGATAGATAGATAGATAGATATGAACAGACTGTGATGGACAGATCGATATGAAAGGAGTGTGATATATCAATATGAAAAGACTGTGATAGATCGATATATAGGTATGAACAGACCGTTATAGATAGATAGATAGATAGATAGATAGATAGATAGATAGATAGATAGATAGATAGATATGAACAGACTGTGATGGACAGATCGATATGAAAGGAGTGTGATATATCAATATGAAAAGACTGTGATAGATCGATATATAGGTATGAACAGACCGTTATAGATAGATAGATAGATAGATAGATATCAACAGACTGTGATGGACAGATCGATATGAAAAGAGTGTGATATATCAATATGAAAAGATATGAAAAGAGTGTGATATATCAATATGAAAAGACTGTGATAGATCGATATATAGGTATGAACAGACCGTGATAGATAGATAGATAGATAGATAGATATATATATATATAATATATGTGTGTGTGTGTGGTGGGGGTGCAGAGAGAAAGAAAGAGAGATGAGATGGATAGATAGATAGATATGAAAAGAGTGGTGATAATCAATATAGATAGACTTGATATATATATATATAGGTATGAACAGACCGTGATAGATAGATAGATAGATAGATAGATAGATAGATAGATAGATAGATAGATAGATAGATAGATAGATATGAACAGACTGTGATGGACAGATCGATATGAAAGGAGTGTGATATATCAATATGAAAAGACTGTGATAGATCGATATATAGGTATGAACAGACCGTTATAGATAGATAGATAGATAGATAGATAGATAGATAGATAGATAGATAGATAGATAGATATGAACAGACTGTGATGGACAGATCGATATGAAAGGAGTGTGATATATCAATATGAAAAGACTGTGATAGATCGATATATAGGTATGAACAGACCGTTATAGATAGATAGATAGATAGATAGATATCAACAGACTGTGATGGACAGATCGATATGAAAAGAGTGTGATATATCAATATGAAAAGATATGAAAAGAGTGTGATATATCAATATGAAAAGACTGTGATAGATCGATATATAGGTATGAACAGACCGTGATAGATAGATAGATAGATAGATAGATAGATAGATAGATAGATAGATAGATAGATAGATAGATAGATATGAACAGACTGTGATGGACAGATCGATATGAAAAGAGTGTGATATATCAATATGAAAAGATATGAAAAGAGTGTGATATATCAATATGAAAAGACTGTGATAGATCGATATATAGGTATGAACAGACCGTGATAGATAGATAGATAGATAGATAGATAGATAGATAGATAG
Organism: Acanthosepion lycidas; assembly: GCA_963932145.1. Taxonomy (NCBI): domain Eukaryota; kingdom Metazoa; phylum Mollusca; class Cephalopoda; order Sepiida; family Sepiidae; genus Acanthosepion; species Acanthosepion lycidas. The sequence continues at coordinate 98,236,990 of OZ010571.1, forward strand.
ATAGATAGATAGATAGATATGAACAGACTGTGATGGACAGATCGATATGAAAAGAGTGTGATATATCAATATGAAAAGATATGAAAAGAGTGTGATATATCAATATGAAAAGACTGTGATAGATCGATATATAGGTATGAACAGACCGTGATAGATAGATAGATAGATAGATAGATAGATAGATAGATAGATAGATAGATAGATATGAATATTTTTAGTAGATAGGAAGGGAGAGGAGAGGTAGAGAGGGAGAGAAACAAGCTGAGATAGATAGATAGATAGATAGATAGATAGATAGATAGATAGATAATGAACAGTATTAGATAGATAGATAGATAGATAGATAGATAGATAGATAGATAGATAGATAGATAGATAGATAGATACGAATTAACTTGCATAAAGAGAAAGAATAAGTGAAATTTTGTCATTTAGTTCGGTCACAATATCTAACCGAATTTCAGATGTAATCTTGAACAAATTAACTGCACTTAAAAATATTATCCCTGCCATTTTATTAAAAAAAAAATAATTGCATAATTATTACCAAGCCTTTTATGAATTTAAGTGATGAAAATATTTTCGAATCCAGAATATCTGCAAGAATTTCACCATTTTCATTTAAATGTTTTTTTTTGTTTTATTTTTATTTTCTTTTACTTAACTGCTTTGTATACAAAAGATTGACGTTCTAAAAATATCCTACAATGCATCCAAAGCAATTTTTTATTGATAGCAAAATGAAACCAATGCATGACTTCATCCAATATTCAACCTAACACGCAACTGTAACACGGCAGAAAGATTTTCTTCCGTTTTTTTGTTATTTGTCTCCTTCAGTTATATCAGTAAAGATCTGAAATTGTTGTATCATACAAAAAAAAAAACTTCTGCAAGGACAAGGCATAGAAAATTGATCCCTAATTGTAGTAATCATAGAATCGTGGTTCAGAAGTATTTACATATAATGTTGTATGTCCGGTTTTTTTCCTTCAGGCGAAAACTTTGGATTGCCGATTTCCGAATAATTACGAGCTTCCAACCAAAGATTAAAAAAAAAAAAACTTTTTAGTCAATAGGAGTGAGAAATCGAGCGAAAGATGAGGGAATAGTGAACATAAAACAAAACCTCGCTTCAACATTTGAAAAGAAGTGAATGATTCGTAGTAAGCTTTTATCTAACCATTCGTCATTGTGTTTTTAACTTAACTTTACTCGACGTTGTACTCACTCTCTCTTTCTCTCTCTCTCTTTCTCTCTCTCTCTCTTTCTCCCTCTCTCGCTTTCTTTCTCTCTGTATTTCTTTCTTTCTAGATCTCTCTTTTTCTCTTACATAATTTCTATTGAAATTTTCTCTTTTTTTTCTCTCTGCTTTAGACTTTATTCTTACTTTCTTTTTCAGTATTTTTCTCTCATCTTATCTTATTATCTCTCCTTTTCCCTCTATTTATCCGCTTTCTTCTCTAATTCTTCTTTCTGTTAATGGACATTTCTTTTTGCTATTTGTATTTCTATAATCTCTCTGACTCTTCTATTTGTTTCTAACGAAATTTTCCCGCTCTCATTTCTTTGCTTAGCTTCGGAAGGCATCTTTCGCTATTCCAATGTGTCCAGATAGTAAATTTCTATATTTGATTTCGACCTAAATAATCAGAAAAGGTTTTATGTGCATTAAAACTTTTTTAAGAGTATGTACAATTAAACACTCTTGTATACATAAGAGGAATACAGCAATCAATATATGTGTGTGTGTGTGTGTTTTAATAGTATGTAGAATCCCAACAAATATTTCAAGAATTTGTACGAATGGAAAACGTTTAACTGAAAATAGATTTGGTTACGCGTTTCGCCATTCTAGGCTTCATCAGATCCAAAAACAAAAAAAGAAATGTGTGTATGTGTATTTGTATGTATGCTTAAATAATGAATCATAGTACTTTTTCCCTAAGCTTTCCTTTCGAAAGTCATTAATATCAATTCTGTATCTTTTCTTTATAATTCTTAGTCCATGCCGAAAATTGTTTATATATTTTCCCAGTTTTTTGGGGTTTTTTTTTTGGGGGGGGGTTGTATCGAATTAAAGGTTAATCCTAATCTCATTTCCAGAATGGCTCGAAAGCAAGAAATTCATATAGCCTTTTCTGGAATGAATTCCACTTGTCAATTTTCTTAAATTTTTGTCGGGCTTCTATATCCTTTTTTACAAAAATATATTGTCGTTCACGGAAAACACATGGATAGACCAAAAAACATAAACATATTTTACTTTCAATCAATTCTAAAGGAATGTATGAGGATTTGCATTGGATTGGCGAAATTGGATTGGTTATCAAATCTATTTTCAATGAAACATTTTCCATTTGTCAAATTTCTTAATATCCAAGGTGATGGAAAGGTAATTCGCCAGTGGCCAGCCAGGAGACCTGTCTTAACGCCCTGTGACTTTTTTGGATGGGGTGACTAAAGGAGCAAGTCTACTATACCAAACCAAGACTTTGGAAAAACTTGAAGGGAGAATGCAAGAAGGTATGTCTTCCAGGCCACAGTTGACGCGATTCCTGGGCGACACGAGAAGCTGGTAAGAAATCTGGTGTCCATATCGAATTTTAAATAGAACTTCATGCTAAATACTTTCCTCTTATATCCATTTCTTGTAAAAATTATAGATAATAAATAAATTATATATATATATATATATATATATATATATATATATATATATATATATATATAATAAACTCTCCCAGCGATTTTTATGCAAGAATTATCCGACAACTTGATTTAGTTTTTATACCCGTAGTCTTGAAGCATAATCCCGCCACATGAACAGGCTGGGTATCATTAGTCTTTTTTGGCAGCCTACCTAGGAGAAGGAAAAAGCTTGACAATAAACCCATATATATATATATATATATATATATATATATATATATATATATATATAATATCACTTTAAGATTAGTAGGGATAATTCAAAGGAGGACATAAATCCAAAGAAAACACAACGTAAGAACAGAACAGTATAATAATGAATACAGAATCCTTAAAAATCCATTCGGTCAGGTGATAATTTATTTCGTAGACTCAGATGTCCATCTCTTCAAAATAATTGTACAAGAGTAAATGGAGTTCAGACACAATTAAAAGAAAAAAGAGGGAAAGAGAAAAAAGAAAAAGTTTTAATATTAAAAGGGAAATAAAAAATAGGAAGAAAGAGATTTCAATATAAGGTTTTTTAGGGGGAAGAGAATGAGAGATGGACATTGGGAGGGGAAAGGAAAAGAGAATGAGAGAGGGAAAAGTTTAGAAATAGGGTGGGGGAAGGCAGTGATCATATACAAAATAGGCATTTTAAGCAATGAAACCGTCATCATGGAATTATAACCGTAACAAACTTACAATACAAACTAATAATAATTACAAACTAATAATAATAATATTAAAATATTTGACATAAATAGAAAGAAATAACACCAAATTTTAAAAAATGAAATTATTTCCTTTTTTAATATTTAAAACTTTTTCCTTTTTCTCTTTTCTCCCGATCCCCATTTTTTTCTTTTTTCATTTCCTTATGAGTTGAATAGATTGAACTCCATTTAGGTTTGTAAAATTGGTCGGGAGAGATGGACGTCTGAGTCCACGAAATAAATTATCACCTGACCGAATGGATTTTTAATGATTCTATATTCATTATATATATATATATATATATATATATATATATATATATATATATATATATATATATATATATGAAGTCGAATCGGAGAGTCGAATTCTAGTATTTATGGTTGTGGGGGTCTGAACAGACATGAGCAACAAAAGCACGGGTGCTCCCAAGCTAACGCCCCTCAATGGTTAAGAAGTAAGATTCACATCTGTTGTTCACCGTTTCTGTGACAATCTTTTGTACCGATTCCGTGTCATCAGTAGTTCCAATATATATATATATATATATATATATATATATATATATATATATATATATGGTGGTGGAGACCAAAATTGCCTAAAAAATTCTTGCATATAGAGGAGAAGCACGTCCCAGTAAATAGTAAGTTACACAAGCACTCTAAAAATGCATTGCTTCTCTGTTGATGTTGTAGTTCAATATCGAGGAAGACACGTTGGAAGGTGCTTTCTCTCAGTGTTCCCGTGATCACAAAAGTCACAATGCTTGTCTCTCAGATGTTGGCTGCTGTGCGCGTGACGTGGTATGTGAATTGGTAGCAGTCTGAGCGAACATGTTCTGCGTTATGCCATGGAGTGCAGATGCGATGGTCATGAGGCTGCATTTTAAGCCAATCCCAGCGTTGACTGAATGAAATCTTTATGCAAAAGAGCTTGCAAGCCATATTACAAATTTACAAAGCCACTTACAAATTTTTGTGGTTTGCCACTGTGCGGTTTGGCAACCAAATCAAATACATCGTTATTGAACACTGCAAAGTATTCACGACACGTATTGCTTCAAATCGGATAATCGCGAAAGATTTTATCAATCCTTTTCTTCGCACCCACTGATGTATTGGCAGACTTGAAAAAGAATAATAAGCATTGTCACCCGTGTTTTGTTTCCGCCCTTTTTTCTTTAATAATTTTCATAAAATGGGATAAAATAATACCAATTACAGAACATATGAACGGAAAACAACGTGTATTTTTTAGTGTTCAAAAACTTAATGTTTGATTCTTATCAAATATATATATATATATATATATGAGGTTAGTGCAAAAATAATGACGTAATAATGTCGTTTTTTGACGTATTTTTAACGTCAAAAACGACATTATTACGTCAATATTTTTTCACCAACCTAATATATATTAGGTTGATGCAAAACTAATGTCGTTTTCTCACATATGTTACTATGTGAGAAAACGACATTATTTCTGCACCAACCTAATATAATCAGACATTAATGATATTGGAGCAATCCATATTATCTACGGGATTTGTTAAAAACAAATATATATATATATATATATATATATATATATATATATATATATAATTTATATATATTTAAAACAAATAAAAAAAATTTAAATCATAAATAAATTTAAGATAAGTATAAATAAATGTAAAAATTATATAAATAATATAAACATATACACACAAAACACACGTCCGCCAAATAAAAATATAATTACAATTCAAATATGCACATCTAAGTAATTATAAAAATAATATAAATGTACACAAAAATATCGTGGCATATCTACATATGCAATTATATATCAGGTCATCCCATAAGTTCTGTCCGAATTTTGAATAAAGAAAACAAGTGACCAAATGTTACATTTAATTACAGATTCAATCAACAATGTATTTTCCTTGATTATCTATGACTTCCTTCCATCTATTAACAAGCTTACTAATTCCATTACTGTAAAATTCTTTTGTCTTTGATTCAAAGAACTCACAAATGTCAGTTTTAACCTCTTCCTGTGTTACAAAAGCTGTTTCTTCCAAATTATTTTGTAAGCTACGAAACAAATGGTAGTCTGAAGGAGCAATATCGGGAGAATAAGGTGGATGAGCAATTTTCTCCCAACCAAGTTCTTCGATCTTTTGTGACGTGATTCTTGCCGTGTGGGGTCACGCATTGTCCTGATGAAACATTACCCCTTTTTGATTCACTAGAGCAGGTCTTTTTTTCCTCAAAGCTTGGTTCAAACGCTCTAATTGCTGACAGTATATTTGAGCATTAAATGTTGCATTAGGTGGTAAGAATTCAAAGTGGATTATTCCATGGCGATCCCACCAGATTGAAAGAAGAACCTTTTACCCATGAAGTTTCCTTCTCGGCTGTGGCTGGGGTCCTTCCCCTTTACCAAGCCACTGTCTACGACGCTTAACATTTCGATAAAAGATCCATTTTTCGTTGCCAGTCACAAGTCTATCCAAAAAAGGTGAAATAAGTTGGCGAGAATGGAGAGAAGAGCAGATGTCAACTCGGGATTTGAGATTGTTTTCAAACAATTCATGAGGCACCCATTTTCCATGTTTAGGAATTTTTCTAAATTGAAGATGACGATGAACAGTTGTATGGTTTGAACTGAGAACCACTGCCAATTCCTCAACTGATAAAGCAGGATTTTCTTCAACGGCTGCTTCAAGAAGATTTTCATCAAACTCAACTGGACGCCCGGTTTGATCTTCATCTTCAAGGGTGAAATCTCCACCTCTAAATTTTGCGAACCATCTTCTGCAAGTTCTTTCATTCACACATTCCTCTCCATAAACTGAGTGAATGTTTCTAGCCGCTTCGGCTGCTGAGTTTCCTTTCTTGAACTCATATGTGCCTCAAATGATTCTTGGGTACTTCCATGTTAAGAGGGTTTTAATCAAACAAAATTTAATTTTATTGTTCTCTGAAATAAAATTTGATCAGTTTAAATGCATCTAAACATAAAAATAATCTTTAGCTCCATTAGACATTATAAAATACTCTTTAAATTTCGTTCATTTTAACAAAAAGTTAAAATTCGGACAGAACTTATGGGATGACCTGATATATGGATAATACCATATTTACAAAAAATAAAGTATATGTGTATCTATTTACATACCATCATACTATATTGGTATCATATATATCACCGTGCTGTACTGATGTGAACAAAAATTAATTAGTTTACTTACTTTATCTTTAAGTCCAATTTTTTTAATGAATGAATATATAATCACTAGTTTGAATTAGTAATTTATTATTTCCTCGTATACATGCTTAGATTTTTTATATATTTTTTATGATATACGAGAGGCTATAAAATCTAAAGTATATATATATATATATATATATATATATATATATATATATATATATATATATATATATATATATATATATATATATATATATGTATATATATATATATTTAATGAAATATGTATTAATATATATATATATATATATATATATATACACATACATATATGTGTGTGTGTGTAGGGGTGCGGAAAAGGGGAATCGACGAGTCTAGTCTGTTGAGTTCTGTTTCGTACTAACGTCTTTGTAAAAGGCATGAACCTATCTCTTCTCCATACAGATATTGGTTAAGCATAACGCGTTTTCTAGCCTCAGGTATCAGTCAGTTGCTAACAACTCTGGATTCCAAATATGAGAAGGTAGCGGGAAAACACTCCACTATCTTTTCCAAGAAGCCATGCCAATTCACAAGTAATAAAGGAAAGGAAAATGTAGCGAAAGATGATCGCCCACATCATGAAGATACATGCTACACACACACACACACACACACATATATATATATATATATATATATATATATATATATATATATATATATATATATATAGTGGATTATGTGTGTGTTATATACATTGCCTCCTCCTCAAAATTATATTTGTAAACAGGTATTTTTCTAAGTTAACAAAAAATGCACATAGAGAAAAAATAGAACTGAGTTAACGTCTTATCTCTCAAATGCGACTTCAAGCAGGAGAATTACGTGGGCAAGCTGCTGAAATAATATGCTGATCCAATTCTCTACGATGTTGATAATAAGAGCAATCGTTTAAATCCTTTTCATTCTGACATACTACCAGACGAGATATTGTGGCATGCGATCAGAGTATGCTATCTACACGTCTTTCTCTCTAAACTTATCCACATGCCATTTTGTAAATCTTCCATGTGCCCATGAAAATGACACACGATAACACATTAAAATTAAAGACGCCGTTAAGTGGATGAGATATTCTAGCCCAGTTTCAGGATATCATTTTTAAGAATTGAAAAGTTGATGTTTAAAATTATTCTAAAATCAAATGGAATCTATCCCAAATTGCAATGACGAGTTCAGTCCCTTTCTCGCCGATGTGACGTAGTCTTCCTTCTGTCTTTTCTACAAATACTTTCATGGCAATTGTTCTGATCAGCTTTTCTCCTTGGTGTTTCAACTGCATGAATTTAAGCGTGCTACTAGATTGGCAACTAGATCTTACCTTTCTACTTTTGAACAACCTAGATGAACCAACGTATTTTCTGTTCTAGCGGTTTCTTTTCTTGTAATTCTCACCTGCGGAACTCCCTTCCGTCACCTAGAATCTTCGAAAATTTAAACACAACGCCAATCACCATCTTCTGTCTTCCTGAATCCCGTTCCTTTATTTTTCCTTTTCCTCATTTCTCGTCACTAAAGTCTTCCCATTCTTATTCACTCCCAGTAAATCCTTGTGTCTTAGTGGCATTATCGCCTTGCTTGGGATAAAATGATTAAAAATAAAAAGGCGATTAATTGTTAGATTTCTTCGAGCATAACAAAAATATTTAATAATCTTTTTTTTTTAATTTTTAATTTAATTCATTTTACTAGTCTGTATTATTATTATTATTATTATTATTATTATTATTATTATTATTATTATTTTGTTAGTATTTTCCCGGTCTTGCTCTAATTCCTCAGCTTCTTCTAATTAATTTGCGGGAATCTATGAGAAATAACAAGCTTCAAGAGATACTTGAACACACACTTTCGATGCCTGCTTTTAGATTGTCGCCATTGAATTGGATGGGCGACGAATAAATCGGCTAAAACTTCTCGACAAGACTGTAACAAGCAATCACTAAAACACGATTCCCTTATGTAATGAGTTCGATCCTCACTGAATGCCCAGATAATTTCGGAAAACAGAATAGGGTGATGATAACGCTGCTGGGAATGTCTCGAGCCAAGCAATGTAGAAAATTATCAACTTATTTGCCGAAAATGCAGAGCAAATGGGTCTGATTAAAAATATATCTAAAACAAAGTGCATGGTTACTAATAAATCCTCATAACAGTCTATAGAAAATCAATTCAGCAAGTCACTGAATTTGTTTATCTTAGCCACAAACGTTCATCATCAAATGAATGTCCAGTTCTTGTTCAACATAAACTAGGTCTTTACTGGTCAGTGTTTGAATAAAACTAATCCACTCTATCTGTTGTTGTTTTTTTTAATCGTTTTACACTACGCAAGGCGATAATGCCACTAGAAAGTGGAGAGGGTTAAAGAAGTAAAAGTGAAAGTGAAAGTGAAAGAGAATGATAAAACTGAGAATGAGGATTGCGGAAGAGACCAAAAGAAAAAGTGTTCAAGAAAAGAGAGATGATGGCGATTGACATTGCATATAGATTTTTGAAGATTGTAATTATCAAGGAAGCAAGAAATCGGAAAGAAGTTCCACGGGTGGGAAGTGCGAGAAAAGAAACTCTTAGAGTAGTGGTGGTGGTTGCATCTAGCTTGTTAAACAGAAAAACGCTGATACATAGTCTTCAATCTAGTAGCAATCTTAAATTCATGTAGTCAGGGTACCAGGAAAAAGCTGATCAGAACAGTTGACATTAAAAAAAAATATTTGTAGAAAAGAGAAAAAAAAACCACGTCACGTCGGTGAGAAAATCTCTGAATTCGAGATCGTTTAGATCACAGCTTGTATTTTATACAAAATCCAAGTTAAGATCTACATCACGTAGAGTTTTTTTCTGTGCTGCTTTACAGCTTGGATTGTGTAAACTGGCTTAAATCATTTTAGTGAGAACATTCCAGAATCACAGTTTCATTATTAACAATCACCTAAGAGATCACGTAAAGATCCAAACCCTTTTAAACAGCAACTGGTCTGACCCCCAATCATCCCCGTAATAAATAATAAAACCTTTAAATTATATGGTCACATCAAACGAGGTAGAAAGGATTATCAAACATATGCATTGATACGATGGTTGCTGGAAAAAAAAAGAAGCAGGGAAGGTCGGCGATGACGACAACATAACAACATAATCAAATGGACATAACTCGATCTTAGAGGTTTAAGAAGTTAAGCAACGTCGAGCCAAGTCAGTCCTTAGATGGGTGACCGCTTGCAAATACCAGTAACTGTAAGCCTGGTGTGCGGGTGTTGTAATGGATAATCGGAGGGCCAAGTACAAGTTGGGTTTCTTATATTCATTTATGTACAAATACTCTTGGCAAAAGTATGAATCCACCTCTTCCCCCCACTAGCTATGGGATAATTAGTAATATTTGTATCACTAAACCATTATTATCTCCAAAAATAAAAATAAAATTGCGTACAAAATATTTAGATTTTGACATTAAATAATACGCAGAGGTATGTCGCTAAACAAAAGCAATCAACAATCGACCTTAGATCTATAAAACTAGCTACCCAGGACTGTCGACTCTGAAGTGAGTTATGTCACGTGAGGTTGTTTTATTATGAAGGGAAACAAAGGGAAGCAACGAAATACCAACTTGTTTGAGAAAAACAACTTAGAAACGAATAGTACATACACAAAAAGAGAATGCTGCTAAGGGATTGTGTATTGCTGAAAACAACAAATAAAATGAGTCATAATCATCCAGGGAGAGAAAGAGGGAGAGTGGGGGTGTTCAAGCCTAGTTAAAAAGAAACACTACAGAGAAGCAACACTTGTGTATATAATACTTAACTCGTGACCAACTCTGTAGTAGATATATTTGTGGGTCTCCTACTCTCTAAATTCGATCTACGGTTTCAAGGCTGGCATAACTCCCCACTTAAGAAATGGGTGCCGTACAATCATTGTGCTTAATCTCTAATCTTTTTTTTTTATATTAAAGCTCACCCAATAGAAGGCTCAAGAGGCACTCGTGGTATAAGCTTAATGAATGAAGTGTGTGACATGTATCTACAAGAGGGTAGAAAGAAGTGAAAATTATGGGGATAAGAAGAATATATAGCGATTGACCTGGACTTGAAAAAGTTAAGAGAGTTCAGGGAAGTATCTACCGGAGCGTTCGTTTCACAGGGTAAGAGTTTTCTGAGAAAAGCCGTCTGGGTGGGGGGACTTCCTACTTGTAAATGTTATGCGGAGGGGATATGCGGGATCGACTTTGTGGATGTGAGTAATAGCTGTAAAAGTCAGAAAGAATGCTCATCTGTATATTTGCTATGAAAAAAGCGATAGAGTATTTATAAGTTTACGACGTTAGGAAAAGGGCTATAAGGGAAATAAGTAATCCTATATAAGACTGTTAACGATTTTAAAACTCTCTCAAGGCTGGAAATCTATATAATTACAAAGGTCTGATTTTGATATGTGTGATAGCCGAGAGGGCTCACTTTATTCAAAGGTACTGGACTAAGACACCGCTGAAAATCAAAAAAATTCTAGATAATTTACAAGTAAAAAATATTCTTATTATTTCTCTAGCTGTTCTAAACTGAAAAAAAGAAGAATATTTTTCAGGGGTTGATAACCACTAAATGCTACTTTATTTCTTTACATATTTGCATATGGCGGTGTATGGGGAGTAACGTCAGTGGTAGTACCTTTACAACAAAGTGGTCGACCCTGCTTTACTTAGGTGAATTGGGATGCGGAACTGTATTGGTCCATGACCCACATCCAACTCTCACATATGGCTCCAAGAAGTCCCATAGGCACTGAAACGGCTACATCCCGGTCAATGGCGTCTAACTGCTAGCTAAAATATGTGATGGTTGTCAGAACGGTTTTCTGACCAGTGAAGTGGAACGGCTTTCGCCAACCCACTTGTGCCTAGCGGCATTCGGCCAGTCACCTGGGTGTAAGAGGTGTGCCTCAAAGACCAACGAATTTAGCAGTGGGCGGAGGAATTTTTAAAAGGCGGGATGGGGTAACCTCAACATGAACGACTATTATGGAGGGGTATAATGACCACAGCGGCGTTAAATGTGATAACTGAATAGATGATGATGACGATGATGACGATGATGATGATGATTTGCATATGGATGAAAAAATCTGGATACAAAAATATAGATCCTCTTTTACACATACAACGCAGAAGACAAATTGTGGATGTGGTATAAGGGTTAACAAGTTTATCTCGCTCGATCAATTACGACTCGGTAGTAGGTTCGGTCCTCACTGGATGCACCACACATACGGCCTTCAGCTACCTATAAGCTGTTCTTTCTATTATCTTACAATAGGATGTATATTAATCTTCAAGTGATAGCGGAAGTCAATAATGATTTTGTTTTCCAATCATAATTTTCTCTCGAAGGCAATACCAAACAAAAAAGAAAATAGACAATTTTTAAGTGGCATAATGGAAAGTATAACACTGAAATCCGAAGACGTATTAGGATATCCACAGAAGCAGAGTACTAAAAATAGAAAAAAATCACTAGAAACAAGGAAAAGCCTTCTGAATTGTTCCGTGATATCGGTCCGCCTATACGGCAGAGGGGTCTGGAATATCTCAAAGACGATGAGAGACTTGAAGTAACAAAAATGTGGTCCTACAGAAGGAGGCTGAGGGTAGATTGGACGACGAAGTTTTGGAGAAAATGGAAACAAAAAGGAAACTAATACTTAACATCAGGAAGAGAGAACTGAGCCTTCAGGGTTGCATAATGAGGAAGAGGATTTGGAAAATCTGATACTCACGGGACAGGTAAAGGGATAGAGAAAGATAACCCATAACATACTCGGTGACCTTGAGTAAATGGATTGGGGAACGGGGCTTAGGAGAAATAACAGAAAGACAAAGTTTATTAAGAGCTACAGGGGACATGATGCTGTGGAGAGCCATGATCGCCTACATCCTGAGAGGACGGTATATGATGAAGAATTAAAAACAGTTACCGTGGTGAGTTCTTCAGCACGTTATCTTCTCATAAGAGAAAAGCTAGCATCTTCAATTCAATCTTCAAGTTTATTCGCTTAGTAAAAATTTTTTAGAACACATGATGATCACATTTAATTTAGAATGAGATGAGTTTGATAGACATATGATAATCGAAGTTCGATCAGAATTTTTATCTCATACGTCTGTGGGTTTAGCTCACAAATAACAAATAGCTGAGAAAATGTTGGTTAAAATAATAGCTACCATTTTGTTCATTAAGAGTTCGGAAAATAAAGTAAGCTTGAGTTTCAGGTTGTCGAAGTATTTGAAAAATTACTAATCATCACAACTGATCCAAAAGCCGACCATTTTCGAGGTTTATCCTTTCTGGGAGGTTTTTTCAAATATGTTTTTTATATTAATGTATCGAGAGGAAATAATTTGCAGTTCGCTGATTATGTGTCAAGAATATTTTATCAGCTAAGTTTTGTGTGGCACTAAGACAAATAAAGTTGGTTGGTTGGCTGTTTTATGGCATAACAACCTCATTGGGTCATTTAATGCCAACGAAATTTTTAAATAGATTCATAGCGATAGCTTGGAAAAAATGTGTGTATGTATACAGATATATTTGGACCATTTTTCAATTACTCATATTTTTGAGAACAATCTAACTTCTGTTAGGAAATTTACAATCTTGGATGGTTTTATTTTCGTAAAAAGTTTTTTTTTAATTACTCACTTGGTAATATTTTGTTCACACTAGATCAAAATCTACACACTCTAACAGTACATGTTTCACTGTAAATTTCTCAATATTTTGTTTTGTCAAAGATCTATTTCTGGTAATTATTTTTTCAAAAATATATTGCTGGTAATAGTTTTGACCTTCAAACATTTATTTCTGGTAATAATTTTTTTACAAAGTATTTCTGGTATTAAAACCTATTTTTACACGTTTATAATGCTTTTTTACCTCAGATTCAGGGTTAAATATTTACCCATAGCTGGGACCCTAAAAGGTGCTACCACCCTGGGTCAGGTTGAACCTGGGACCACCAGCAATTAAGATATCGTTCTACGCTCCTCAAAACCTTCTGATCATAGGCCTTGATGTTGGACGTAGTTTATCGTCTTACCCAGGACGCGGATGTAGTTTATCGTCTTACCCAGAACAGAAGACAAATGAAGATAAGAACCAAATTACGTCAATTTCACAAATGGGAGTACTTGCTTGCCTTAATATTAACTAAACTAAGTTTACTAAACACAAGACTAAATCTAACATCCACGATCATGGCTCTCTACATTTTCCTTTTCTTTATCGTCTATGAATTGTCATCTATTCTTGGGAAATGTAGAATGACTTCCCGTTATGTTCTCCATAGTTTCTTTTCAGATTTTTATTCTCCTTCGCCACTCAAGACAAGATAGTACAGTCAATACTTTTTAACCTATCAGAATTTGTTTATCACTTAGATAGCAATAGAAACGGTTTCATGCCTTTACCAAAAGCATTAGTGAAAAAGTGAACGTAAAAGACTACTCCGGAATTAGAACTCACCTCGCCTCTTCCTCTTAATACGCTGTGACGTTCAACCGCACATTTCTGAGACTCGGTTAAGTCTCAGAATCAAAAATAAAATAGAATAAATAGCCTCAACAAATCCGGGTCTTAGTTTGGCTCTAACACTGACAGGAGGAAAATACACCGCATTCTAGACGCATAAGCGGCCTTAGGTGATTTCAAAATCGATAAGAGATTGAATTTGTAGAAAACGTTTTACAAAGAAGAAACGATTTTAAATTGGGTTCTTTCCAATCAAAAAGGAGTAAGCAATGGAAAGTTACTACTTTCAAAGAAAGTCATTTTTATTAAAAGGTTACTGAAATGGTGAGTTGCATGACAGGAAAACACACACGTTCGCACATATACACACATATATCGCAATATAAAATATCTTTCCGGAGGCACACACGATGATTTATTGAAGCAAATTGAATTTAAATGGAAACCTTAATATAAATTATCTTCGTTGTAATCAACTAGAGATATTTTTTCATTTTTAAATTAAGAAAGCAAATATCTTACAATGAATTCCACTTAAGCATTAAGAATTTTTATTATTAATTATTGTTTAGTCTTGTTCACATTTTATTGTTTTTTCATTGAGAATTATTTTGAATTTTTGAGAATTTGGGGGAAGAATTAAATTTTAATGTGAAAGCTACTGAAGTGATAGCGGTGTGATTTACCAAGTACGTTTAATGCAATAGTTGACCCTTACCCGGTCGCCGTCTTCATGAAAGCTGGTGCTCGATTTGATGTGCAAATATAACGCTAAACTAGATCCTAATTTTGTGTCTCTGAATATGCAAGTGTAGTTGCGGATTTTCTTGCACAAACACACACACACACACACACACACACATATATACATATATATATATATATATATATATATATATATATATATATATATATATATATATATATATATTCATTCTGTGCATTTAAGTAGAAACGGTTCTTTAAGGCAAATATTATTAAATACGACAGATCATTTGTGCCGATTAATTTCAGTGATCGACTTTTCCAAATTAAGAATAACCTTTTTCAGACAAGAAAGAAATTCTGTCAAAGATTGTTTGAAGTTCATTTTGGACGAAAATTACGAGAAATATGCTCTAAGATTTCGACTTTATTAAGTCATGTACGTGTGTTCGTATATATATATATATATATATATATATATATATATATATATATATATATTTATATTTATTTATCCCAGCTCTACTTAGCGTATTGAGCACTCTACGTTTTAGCTTTATTACTCGCTTGAGTTTTTGTCTTTGGACTAAAAACTTAAGTCACTGGACGATTTGTTTTGCCCTGTTCGGATATTACTAGTTCTTTCTTTTTTTACAACTTTTCCCTCGGGTACCAATTTGTTTTGATATACTTACAAGTTGTGCTATCCGAAGTTGTCTCCAACCGATTATTACTATTAGTATAATATATATCTCCACACACACACGCATGCATATATATATATATATATATATATATATATATATATATATATATATATACATATGAACTTAAGTAATTAATGGATTTTTAATTCGACATTATTTCTTGTTTCTATAGATATTATAATTAGTTGTTGCACATATTTGAATAGAAGTTAAATTAATATTGATTAGGTAGATATTAATTTCACTGTTTGAAAATAGGATTGTCTATTTAAACATATGTACGCAGTAAAAATAACGTTCATAATACATACATATATATATATATATATATATATATATATATATATATATATATATATATATATATATATATATATATATATATATAAGGCTCAAGCACTAATATTCCATGGTTATAATTTATTACACTGGAATCGTAATCACGATCCAATTCATCAGACCTACAAATTCAAAAAGAAATCGGAAAATATAACTCCGGGTATAAAAAATAAAATTTTAGTGAGAGTGTATGTGTGGGACACACGTGTGAGAGGGAAATGTATGAAAGCTGTAGAGAGAGGTGTAGCAGAAGAAAGATGGACAGGAATGCCTAAAGGTGGAGGTGGGGATTAAAATTTAACAGAGAGAAGTTTTCATGTCTTATAAGCGAAAGTGAGTAAATGATTATTTACACTATTTAATTCTTCGGACTATTGTCCACGTCGTTTTTCCATATTCACGACGTTTTAAAACTTCTCTCTGTTAAATTTTAATCCCCACCTTCACCTTTAGGCCTTCCTGTTCGTCTTTCTTCTGTTGTCAAACCAAAAAGCACTCATTAACTCAAGCTATGCGAAAACAAGAACCGCTTCTTTTAGTCTTAAGATTGCATAGCGTGAAACACGGAGTTAAGATTTGCGCAGGGGTCCCTCAGTGACATTTGGCTTATTACTGTTGCTACTTTGTCTTAGTGTAATTTCCAGAGGCGTCAAGCATTTCAATTTTTTTGTCTAGGTAGGTTTTTGTTTTGGGGCAGAAGTGAGGTGTTATCTTTTTGCATTTTATTTCGTATTGTTTCTTTTTTTTAAGTGGTTTTCTTTTTTCGCTTTCTTTTGTCTTTTTGTTTGTCAGGCTAAGTTTTGTTAGGGTTGTTCGTTGACAATTTACCAATATCTTGGTATAATATTAATATATATATCCAGACAAAGAGCCTCGCTAGAGATTCATTTGTATCCGTGTACGCAATCCAAAACTCTTTGATTCTCCTTCATTCTACCAGTTCACTGCAACTCGAACAATAAAGATATTTATATATGTGTGTATATATAAGTGTTTGTCTCCTTATCTGAGACCAATAGCAATATACTACAAGTATAAAGCCGGAACACGAAGAGAAATAGAAAAATCAGGCAGAGCTGACTACATATGGAAAGAAAAGGGAGATCACCGCCCAACTGTGGATTGAGATTGAAATAATAGACAGAAAATCACTGGGAATTATGAAGAATTAAAGAATCAGCACATATGTTAGGCTACAAAAATCTCCTGAGCCGACCAAGCATAGAAATGAATACAATATGGGAACCAGTAATACGGAATATTTGAGAAAAACAATGAATAGCAAAAAATTTGTTTTGGTAAAAAAAAGTCATTATGTTTATACGTCCCAAAAATTAATGCACTTATGTGTATTCGCAAAGAAACCTGCCCTAGTGGATAAACGCGTTGGTTTGGATCTAGTGAGTTGACCCCAGATTTGTGAGTTCAATTCCTGGCTACTGCAGTGGTGAACAAATACTTGGAGAGTTGAGTTAAAGAGAGATAACTGAGACATCCGGAAGAGATATGGCACGTGGAACGTGAACAATCTGTCCCGGTGGAGGAAGTAAATAATTCAGTTCAAAATATCAATCGCTTAAAGAAGCGATCGAAACGTCGCGAATTTGGAAAAACGATGTGGACAATAATTCGAAGAACGTAAATAGTGTAACTAATCATTTATTCACTTTCGCGTGTAAGACATGAAAATTACGTCATTTATTTACCTTGACGTTTCTAGTCAAATGAATATTCATGAGCGTCTCTTAAATTTAAAAATTTTGCTAAATTAACACTTTTACATTGGTTTATAAATCTTTGTTGCAAAATAAAATCCTTATATTTTCCTTGACAAAGTCAATCAGAGGATGAAACTTGTCGGCTAAGATAACTTTTCCTTTTGTCTTTATTCATATATATATATATATATATATATATATATATATATATATATATATATATAGAGAGAGAGAGAGAGAGAGAGAGAGATAGATAGATAGATAGACAGACAGACAGATCGAATAGATACATGAATGATAGTTATCACATCCAATTCTGGGAAGAAAAAGTTATATACTTTTATGTTAATGACACGGCTTGTTCATATCTCAGCACGAAATAAGAGACGTGGCTATTATTTCTCAGTACAGCCAGAGAATTAGTTGGAAATATAGAGTGAGTGAAAGAGAGAGAGGGATAAAGATAAAGAGAGAAAATCTGATATTGAGCAAAACAGATAAGGACGTCAAATTAGAAAAAACGAACAAAAAAAATTAGGAACAAAGTAAAACTAATCTCTCTTCTTCCTTTTGTGTATGCTTCTTTTAATTCTATCAAGAAGAGTTTTCATTTTTGCTTCTTTTTTTCGGATTTGGCAGATAGCGCGTTTGAAGTCGATATCTGAGTCTATCACGTTCTCAATTCGTCATAACATTCTATGAAAACTGCTTTTTAATGACAATTGTATACGGGCTTCCTTTTATTTTTCTTTCTTTCGAAATAATATTTTTCAAAGTTACTCACGGTAGACCTTCAAATAAAAACGGAATGAATCTTTTTATATCTCCTACTTAACATTAATTCCAACTTCAATAAGGAAAAGAACGTAATCTTTGAGTAGACCAAAAAATAGAAAAAACGTTATAAATCGATGACTATGTTTTATTATTCTTGCTACCTACTTCGGTTCATTCAACCTGATTTTTCCTAATATCTATCTATCTATCTATCTATCTATCTATCAGTCTTTTAATTACCTATCTATCCCAATCTTTTAATTATCTGTCTATTTATCTCTCACAGTATTTTCATTATCTACCTATCCCAATCCTTTATCTATCTATATATCACAGTCTATCTATCTATCTATCTATCTATCTGTAACAGGCTTTTAATTATCACAGATTTTATTTATCTGTCTACTACAGTTTATTAATTATCTATCACAGTCTTTAAATTTTATATCTATCGCAGGCTTTTAATTATCTATCTGTCTGTCTATATATATATATATATGTATATATATATATATATATATATATATATATATATATATAATATATATATATATGTATATATATATATCACAGTCTTTTAATTATCTATCTTAACCTTGTAATTATATATGTCCATCAATCTATGTATTTATCTATCACTGTCTTTTTATTATCTATCTATATCAATCTTTTAATTATCTATCTCTCTGTCTCCCTATCTATCTATCTATCTATCTATCTATCTATCTATATATATATATATATATATATACATATATATCACAGTCTTTTAATTATCTATCACAGTCTTTTAATTATGTATCACAGTCTTTTTTATTATTTTTCTATCTATTACAGTTTATTATTTATCTTTTTTTTTTAAGCGTTTCGACCCAACAAGGCGAGAAGCCACTAGGACGCAAAGGGGTTACACATATATATAAAACACATATATATAAAATCATCATTTCCATATGTATGTGTCTGATTGTGTTTATATGTAGTAGATATTTATGTAAACGATAATTGGAAACATTCCTCAGCTTTCATGATTAGATATTTATTACATATTATATATTATATATAATTACACGGCACATTCTGTTGATAGCGGGATAAATAACGAAAATGCCAACAAAAAAGACCCCTATACTTAGCATCAGAAAGAGGCACTTGAAAATTCTTGAGCACATAATGAGGAAAGAAGGAGTGGAAAATTTGAGACTCACAGGGCAGATAGAAAGCAAGAGGGACAGAGGAAAGCAACGCATAACATACTTAATGAGCTTGAGTAAATGGATGATAGGATAGTGTTTATGAGAGATAACAAAAAGATGAAATTTATTAAGCGCTACAAAGGACAGAAAATTGTGGAGAGCCATGATCGCCAACGGCTTGAAGGTACACGGCGCAAAGAAGAAGAACAAGAACAACAACAACAACAACAACAACGTCGTATGTATTTTAACAATTACGGGGATCTACTTTACGACGGCGGGAAAGTGATTAAAATCGAGATGACAGATTGAGACCAATAATATAGCAAATTCTTTTGATTTTATCCAGAATTTCAACTAGATGACTACGGTCGTTTGATTTAATTTACTTGTGTGAAAGACTGATTCGAAATGAAATCACACTTAACCTGGATACCCAACAGTTGATATCTTGTTACAAACAGAATCAAGCTGACTAAATATTTATGGCCTCCATAGTAATGAAAATTATTAAGTATTTCCGGCTGATGGCAAAGATTGGTGAGTCGTCGTAAGATTTCTGTAATAATATTTTTCTAGGTAAACAATCTCCTTCCACTTGAGACGATGGCGTAATACAATCTTCTTGCACCATTATTGGGCTTCATTTTATACTAAACTAAGCTTAAAAAGTATCAGCAGATATGAAAAATTGGTGGTCTGGCTCGTGACTGAAATAGATAGGTGTTTTTCCTAAACAATAGTAATCAGTGTTCGATCCTAGGTAAAAAGTCGAATTTCAAATACTGATTTTCTAGGTGAGCCAAGATTCCTACATTTCTAAAATACAATCTTCCTACATATATTCTCTGCTGTTTAGCCTTGTATCTAGGATGTTAAACTGAGGAACTTTCGAATTATTAAAAAGAGAAGCAATATTTATTAAATGAGTGTAGTTTTTTGTGGGTTTTTTCACCCAGACACAAGTATAGGATATCCAGTAAGGTTTGAACTCCCTACTCAGTAGGCAGCATCGTTAACCATAACGCTAAAACTTCTTTTACATGATTATTTGTATAATATAAGCATAATATTATCCACTGTCTGGAAACACAGGAAAATAATTATGGCAAATCGAAAAAAAGTGGATCATATATAAAAATGCGAACATATATATAATTATCCCTTAAGGATTTTAATCTATTTCTGATAGCTCCAAATAGATGTCAAAATTTTGATATGTCAAGTATTCTTTGCTTTTTTTTTTACTTGGGTAATATTAGCAGCCAATGAAATATGTAAAACCTTTTATTGTAAGTTTGCGGATATCACAGAAATAAGTTTTAGCCTTAATATTTCCAACTTTAGGAAACGTAAGTGGCGTCTGTTTGCATTTATTCTGATTCAGCAAAATTTTACAGGCAAACGTTTTGCTTTGTCACCGCCTTCACAAGTCAGACACACAGTTTTAGATTACATTCTAGTTGTGTTGTTCCTTGTAAATACTTACACTTTCGATGCTAGTCTAAAATCACTGACATTCTAAAGGGATTGTATTTTAAGAAAAACACTAAACTCTTGACTAGCGACGTTATTTTATTATATATTGCGGTCCCAATTTCTCCTTCGAGAGATACTGAAATCAAATATTATTGGCGAAGGAATACGAAAAACCGAAACGATTTTGTAATTGCGTCTGTAAACATTGTCAATCTGCTCGTTAAAAGCGAAATAAATGTCGGTAAAATAAGTTTTAGTCTGGATTGGATTAGTGAGTCGAGAAGACAATCGTTGAAAAAAAAAGGTAAACGAAACTGGACAAGAGTGTCGCTAAAGGAAATAGCAAACGGATGAGAAATAGTCTTAGGTCTTCGAAAATCCGATAACAAATGTTATTATGGAGATAAAGTCTTTGCTCTGCGTTCAAATATAAGCCGAGAGGCGTAGAATAGGCTTATTACCACATCGATTTTTTTCTTAATTGCATTTATTAGGTTTAGACTGACTTAAGACGAAACATTTGAGGCGCCAATTTAGAATAGCAAACACTACGTTACGAATATTCTAAAAGACCAGCTTTACTTATCATTCCACCACTGTAAATCGCTTCTTATTTTTAATCAAGGGATTAATATCAAAATAATTAAGGATGGAGTTATGACTAAAATTTCACGCATATAAGCCTTTTTGAGCAGTATACTATAATCAAACCCAAATAATTGTATTCATTTTAACTATAAGGTTATCTTACCTACATTAAGATAGTTCGTGTCTGTACACAGCGACGGGTCTGAGACCATATGTATTGGTAATTGCCTTTCTATTGGACTCTAGGGCTAGACACAGAGGACATATCAAAGGGAAAAGGGACAAGAGAATTCCAATAAGCCTGAATGAATGAAAAGTGGAAAACGGATGGGAGGGATGGTATCAGGTCATTCCATACGTTCTGTCCGAATTTTGAATAAAGAAAACAAGTGACCAAATGTTACATTTAATTACAGATTCAATCAATAATGTATTTTCCTTGATTATCTATGACTTCCTTCCATCTATTAACAAGCTTACTAATTCCATTACTGTAAAATTCTTTTGTCTTTGATTCGAAGAACTCACAAATGTCAGTTTTAACCTCTTTCTGTGTTACAAAAGCTGTTTCTTCCAAATTATTTTGTAAGCTACGAAACAAATGGTAGTCAGAAGGAGCAAGATCGAGAGAATAAGGTGGATGAGGAATTTTCTCCCAACTAAGTTCTTCGATCTTTTGTGACGTGATTCTTGCTGTGTGGGGTCGCGCATTGTCCTGATGAAACATCGCCTCTTTTCCATTCACTAGAGCAGGTCTTTTTTCCTCAAAGCTTGGTTCAAACGCTCTAATTGCTGACAGTATATTTGAGCATTAAATGTTGCATTAGGTGGTAAGAATTCAAAGTGGATTATTCCTTGGCGATCCCACCAGATTGAAAGAAGAACCTTTTACCCATGAAGTTTCCTTCTCGGCTGTGGCTGGGGTCTTTCCCCTTTACCAAGCCACTGTCTACGACGCTTAACATTTCGATAAAAGATCCATTTTTCGTTGCCAGTCACAAGTCTATCCAAAAAAGGTGAAATAAGTTGGCGAGAATGGAGAGAAGAGCAGATGTCAACTCGGGATTTGAGATTGTTTTCAGGCAATTCATGAGGCGACCATTTTCCATGTTTAGGAATTTTCCAAGCTGAAGATGACGATGAACAGTTGTATGGTTTGAACTGAGAATCACTGCCAATTCCTCAACTGATAAAGCAGGATTTTCTTCAAGGGCTTCTTCAAGAAGCTTTTCATCAAACTCAACTGGACGTCCGGTTCGATCTTCATCTTCAAGGGAGAAATCTCCACCTCTGAATTTTGCAAACCATCTTCTGCAAGTTATTTCATTCACACACTCCTCTCCATAAATTGAGTGAATGTTTCTAGCCACTTCGGCTGCTGAGTTTCCTTTCTTGAACTCATAAAGCATTATGTGCCTCAAATGATTCTTGGGTACTTCCATGTTAACAGGGTTTTAATCAAACAAAATTTAATTTTATTGTTCTCTGAAATAAAATTTAATCAGTTTAAATGCATCTAAACATAAAAATAATCTTCAGCTCCATTAGACATTAGACAAAGTTAAAATTCGGATAGAACTTATGGGATGACCTCATAAAAAAACAAAAGAACCACAAAGGATAGGAAATTGTAAAGAGCCATAATCAACCACGTCCTGAAGAAGTTTCCAGCGGTATGTAGAGGTGGGGGACTACAGCATGGGTGACAGTATGCCCTCCATATCTACCCAACCCAGGCCATTTACACTGGAGAGACGGGGAGCTGCATATAAAACATAATACATAACACATTATAGTCTACCGTAATTTATCGAGACCCAGTCTTTCATGTGTCATATTTGCACAAATCTGCCAGCTATTCACAATTAATTAAAAAGAAAATTGATGCAAAAATAATAGGTACTAGAAAGACCCGTGAAAATGTCACGGTTTCTTATTTAAATGTTCTGATGAAACTTAATTATTCAGTTAATCATTAAACTCATGGAAAGTTCTACGACAATAAAATATTCGTAGAAATTCCCCATATCGGATCGTTAAATATTTGAGTTTAACAACTTTAACAAAATATTTCAATAACAATCGTAAATATGAATGCTGGTCGTTATTTTAAGAAGTAAGGGGGTACAAATGAAAGGTTCTGAATTGACAACTTTTTTTTCCATTTCACTGAAACATTTATTAAACACGCCCTATTATAATTTGTCTGCGGTGTCGTTGACCTACAATTCCAAGAAACGGTTGCCATCAGGGAGAACCACCTGGCTGCGGGTGCTGCCTTTTCCAAAATTAAAGTGGTTTTATTCGAATAACTGTTTTTCAAAGATAAATATATGTAAAAGTTATTTTGAAAATATATTGATTTTTATATTGAAAACCTTTGTTCTTCTAGCTTGGTATGACTTTCTCCCAGTACCATGCGCTAACAGCGTATACACATACGTACAATTCTCTCTCTCTCTCTCTCTCTCTCTTTGTCTGTCGGTCTCTGTGTGTGTGTCTCTTTGTCTTTGTCTGTCCGATTCTCTCTCTCTCTCTCTCTCTCTCTCTCTCTCTCTCAATATATATATATATATATATATATATATATATATATATATATATATATATATATATATATATATATGTATGTATATATATATATATATATATATATATATATATATATATATACCGGGTGCAACAGGTAAAATTGCCCAAGTCGTGTAACGGCATAATCCATCCCACAAAATGTTTAATATCTAACAATAACTACTAAACTGACTGTGTTTCTTTTATCCAGGTTTTCAGATAAGACGTTTAGCCATCTTGACGCCATTAGTCGTAAGAATCACTAAAAAAAAAATTTTAGTTGTTCAGCTAAAAAGTGAGCAGATTAAAATTATTTTATTTCAGACCAACTGTCTTCCCAACTGAGCAATGGTGAGAGGAAAAACATCATTCAGGCCTTCAGTAATTATACCAATATTCATACTCTGATTTCCCTCTCTCAAAGGCCATTCAAGAACCATCAAGAAAAAAAGATGGAACAATAAAGAGGAAAACTGGATCAGGAGGCGACAACAGGAAGAAAGATCATTTCAACTTAGAGCTAAAGAGATCAATTAGAAAAGATCCAACTCAATTCATATAACTTTTGGAACGTGAGAGGAGTTTCACCTGTGACAGTTCAAAGAGCAGCGAAAAAGACTTGAAAATTAAATCGTACGTGAAACATGTGAGGCAACTTATTACTACAGGATAGAAAGTTCGAAGGTTAGAGAAGGCGAAGGTCATCGTGAATAAGTTGGAATGATCCTAGTAGCCAATCTAGTAGCCCATGACCTGACGATTGCATTTGGCATGAAATAGACTGTCACCTCTGAGTATTGACTTCTATGTCCACTTTTATATTTATATTTACATACACTCTATCCTTGATATAGATCACTTTAATTCATAAATATAGCATAACTTAAAACTATATATATATATATATATATATATGTGTGTGTGTGTGTGTGTGTGTGTGTGTGTGTGTGTGTGTGTGTGTGTGTGTGTGTGTAGATAGATAGATAGATAGATAGATAGATGAAGAGAGATGTCTCATTAAATAATTTAGAGAAGTTTTGTCTTATTTTTAATAGGATCCTCTCGTAATTACGGACAGTTTCTTAGTATCCTTATTAAAGGAAAGGTATGAATCTTCTCCTTCTCCTCCTCCTCCAGCTATTGGTAAATATCAGGATAGACCGGGTTCTATAGCGTTGGGTGGCAACTGATCTAGGAGAAGAATAAATCTGAATTCAAAACCTGATCCTCCGGGTTGGGCAGTAAACTGGCTTTTTACACAAACTGCAATGATATCTTATATATTCAAACACATTCCATTGAATAATATATATATATATATATATATATATATATATATATATATATATATATATATATTATGTGATGATCCGATTCCGCTACATTGGTTTTAATCTTTCGGTATCTTCTGGCGATTCTGGTAAAATAATTTCCTGACACTTTATTTTTAAAACTAATAAACGCTTATTATTTTAAAATAAATAAACAGACGCACGACGTGAATTGTGATAGAAGGGGGAGAGAGGAGGAGAAAACCAACGGTAGTGGAAATCTATCCGTGGGGGTGAAATGAAATGTACATACTTTCATTTCATCCTAGTTCATACGAACTCAAAGGGAACTTTTAAGTTTGTATGCAACGAGTCATAATTTCTGATCTCTCATTCAATTTTTTTTTTTTAGTCTGGAAATGTTATTATTTCTAACTTTTCTTGTTGACAAAGTTTGCAGATATTACTACGATTGCTGTAAGGATACGATTGTTGTAAACCTTACAAAAAATAAAACGTTAGAAAATCAAATGACCAGAATTGCTTGAAGATACCGTAAGTTTGAAACCAAGGTAGCGGAACCGGCTGATCTCACATTTTTTATACCTGAAAGGTCTACATGTTAAATTTTTAGTTTTTTTACCTGTCTTGAGTACTTTTTAATTATACTGTTTCCTGGTCTAATTCATCTCTGATCATTAACTTATCATTTTATATATATATATATATATATATATATATATATATATATATATATATATATATATGGTTGGATTGATGTGAGTTTGTGACCCTGGGTTTCACGCTTTTGCAATCGTCAGACAAACTGATTAATTTTTTTAAAATTTTGGGTTTATGTAGATTGCGTGTATTGGTGTTATTATGGAAGTGGGGAGGGAATCGTCGTCGTGATGTCACTCATGCTAATGCAAACATAGATGCATGTGCGTACATCTATGTTTGCGTTACCATGAGTGATATCACGACGACGATTCCCTCCCACTTCCATAATAACACCAATACACGCAATCTACATAAACCCAAATTTTTTTTTAAATTAATCAGTTTGTCTGAGGATTGCAAAAGCGTGAAACCCAGGGTCACAAACTCACATCAATTCAACCAAATATGTTAGCTCTATCTCTGATATTGAGCGGTTTCTAATAAGTACCGCGCATATAATAGATAGATAATATATATATATATATATATATATATATATATATATATATATATATATATATATATATATACTTTTCACCCACCCACACACAAACACACATACATAGATATATATATATCCGTTGGCTCTAACGGCGGTAAAAGTCTCTATTCATATCTCGCCTCTTGGTCTTTTTTTTTTTTGATGAATTTTACCTTCTCGAATTTCTGCTGATATGTGCAGGCTTCTGAAAAGCTGCGCCGATTCGGATGTTGGAAGAGCTCTGACCTAATAGTCAGTATATATTGGCCTTTATCAAAAGTACTCCAAATTTTTCTTTTCTGCTTCATCAGCATATCAAAATGAAATAGTCAATCCTGACTAACATACCTCTGACTGTGACATGTGCATTTGATTCGAGAGCGTATCTACATTATTGGTCATACTGTTTTGGCTCGTCACTGTATATACAGAAATATTATTATCAGTATTATTATTATTAATATTTAAAATTTCATATAGCTCCTATTCATAGAATCAGATGAATGACCTTACCACACAGAAAGTTAACTTACCTGAAGGCAAGAGAAAATAACTTTTTCAACCATGAAATGCCTTAAGCTCACCTGGTATAGGCATGTTACTGGCCACGATCGCCTGTCGAATATGATCCTCCAAGGCACAGTTGAATGTAAGGGCTTCAGAGGTCGGCAACACAAAGCTGGGTTTGACAACATCGTTAGATTGGCCTGTAATCCAAGTGCACATGACAGATTTCGAATACATCGAGTGATGGCGATCCCTGACAGTACAATTCAGAATGACCGCCCAAATACTTTAGGTCACAAAACTAAATAACTTGGTATGCATTTCTCACGAATTTGTTTTCTAGTCGGGTTCTGATTTTACAGATAGATAGATAGATAGATAGATAGATAGATAGATAGATAGATAGATAGATAGATAGATAGATAGATAGATATGTCGAGAAGCTACTTAATTTTCCTAAATTATCCCCATTAATATATTGTTTTATTTACAGGAACAACGCCTTGGATAGCATATTGGTTAGAAAACTCATTTTGCTGACCAATTCGCTAGAATATTAGATCCGATTGTCAGTGGATATATTATGTCTCCCAGGCAAAATATACACGTAGATTGACATACATGAATAAAGATAGATAGATAGATAGATAGATAGATAGATAGATAGATAGATAGATAGAATAAGAGGCAGAAATATATGCACAAAGCGAGATGAAGAAAGAAAAGACTTGTAGCTGGTAAATTCTCCGGGCCTATTCAGGCTATTAATACTGAGACAGTATTAGATAGATAGATAGATAGATAGATAGATAGATAGATAGATAGATAGATAGATAGATAGATAGATAGATAGATTTTCAGTGTTTTCTATCCTAAGGACACTGCTAGATATGATAAAAGAATATGACACTTCTTTATAATAAAATAACTGCGTCAAGTGTGTCTACTTCTTTATCAGAAAGATGGAGCAGCTGTCAATTATTTTCCTCGATACCATTATTTTTTAATAACTACCTTACGCCAATATATTTACTTGCTTACTAAAAGTACTAAAAATAGAAGTCTTTTCTTATCTGAATGGAGAGTTTGTCTAACTTTTTTACACACTCGGCTGCCAGAAAGAAAACTCCCGCAAGATGAAATAATGTAACTCTGACGAAAATGAATAACCATATTAATGTGACATTTTTTGCTTCTTTTAAGTAGGTTTTATTTAGTTTTTTATTTTAGTTTTTCCTCTAAATCTGTACCGAATGATAATTCTAACTTCAGCGTCGTTATTTTAACAGTTAAATGCATATTTTTTTAATATTCTATACCAAGTATAACATAAAGGTGACAATAAAATAAGCAATGTCAACAAAGACATGAATTTAGGCTTGTTTGATTTCATCTATTCTCCTTTTTCTTCTTCTTCTTCTTCTTCTTCTTCTTCTTCTTCTTCTTCTATGTCTCGTGTCCCTTCAAGATTTTGACGATCAT
Source organism: Acanthosepion lycidas (assembly GCA_963932145.1). Lineage (NCBI taxonomy): Eukaryota > Metazoa > Mollusca > Cephalopoda > Sepiida > Sepiidae > Acanthosepion > Acanthosepion lycidas. Next base: position 98,265,723 of record OZ010571.1, read on the forward strand.
AGCTCTTCACAATTTCCTCTCTATTGTAGTCCTCTGTAATTTTTGTCTTTTTACTATCTCTTCTAATCCCTACTCTGCCAACCATTTACACAGTCTTCTTAGGTATGTTATTAGCTGTTTTCCTCTATCCATCTTGCTTTCAATATGCCCTGTGAGGAACAAGTTTTCTAAGTCCTCTTTCCTTATTATGCGTCCTAGAAGATTCAACTCTCTCTTTCTGATGTTATGTTTCCATTTTCTCCATAAAGAAACATAGTTATCAACAAGTTTAAGCCAATACTGAATTCATTGCATAAACCAGAGGCACGTCCATCAAAATAGATCCTACCATATTTTCCTTGCCATGAGTGACATATAAATCCAGTTACGCCACTTGTTTTGTTTTTTTCATTTGTTCAAATTATAAGCGTTAACACGTGGAAATATAAAGTTTTTTAAAAGCTAAAAACGAAGCCGATTGAAGTAAAACAATTTAAAACAAAAACCAAAACAATTTTTTCTGAAAACCCACTTGTAATTAACACAATTTTAATTTTAATATTTCTCTGTAAAAATAATTATATTGTAAATATTACATGTAAATAAATATAAATATTAGTTTTTTTTGTTTGTTTTTTTTTTTTTTTTTTTTTTCAAGTCTTATTTTCTGTCTATTATATTTAACGACTTCAAATTTGTATATAGTTTAAATCAATGTTAAGGAATATTATAGTGCTTATTGTACTTTTATTTTATTTTATTTTTAATTTCATTTTTGTATGTACTGGAAATATATATATATATACGCCATGTGTATGTACAATTATTATCCTAATTTTACGAATAGATCTATTTAAAATTAACATGCAATAAGGTTAAGAAAGAGGCTAAACGATAAAATGTGATAATAGGGTTGAGTCTAAGTATCAGCGCCAAAAGAAAAGAAAAAAGTACAAATAAAATAAAAACAGCAAATAATTAAACCTTACAATACTTAGGGAAATAGGGCAAGATTTAGGAATATTAAGATTACCTCCTCAGTTATCCATCGAAACTGCAATCCACCGAAATAAGAAAAGAAGCCAGTCCCCAGCACGGGCCATTTAAAAATTAGTCCGTGCAGCGGATTGGTTATTACAAACATCCAATCGGATGTGCGGAATATGTGGTCTTTCTTCCTCTTATTCTTTAAAAAGGCCAGAGTAGCTGTTAGCGTTTAATCAGAAGGGGGAATCAGGGGTTGATCTTCCCTGATTGGGTCAATTTGGTGATGGGGAGTATGATGTTGAAAGACCCGAAAATGCCTGATGAACCAAATCAAAACATCACTGACGACCCCCTTGGGCGCCTAAAAAGCGTATTTTCGAATTATTCTTACAATCTATATATATATAGGGTGTATCAAAAAATAACTTTACAATCTTTGGGGGCGTGTTCCTCACATCAAAACAATAAAATATATGTTCACAAATACTTCGTTTTTGAGTTAGTAAGTTTGAAGAAAGTTTACAGTAGATGACGCTGTGTTGCTATAAAGACTAGGTTACATTTGTCATTCGTGTATATTGGTGGCTATTCTATCTTCACCATATAACATGTGTAGTAGTGAGTTAACTGAAAAGTGTTCTGTTTAGCAATGGCAGGATATTCATATCGTGAGCAGGCAGATGTGATTTTTACCTGCGGCCACGCGAACGGTAATGGGCGCGAGGTTGCACAGCTGTATTAGATTGCATTTCCAAACCGAAATCAGCCGAATCATCCAATGTTTACTGCTGTTTATCGTCGCCTTGCTGAGACAGGACCGTGACACCACAAAATACGGTAATTTTTGGATTGCATCTTGGATTGTACATTTAACAGCATCGACAGTAAACTTAGTAACTCAAAAACGAAAGATTAGCAGACATATGTTATATAGATTTTTATCCTTGTTTTGATGTGAGGAATCCATCTCAAAAGTCTGTAAATGTATTTTGATAACCCTATATATATATATATATATATATATATATATATATATATGTATATTAATAAAAAGAAAGAACAGTAAGATATATAATCCGGTGTTCTTATAGATATTTTTATTTTTACAAAATAGTGCTCAATGTAAATTTACAGAGCATTAATATTATAAGTTAATAGACTTAAAATATGGTTTTTCGCTACACAGTTCCAACCATGTTTCAAAAATGGAAGCTAAAAGCCCCTAATTTAATTTTGTACTTAAATTAAAGACATCACTTCCATTTCATCCTCAAGCGAATTTTGGAGTAACTTTAAAAATTACAGGGTTTTAAATACACAGCTAAAACAAAATTCATGTTTCCAAGGTTACAGATAAATCTATTTTGCTAGACTAGGGGTGTCAGTATGTTCAATATGTTTATATTTTAATGTATCAGTTATTGTTACGTTTTGGTAGTGGGTAGGGATGTATTTTTCAATGAAATCTAACATCCGTTAAAAGCGTGTCGTCTGGATTTTTTTTTTTTTTTTTTATTATTAACGGCTAAGATTCTAACGGCATTTTTTTCGTTCAATATTTAAAGATTTTTGGGAGGTGTCTACGTCAGATTAATATTTTTTTTTTTTTTTTTTTTTTTTTTTAACTACGATTTGAAATATTTTTACTTTTAATTTTTAATATACTATATTTCTATCAAGAACAATTTAATGTAATTAGAATCTCTTACAGTTTGTAGAATTATTATCACATCAAGTTTTTTAAAAATTTTATTCTTGAATATTATTCAAGTAAAATTTCCATTTCTCTGATTAAGTAATTACGAATTTAAAAGGAATTTTAGGTTAGAATTCATTTTAATTAACTATAATTTTAATTACAACTTTTAAATATTTTCATTATTTTTTTTTTTTTTTTTATTTAATTGAAGTAAATGTATTAGGCCGGGGTAGAAAATAATGACGCAATAACGCCGCTCCTTGGCGTTAAAAAATACGTCAAAAACCGACAACACTACGCCACCATCTCTACATCAACTCAATATTTGAATTACTATCAATAAAATTATTTTTCTATATTAAATATGTTTGTATTACTATTTTTAAAAATTTTATATTTAAATATTTTTATTTTATTTTTTATTTTTTTTTTTATGGCCAAAATACCTAATTCATTTCACTGATTTAGTAAACTTAATTTATTTATTTAAGCTTAATTTAAATTTAAAAGAAGTTTAGGTTAGAATTCATTTTAATTAACTACAATTATAATTACAACTTTAAAATATTTTCATTGTTAGTTTTTATAGAGTAGATTTCATTTAATTTCTATATCAAGTATATTACGATTTTTTTAAAAAAATTTTATTTAAATATTATTTAAGTAAAAATTTTTTTTTTTTTTTTTTCCGTATATTTAAAGATTTTTGGTAGATGTCTACGTCAGAATACTTTTTATTTAACTACGATTTGAAATATTTTTACTTTTAATTTTTTAATATACTATATTTCTTTCAAGAACAATTATTTAAATGTAATTAGAATCCCTTACAGTTTGTAGAATTATTATCACATCAAGTATATTACTATTTTTTTAGAAATTTTATACTTCAATATTATTTAAGTAAACTTTCCATTTCTCAGATTTAGTAAACTTTATTTATTTATTTAATTACAATTTAAAAATTACAATTTAAAAGAAGTTTAGGTTAGAATTCATTTTAATGAACTAATATTTTAATTACAACTTTAAAATATTTTCATTATAGGTTTTAATAGACTATAATCTCATTTAATAGAAGTGAATGTATTTAAGAATTAGAATTACTTACAGTAAGTAAAATTATTTTACAATTATATTACGATTTTATTTTTATTTATTTATTTTTATTTTTTTTTTTTTTTTTTTGTCAAAAATAGCTAATTCATTTCACTGATTTAGTAAACTTTAGTTATTTATTTAATTACAATTTAAAAGAATTTTAGGTTAGAATTCATTTAATTTTAATTAACTACAATTTTAATTACAACTTTACAATATTTTCATTTTATTTTTTTTATTTTTTTTTTTTTGTATACTATATTTTATTTAATTGAAGTAAATGTATTAAGCCGGAGCAGAAACAATGACGCAATAACGCCGCTCTTTGACGTTAAAAAATACGTCAAAAAACGACATCTCTGCACCACTACCTCTGTACCAACCCAATATTTGAATCACTTACAATAAGTTAAATTATTTTTCTATATCCAGTATGTTTGTATTACTATTTATTTAAATTTTATATTTAAATATTATTTAAGTAATTTTTTTTTTTTTTTATGGTAAAAGTAGCTAATTCATTTCATTGAATTTCCTAGTCTAGCAAAATAGATTTATCTGTAACCTTGGAAACATGAATTTTGTTTTAGCTGTGTATTTAAAACCCTGTAATTTTTAAAGTTACTCCAAAATTCGCTTGAGGATGAAATGGAAGTGATGTCTTTAATTTAAGTACAAAATTAAATTAGGGGCTTTTAGCTTCCATTTTTGAAACATGGTTGGAACTGTGTAGCGAAAAACCATATTTTAAGTCTTATAATACACATAACTTATAATACACATATATCTATATATATATATATATATATATATATATATATATATATATATATATATATATATATATACAGGGCGTATCAAAATACTCAATTATATATAGTGGGTGGGTGCATAATTATCAGGCGTTTTTAAAACAATAACTTCAAAGCGTTGCTAATCGTACTACGGAGGCAGATATGGCGATATTGTGACCCGCCTTCTTGTACACATGAGTTACACTAGTGTTATTCCATGTGCTTGGAAAATATCTCTTCTTAAGGCAGTGGTTAGAAAACTTTGCTGCAATTGGAGAGAGTTCTGAACCAAGGTTGTTAAGTAAAATTACGGAGATTTTATCCGGACCTTCGTAAAGTCAAGGCAATCACATAATGATGCGCAAGTGAAGATCAAACGAGACAAATTATTTAGGATAAATATTGTTTTAAGAGAAAGATTTCATAGAGTTCGAGCGAAAGCCATACTGGTCACTCGGTCAATGAATGTCAAATGTTTCTTTATAGAGAAACGGCTATTAGAATTACCATAAGAATACCATTTTCTTAAAACAACTTTCCAGGAAAATAGGTTTATTAAATCCAGTACCTTTTATCGCTCATTCTAGTTATCTTTCTTTTCTAGTTCCTTCCTAACCTTTTATTTGTAATAGGGCGGAACGGTAACATCTTGATTGTGTAACTATTTTCTTCTCGTGTCTCATCTGTTATCCATTGTAGATGTTGATGCTGTTGATATTCCTCGAGTGATGTCTGTTATTTGGTAAAGTAAACTGTCAAAAACACTTAAAATGAGATTCACATAGTTTATTTCCTCATATAAATATAATTAAATCTTTAAATACCAACTTAATATCATAATTATTATGACAAACGACATATTTGCATAATAAAAATCCGGAGTAGTGTATGTGATTTGATTAAAAGTGCTTGCGTGTGTTTTGGGGTTTTTTTGTATTTTTTTTTTAGATTTGAATTGTTTCCATCTTTACATTTTTTTTTCTTTCTTTTGTTCTAATCTATTTTGTTATTTTCTCTTTGTTCAAAGTCTCACAAAATAATTCTGCTAGGTGCCTGAAGGCTTCACTGTCCAACATTGTATCTGTTTTGTTCTACATTTATAACTATTTTTGAAGAAACAAAATAAAGAATAGAATCGAAATAAAGAAAGCGACGTTTCTGGAATCTGAAAACGATGAAGAATGTCACATTTTTCACCGGCCAAACATGGATGCGAAATGGCTGGTAAGTAAAACTCCATTTGCCGAAACCAAAAAGAAAAAAAAAAAAGAAAATAATCTGCCCTCACATTAAAGACAACAATTCCTCTTGGATTGAATTTCAATGCAGCGTTGCTATATTTATTCCTGGTTTTGCAGAAGTTTGTTAATGCTAAAGAACTTTTAGTGACACCATAAAAACGGTGCTAAAAGTCGAAAGAGGAAAAATTTACTTTCTAAATAAGACAAGTTGTCTAACAACGATGTAGCCGAACCTATTAGAGAAGCTACTTCAAAATAGAACGATAAAATGAGATCTGAAATGCTGCTTTAAAAGAAGATTGTGAAATAATCTATAACTTCATTGGAATCAGTTGACAAGATGCCATGCTATTGATTTCTTTATAATACATCGACTGGCGAGATACTGGATCTCCGAATGTTCAGGTTGTATTGAAAATATTGCAGTTTGATTTTCAAGCCATTGTAACGAATATATACATATATATTCACTAGACGGCGATATTTATGCTGGAAAATGTAGACAATAAATAAAATAATAATAATCAATAATAATAAATAAATAAAAGTAAAAGAAATACATTTTCTCATTATGCTAAAAATGAAGGAAACTAAAAATTTCATTACCCTACTTGGCTTCGCCCAAAATCCGTTAAGCGACATTGTTTAAGTTTATAAACAGACATTTTCTTCCTCTTTCTTCTTGTTGCATCAAGATGTATCAGGACGCGGAAAAAAAAGAACGTTTTCTCCCTTAACTGACGACTAAACTCTCTTTCATTTTCCCAACGCACGGCGCTCACAGGTGTCCTTCAAAAACCTCCACCTATGAAGTAAATCAACCATTTCTTTGGTCGTTCCACCTCAGTGCATGGCTGACTTGAGTTCAATCATTATAACTATGCTTAAACCCTCCAAAGATGAAGTGCGTAGAAAATTTTGCTTTGATCGTTAAAACACTGCGCAAGACTGACTTGAGCACAACCATTGTCCGATGCTTATACTTACCCTAACTTCTAGAACAAAAAGAAACACTGAGACACTGAGAACTTTATTTCACTACAGTTCATGTTTTTAAAAAAGTGAGAATAAACGCACAGAATAAACACGCACTAATAAAAACCCAAGTTTTTGTACGCTTCTTCATAATCGTTTACATGTGAACACGCACACATCTACGATGCACCAACAAGCAATCTTTAAATTTCATAATGCATTTTGTTGGTCAATGGGTCCTAAACAGTAACTAATAAAGATCTTAATCTCTCAAAATGGTGGCCTTCATGAAGAAATCTCATTCTGTATTATAATGTTACACATCAATGATGTAGCACAATGAAAACAAAACATTTGACCATGTCGCCTGAATTTAGGCGTTGTTAACTACAATGAAGAGCGCTTATTAAAGAGGAAATTCTGTCACGATGAGGCAGAGTTTCGGTGAGACCTGTTTAGGTGATCTGACAGTCAACAGTCGGCCCAAGCGGCTAGAACTGGGTAGTGCCAGCTGGATGTCGATATTAGGATAAATGTGAGTTTCAGAAGGACCCAATAGAAACCTGATTTCAAATTTCTCTACGGTTCTTCCGGTCGTTAGGTGGTGAAAGGATTTGACTGAAGGAGAAACCTTGTCTCCCGTGTAACAACTCTATTCTCTAACAAAAACTCTAAATAAAACAAGAAATCTGCAATAAAAAAAAGATATGTGAGTTCAAATTAATGGTCCTAAGAGTAAGACGATTGTCAGATCGACAGCCTACAAAGAAGTGCGAAGATGCAGCATATTTTTATATCGATGCTCCCAGACAATAAGAATATTGAAAGACCTGTTGAATTGCAGATGTTCTTAATGTTGATTATGTGATGATTATGCGTTTCAAAAATATTATAATTACGGGGGGGTCATCTACTATGAACTAGAGAGTGATTAAATATAGTAAGGGAAATGGTGATTTTCTAAGCCCGGCTTAGATGTGTCACAAGGCCGAAAGTATGGGGTACCCAGTGAGGATCGAACTCACTAAGTCGTAATTGATCTAGCAAGACATGCTTGCTAACCATTACACCACGTCGAGGTGCCCTCAATATAGTAATGGAAATGTGAACGCAATGAAACAAGAGAGATAGTATTTCGCCGGTAGGACCTTATAGTTGATGTTGGTAGCTTGTGGCAACCACAAGATGCAAAAAGTGACATTTTTACAGAAAAATCCCGCCTAGAAGCAAACAATAACAAAAGTAGTCTATCTATAATAAAATTTTCAAATACCTCGGGGATATAGCTTAGTTATATCCCAAATTTCTTATAGGCAATAAGAAAATTAACACATGTTACCCAAGGATACTTTTATCCAACACTGTACGATGCTACAGATCCAAAATAATAACTAGAAAGCAAGATCCATGTACGTAAATAGCCTCGAAAAATCTAGACTCTTCTATAGATTCCATCATGGCATCTATGTGAGGAGGTACTTTTGAGTAATGGACAGCGGGTCGGACTGATGAGTCGAGTTCGAATTACGTGCTAATACCCTTTGGAAAGCTATTAATACATCCCTTCTCCACCACCCACCCCAAGTTATGGATAAGATAGCAGCATAGACTGGGTCCTATAGTCGTCGATGGAAACCGACCTCATAGGACTGAATTCAAACCAGCCTGAAGATGGTTGGGCTCCCTCAGGCTACCTTGCCCAAAACACACCACTGCAGTACATGGGGTGCCCCTACGATTCTAATGGGTTACGGGACTCATGATCGCGAAAATATCAGCTATGTACAACCGTTTTCTCAAATCAATGTTTAAAAGTGTTTTCAAGCGAAGGAATCTTTAGGTTTTAAACAGCCATTATTCATCAGACTGGCGCTACACAATCACAAACAAAGAAATTTACCAAATAGCAAAAAACCACATCAATTGAAGACTTTCAACATCAACAACACAAATGAAGGTACAATAATGATACCACACAGATTTTCATATTCCACAGTACCATATACAAATGGTTCGGAAGGAAACTCCCATAAATACTAGAAAAGGCGATAGTGAACTTGAAACGCCTAATTTCCGAAAAAAAAAAACTGTTTGAAAGATAATTTATAAATTCCGATTTACAGTATCTTTGGTCAATGAATACTGAATGTTTCTTGATATAAATTGTTAATTTCACCATTACAATTAACATTTTAATGAAACACAATGAAATTATTTAGAAAACAGATATTTATAGAGTAAACTGAATGAAAGATGAGAAAATTTTATTGAATTATCAAAAACAAAGTTCGAAATGACAGATTTCTGTTCATGTGCACTACTCAAAACGCCCAGCAACATTTTGAAACATTATGTAATCTACGACATACATTTCGTATGCATTCTGAAAATCATATAAGAAACTACCAAAATCGTTTCTTCGAACATCTAAATATTCAAAAGACTTTATTCAAATATTTAGAAAGGGATTCGTCAAAGTGGAATTTAATGATATCAAGGTTTGATAGGATAACGAGACTAAATTTTTCTGACATATAATAATTGTTCATTCACTACTGGACCCCGTCAAACCAACGTAGGTCAAATAGAAGGTATGCAGTTTCAGGTCTTCGAACGTTCGATCTTCTTGCAAGAGAGAGGGTGATTCTTCTTGCTCCATCGTATGTCGTCATTTATATAATTCCCTGTTATCCGGCTGTCCTATGCATGTCCTAAGTTTAACTGGGCTTAATTCCTTGTTTAAGTTGGTGCACCCATCGACATATTTTGAGGACAGATTCTTCACCTGGTGGCTTAGTGGATACCTTTTCAGTCAACTATTGGGACTCCTCGGTCTTTTACATTTATGAGGTGACACCAGGTACTAAACACTACCTCATTTCTTATTTGGTATATATTATGATGAATCCAGTTCATACTAGCGTCACTATACCGTATCTCTTCAAAGGTTCCTCACGGACATTAAATTCGATTCAGGCTTCTGGTATGAACCACATGCTACATAAGATCAATATCTGAATATTTCTAACCAAACCTAAAGTTAATGGAACATTTTTCGCCGAAGTTATAGTTGTATGACCGATTTATTTTGATAGCTTTCAACCACAACTAAAGATAGCGCCATCCTGTATAAACAAGATGGCGTCCTTTCTTATTAATACCACAATTGTTCAGGATTATGAATCGCCTTTTTCCCAATCGCTTGATCAAATGTGAAATTATTAAACTGTAGGTGACGAGATAACCAGATCAGTTCTTTTTGGATTTAGTTGCTTCAAGCTAATATTAATTACTAAGTCTATCAGAAAACGGTACCGACTCTAAACAAACATAAACGTATATATATAATCTGTCGGATTAATAAAAATACATTATTTTCTTTGGAATTTCCCTTTGTTTACGTTTGGATACGAAACTGTGCAGATATTTACAATTTCGCAAACTCTATAACGACAGAAGTTTTGCTTAAAGGTACAATTTCGGCCATGCTTGTTTGATTGGTACTTTAGAGCTCAGTTGGGCATAACTTACCGGATTTAACGGTATCTATTTCTGCCCAGCGGGACGTAGTTTCGAATCCTGCCAAAGAGCGTAAATGTTCCTTTAATAAGATTTCTCGAATATTCTGGCTGATAGAAGAAAATAAATAAATATACTGTTTAATAAAAAAGGAAAATCTACTTAAATACGAGTATCCACTAAAAATAATGTTTAAAGTGATAAAGATACATATTGATTTGTTCGATCATCACAGTCATTTTTAAGACCCAATGTGGTGTACCTCTAGTAGTTATGATAGTGTTATATATATATATATATATATATATGTGTGTGTGTGTTTTGTTATCGAATTTCTTTCGTACAGAAACGTTATGATTTTAAAATATGGATACATCTTAATATGACTAAATGTTTTTGGCTGTGATTATTCATTCTCAGTGACAGAAATATGTAGGTAATTCCTACTAGTGACCGATAAAGTTGTGATTTACGGCTTATAAACTTTTTGAAGGTTATTTAAAGCCAGAAAATATTTTTAGATTGTAATAATTTTTTGTTGGGGAGATAATAATGATTTACTGACACAAGTCCTACTAATTAACCCATAATTGGAGAAGAAGAGGTGGATTTATTGTCCCCAAAAATAATAAAGAATTCGCCTAAAACTGAAACTCGGCACCTCGATGTACAATTCCAAGCCGTTGCCCATTACACACCACATGCATCCAAACTTACAACACCTGTTATTCACCCATATACCAGCCTCAACGTTGCTTAGCATCGGTGATCTTGCAAGAACCGGTGTTTCAATGTGGTACGGCTGTAAGCCACTAGTAACAGTGGTCAAATCCAAGCAAAAACAAATATTCTAATTGACTAGCTTAACGTAATTGTTACTCGTCTTATATTTCCTTGTGCTGTACTAAGCAAAGATTACAAATATCGTATTTACGCTTTTACAGGCAAGATTGTAGATAGTTTTAATCCACGTGAAAAATCACCTCCATATTTACTTATTCAAATAAATTTATTTCTTTTTTCGTTACTCTGACACTCGTCAGCGGAGATACTGAAGTGTAAAGAGCACATGCCTACTGCGCGTTTCAAATTGTATAAACTACTTCATATATACATACATTTATATATATGTGTGTGTGTGTGTGTGGTATGTTTGCATGCGTTTGTGTGGAATCCTCTGTGTAGAAAAGCGTGAACAGATTTTTATTTTAAAATACTTCGGATGAAGATTAATTTAAAGCTATAAATATATAGAGAGGGAGAGAAAGAAAGAGAGAGAGAAAAACCAACCGAATGATGTGCAGCACCTTCCATCGACTGAATGACGCCAGTTAAGCGATGTGACAAATCTAAAAAGTGTTATATATATATATATATATATATATATATATATATATATATATATATATATATATATATATATATTTAATTGATTAATTTCAGAAAGTTTCTTCACTTAACTCATATTTACTTCGACGTTTCGTGGTTACATAGATGTGACCACTCGTCAGAACAGAGCTGCATTGCTGATATTTCCCGGTTTTTTTTTGGGTTTTTTTTTATTGTGGTATGAGTGTGTTATTTTCCTTTTCGCTGGATGGGTGTTGATTGGTTGTTGATTTATCTTTCTTTTCCCGTTCTGTTTTTCATTTATAACACAATAAATGTACGAAACATTAAGCGCGCACTAAATAAAGTTAAATAATACAACCTGCTAAAAGTACATATACAGTTAACATAAACACAAAGACACAGCCGCTCACACACGAACACACAAACATACACGTGCGGATGAATGTCTGCGCGCATGCTTGTATGTATATATGCATGCATACGTGCACATACATAGGCACACACATAAACACACATCCGCACATGAATTAAGTGTAAAAACTTTTTCAAGTTAATTCTATTAACGCTCTATAATCGATATTAAGCACTTTATCAGAAAGCTGCTGGCCTTTAATGCCTTTTCAGCAACAAACCACTGAAACAACAGCAATTTTGGCTTTAAATATATATATATATATATATATATATATATATATATATATATATATATATATATATATATTCCAAAATTCGCTTGAAGATGAAACAGAACTAATGCTTTTAATTTAATTATATTATTAAATTTGAAGTTTTTGCAATATGGTAATTCCTGTGTAACGAAGAAACCATATTTAAATCAGTTAATTTCTAATATATATATATATATATATATATATATATATATATATATATATAAAAACAAGCGTCTGTATGAATCCATCTCTTCTCCCTCACCATCATTAACTATGGTTAAAATTTGACTCTTGTACCTTTCTTGAGAATCTGTTGGAAAGAAGCACCATTCTGAATTCAAAATAGGCTGGCCGTAGGGTTGGCAACTCCACCCTGCGAAAACCTACTTGTTCAGGAAAACACAGTGAACACTGTGGTTCACTCTATTCTTGCAATATAGTCATTTAAAGTCATCTTGCAATATAGTCATTTAAAGATATATATATATATATATATATATATATATATATATATATATATAAACCTAGAGAGCCAGGCAAACCTACCAAGGTTTCACCTAAGCGGATCGTCAGGGAAGGCTTTGACTGGCTCTCTAGGTTTAACTAGGTCTGCTCTACTTATTGTATTGAGTACTTTATTTAGTTATTTGCTTACTCGTATCGGGTTTTTTTCTTTGGACTTGTGTGTTAGACGATTATTTTCGGCTAATGTAAATGTTCTTGGCTCTTTCTTTTTTATATCTTTCCCCCCTTTGGTATTAGTTTGATTATTTGCAAATCAAGACACCGAAGGTTTTCCGAACAAGTATAATTTCTTATACTTATAAGGTTACTAATACTACTACTACTAATATATATATATATATATATATATATATATATATATATATATATATATATATATATATAATGAAAAACAAACCACTTTAATGTACCATTACGATAATTTATTTCACCTAAATCCTTTTTTAAGGATTCAGGATCATCAGGTAAATCTTCCAACAACGAATTGAGAAAAAAAAAAAAAAAAAAAAAAAACAAATTCGTTGTTGGAAGATTTACCTGATGATCCTGAATCCTTAAAAAAGGATTTAGGTGAAATAAATTATCGTAATGGTACATTAAGGTGGTTTGTTTTTCATTACATATTAGCTCTGTCCTAACATTGAGCTCTCAGGATTTCATCCTCTTTGGATTTACCAATTCGGTTTACCAAGTTCCTTATAACTTAACTATATATATATATATATATATATATATATATATATATATATATATATATATATATATATACTAGTTAAGATCCCTGGCGTTTCCCGGGTGTACATGGCTGCAATTCTATAACCGCACGCCCCTGTATACCCGCAACCCCCTGTCTAGAAATATCTGCATGCGTCCTCGCTTGCAGGCATTATCTGTTGGTATACTAAGCTACTCCCGCACCTCATCTTTTTACGGTATGTCCTTCGCGCGTGTTTTTTTTTGTTGTTTTTAATAAAAGAATTCCATCGATAAAAACTTCTTGTGCGGTCTTTGCTCGGGGTTAAAGTTTTTCAATGTTTTAGATGTTCAATGAATTTTTTATGGTCGTAATAACTTTCAAATAGTATGGCATTGTTCAAAAAAGGGATGAAGCGTCAGAGCTTGATTCATCTGAAGTGCAAACGCAGGAACGTCCCTTCCTTCTTCGCACGTTTACTGTAAAGCTAGGGTTAATACGAGGTTCTTCGGGAACGAAGGAAACAATCGTAATACACACAGTTATATAAACAACTTCTCAAGAGAAAACTTCGACAGTCTCTTAGATATTGCAAAGCAGAATACAATGTCCAACTTTCTGATCTACGACGTCGTGTGATGTTAAGTAAGGAAAGAGTTCGTGTTATTCATTAACAAATGCGTCTACTTTGTTTCACGAGCGGTAAGTCCTGCTTACCGGTTTTCGGTGGGGAAAGTGAAATCAGCCTAGTCTGCTGCATTCTCTTTCATGCATATAATAAAGATGATTATATCTCTTGGAACCCCACCAACTATGGATTTTTAGACTACTATTTGTAGACTTCGTTGAATACCAGTGTAGAATTGATTTATTCATCCACTTTCTACACCATATAAAAAGTTTGCAGGTTATTTAAAGCCAGAAAATATTTTTAGATTGTAAGATTTTTTCAGATAATAATAATTTACTTATTGGTGAAAGAAGATGCGGACTCCTACCTTTCCCAATGTTATTTGCGCGTAAGTGGATATATCAAACCCAACTGGAATTGGAACTCGGCTCTCCGATTAACAATTCCGAACCATTAACCATTGCACCACACGAAAATCCAGGCTTACAGAACCTGGTCTTCGCAAACGTTTACCCATCTTGATACTGACCAGGTTCGATGTTGGTTAACTTCGGTGAACGTACGGGAACCGCTGTTTCAACGTGATATCGCCGTAAACCGCCTGTTTAGAAGCACTATTCTGAATTCGAAACCATAGATATGCTATTGGGAAACTTACTTCACTACCTTCCCCAAGAGGTGATGGCAATTCCTTGATAACTTAAAACGGAATACTTGGAGAGACATGATCGCCTCTATTCTCGAGAGACATGGCATTTAAAAATGTATTCAAATTCACCATTTACTACTACTTTTCTAATCCTATTCTGCGGCTGAAGAACGAAGATTTGTTATATATATTGACAGATCATTATGCTTGCTACACGATCTCTTCCACTTTGTAAAGTATTCCTTTCTATCCCCAGTCAGAGTTTGTCCGAAAATCGGAAGATTTTCGTTATGTTTCAATAAAGAATCGTGCACGAAATTATTTTTCTTTTATTTTCCGCTTAACTTACACGGAAGCCGGCCATCAATGTGACCAAAATAACGAAGCTGATGTAAATGTTTTTCAATATTTAACTGAGATATTCTGAGTATGTCAACTATCTGCCGTGTTGAAGATGTCTTCATCTGATTCCTATCAAGCTAGCCTGCTCTGTACTACAGTGGAGCTAAAAATCACTACATCTGACATATTCACAATTCTTTCTTCATAAAATGTAAAATAACCGTAAGTTCTATAACAACAGTTTCGTTTATTTTCTCGATTGTGGGACTAACTTATGGCTTCTTGCTTTCCAGTCAAGTTTGATCTTCAAAAAATTAAATACAATGTCAATCGTTATCTTTTGTCTTTTCAATTATTGTTCTTTTGTTTTACTCCTTAATAATGTTTATCTTTTTTATATGCTTTTACAGTCAGTGACCACAGTGTGTTAGTGGTTTTGTTGCCTTCCTTGGATAAAAATGATTATTTTTAAAAAAATTTCTGGGGTGGAGGCGTTTGAGTTGAATTTCATAAAAAAACATCGAGTCTGATAACTGCCTATATATGTAGTGGGTCTGTCAGTGACAATATAGCCATAAGGACCTATCACTCTTCAGGATGGTTTTGTATGACTATCTCTTAGATTGAATGCATTATCAAGGCTAAAGAGCCTAATATGCGCTTCTGTTTAACCCATAGCCGAAGCGAGATAGGGTCATGCTTTTTCCAAGGGCATTAATGTGAAGTAAAACAGATTCCGTAAGAATTTGAACCTGATACTTGGATTCAATTTTCCGCGACGACATTAGTTACACTACGATTACAGACCGACTGTAACAGCCAAATTGTCCATATCGTGTAACAGTATAACTATCCATCCCACTAAATGTCTAATATCTAAAAAAAAAAAAACTCTAAACTAATTGAGTTTCTTTTTTTCCAGGTTTTCAGATAAGACCTTTAGCTATCTTGACACCATTTGTTGTTATAAGAATCACTGATAAAACTTTGAGTTATTCAGCTAAAAAGAGAGCAGGTTAAAATTGTTCTTTGTCAGACTGTCTTCCCAATTGAGCAATGGTGAGAGCAAAAAGATCATTCAGGCTTTAAGTAATGGTAACAACATTCATACTATGTCTTCCAGCTTCAAAGTCCATTCAATAACCATCAAGAGAACGGTGAATATGTTTTAAAAAAGAGGGAACAGGAGAAAGGAAAACTGGGTCAGGGGGTCACAACAGGAAGAGGGATCACCATTTCAACTTAGAGCTAAAGAGATCAATTACAAAAGATCCAACTCAATCCATAAGATGTTTGGGACGTGAAAGATGAGTTTCACCTATAACAGTCCAACGAGCATTGAAAAAAGAGTTGAAAAAGAAATCGTACGAGGAACGTGTGAGAATCCTTGTTACTCAAATACAGAAAACTAAAAGGTTAGAGAGGACAAAGATCCTCTTGAATAAGCAACAAAATAATCCTGGAATTATATATATATATATATATATATATATATATATATATATATATATATATGAACATTATTTCAATACTTCATGAGCTTCGGATCCTTACCTATGGCGTCATTTTCGTTTATGATGAATTTCATTGCGATACTTCTGTTAATCTTGGAGAGTATTTATACATTCTCATTGCTCAAAGTAGAGTCCAATACTGTTATTAAAACCTCGGAGAATTCCAGTAAGATATCTTTAATCATTTCAACTGGACAATTTAGCTGTTACACGATTTGAACAATTTTGCTCTTTCACTCGGTACATAGGATATGTAAATAGTTTATTCTCTTTCATTTTTAATGTTAGAATAAACAAAAATACTTTATCTATTTACACTTTTAAAAATACATGTGATGTGCACGTAGTAAATTCCGGTCTAGCCGTAGCGTTCGCTTTCGCACGTATTTCCTTGAAAAATGTATGACTATATCACCTCTTCCCTCTACCTATAGTAGGACCGGCTGGGTTATGAATCAGTTTAGGAACAGAATAATTCTGACTTTTAAAACCTCGATTAACATGTAGCTATGCACGGTCATGAGAAAAAAAAAGCTTTGTGAGTCAACCCGAGGAAAAACCCTGTGTCAGATCCTCGAAATTAGTTCGAAGGTCTATTCGGCAGCATTCTGTCAATTCCTGCAAAGGCACTAGAACCAGTATTGGCACATATCTTTCCGTCTCATCATCACAGTAACGTAGAGAGTGTGGAAAAACTGCATGGATAACAGTCTGTTGCCGATATATACATGCAGGGAGAGAGATAGCAAGCAGCAACGTCACGACGGACACGGCAAATGAAAGTCAATTCAGAGAACAACTCCCTCGACTGACGAATGCCTCGGAGAAGAAAAAAAACACACTAATCGACCAGCTGTCTTTTTGAATGACGTTAGTTGAAAGTGAACTTTTGTGGAGACGAAAAACAGTTTCTTATTTGTTGAACCATTTTATGTGTTTCCATGAAAATGTTGAACATTGTTACGAAACCAATCAAGCTATCTGTCGTATGATGGTGACTTATCTTGCTTTTATCTGAAACCATAGTCGATGTCTCTATACGCATGAAAGCCTCTAACCGCTAAGTCTATATTTTTTTATTTTTAAACATTTCCTCGTCTTTAGACCTTAGGCAAAACTCATTAATTTAACTGGTAAGTTAACGAAAAACTGTATTGTACCGAATTTAGTGACCAAATTCTTATCGACTCCTCACGGCATATCTCTACTCATAAATATTTAATCTATATTCAGACGAGAATATATGAAAAAGGCCGGACATTTCTCCAGGCAGTTAACAGAGAAGTTTGATCTGATACTGAGGCTCCCAAAAGCAAAGTTGTCAAACTGGGATACTTTTGATAGTTCGCATCTACTAAATTTTAAATTTAGTTACTTGCGACCCGTTCGGCTATTTTCAAAATAAGCTGGGAGTGAAAAAAGACAACTAGAGCAGCTCTTTGCCGAGAATGATAAAAAGTTTTGGGAGGATGAAAATAAAGGATCAAAACGCTAAATATGTCATTCAATTCAGTATCGAAAATCTTTTATTTCTACTTAATTAAAAGAACGAACCGAACGCGTTATCTAAAATTGTATCAAGATGTACAGGTAATGCAAAGGTTATCAGTGTTTAAAATGGAACCAACGATACTGTTTTCTTTTTCTTTTTTATTTATTTCACTCCAGGCAAGGCGATAGAGCCACTAAGACACAACGAGTTACTGAGATTGAAAGAAACTGAGAAACGTTGAGGAGAGAGAAGACATTAAAAGATATTAACCTCTACAAGTCTAGGGTTAACCGTTATCTATCTTATATATCTTTATAATCTACAATTCTTACGTCCATAAATCAACCTCATTTACTAACCCTCTAACTTGAGAAGCTCTTTGGCCTTGTATTAGACGAATAGCAGCGAAAAATATTATATCAACATCAGTCGCATAGCTTTTGTTGCAAGCATAAATAGTTTCATGCCTTAATAGTAAACTGAACATAAACAAGTTCAGGTGGAATTCGAACTTATTCCTCGATTCAGCTTTCTGTACGGATAAATGCCAATAGTGACAACACCAGTTATG
The DNA here is from genome assembly GCA_963932145.1 of Acanthosepion lycidas. NCBI lineage: Eukaryota > Metazoa > Mollusca > Cephalopoda > Sepiida > Sepiidae > Acanthosepion > Acanthosepion lycidas. Next base: position 98,284,460 of record OZ010571.1, read on the forward strand.
CAAATAATGTTAATACGTTAGTGAAGTGTGCTTTTGACTGGCACGTCTAAGATAGAAATGAGAAGTAAGACCTTCCATCGTCACAATTTCGAGGACGTTTAACGCACAGGCACATTACATAAACGTAATCAAGGACAAGACCTCGAGGAAAACGATACACAGGCCTGCTTTTATCCTGTCCGGCCTCCCATGGGCCTGACTTTGCTCTCCCGGGCTTTATTACCTCATATATTTAGTCAGGCCGGTCCTGTCAAGACAATTCAGGACTATTCCAATACGGATCATCCATATTTATTCGACAGTTAATGTCTTATCAGATTCTGACAAGTCTCCAAGAAGGAACGCACTGAATAAACATTATATCTTAAATATACACATATACACACACATAACTGCATACACACACAGACGCAGATGCAGGCTCTAATACATATGTATGCAGACTAATGAACATATACACAGAATTCTAGGCAAAAAAGCAACAATATACTCATTAAACTCAGTTGATGATCATGTAAGGCATATGTGCTTACAGACCGTTCATATAAAGTTTGGCTGGCCGTCGCTTGTAAATTCGTCTACGCATGTATTATGGCCGCTGTCATGCCTGGATACATATAACAGAGCTTATGTACATACTTATGTGTGTTAATTTAAGTGCATGTCAATATGTCCATATCTATATAGATAATTACGTAAAGGACAAGTAACTTTCGATTATATATAAAATCTATATCGGCATCTTATCGTATCCATATACGTGTATAAGCATGTACTAGCTAAGTTATTTTGCTACCAAGCGTCTTCTCCGTCTATGTGTTGTGTCCTTTCAGGACGTGGATGATCATGGCTCGCCATAACTTCCCATCCTTTGTAGCTTTTAGCAACGTTTGTTTTTTTGTTAGTTTTTTTGCTATGCCACCCACTCTTCTGCCTCTTGTGGTTTACCTCCGTGCCTCTTGTCTTCAATATGTTCTCTGCGTGTCAAATTTTCTAACCCTTCTTTCCTCATTATGTACACTAGAATTGCAAATGTCACTTTCATATCCTAAGTTCTCGTATCATTTTGTTTCCAATTTGCTTAACATCTCTTCGTTGCTTACATACCCTGTCAATGGCATTCTCAGCATCCTTCTGTAGAACCACATCTGTTACCCCAAGTCTTCATCTGTGAAAAAAGAGTCTAGCATTCACTACCATATAGAATAATTGAAATTAAATAGAAGTTTAACACACTGTTTTTTCTTTTTTTCATGAATTTCATGGTAATTGTTCTGATGAGCTTTCCGCCTTGATAGTTCGACTTCACGAATTCAAACGAAGTACTAGATTGGCAGCTAGGTCTCACCGTTTTACCGTTAAAATTGCTAAGTGTAACCGTAAATTCTATGCTAGTGGTTTCTTCTCTTGCACTTATAACGTGTGGAACTCTCTTCCAGCGTCTTGCTTTCTTGTCAACTATGATCTTCAAAAATTTAAATGCAACGTCATTTGTCATCTGCTATCCTCTTAAAACCGGGTTTTTAATGTCCTCTCTTTCCTCAAGATTTTGTCACTTTCTTTAACTCTCAGTAATCGCTTGCGTCTTAGTAGCTTTATCACCTTACTTAAGGTGAAATATATTTATATAAGGTTTGTTTTTATTTTCGGTATTTATACACCGGGAATATGTTGTTACCATATATTAATAAATAATTAATTAGTATAATTAACTATAATTAATAATTAGTTAAAGTTACACGAATAACATTGAAAAAATAATTAAAAAATCAAGGTAAAAGAATACTAAATAGTGGGAATTAAAAAAAAACACTAACAGAAATGTAACTCTGGAAATAAAAGCAAATGTGCACTGATTGATACATATACGTATGTGAATGAGATAACAAAGAACCCAAAAGAAGAAAGAATTTACATCAGTGTAACTAGCAAATAATTCAAAGATATATACACAAATCATTTGTTATAATTTATATACGAAAGATACAGATGGAACATTATGTTGTCAAAATACATTGAAAAGTTAAAATGAAATAAGAAAGCTCTATTAGTAAAAATGGGGTGTCATTTTTAAAAAAATATTAAAGGAAGAAATTGCATTTTATGCATGGAGGAAAAAGTACAGATAATTAGTTATTAAATAATTAAGTTATGAGGAATAAAATATAATGTATGCTTGAGAGAGATATGAAATTAATCCCTCCCTAGACTCTACCATGTCTCTTTAACTACCCCTTTTACACTCTCTGTTAAATGACAAAAACTTACACTACCCATAAATTTTCATTTCATTTTTTGTTTCATTTCATCTTTGGAAGTGCTATCTGATGATTCGGGGTCCTTTAAAAGGGCTCTGGTGAAATGAATTATCATAATGTTACCTTAAAGTGGTCTGTTTTTCTTTTAAATATATATATATATATATATATATATATATATATATATATATATATATATATCTTTGAGGTGTTGTCTTTAGACAATAACAAGCAAATATCATGAATTTGTTATTTTGATGATTCATTATTCTGCATCTTTCATTGCGGATAATTTTAGGTTGTTATCTACGTTTTAGTTAGTGTATATCAAAATGTTACGGATTCTTTCTTTCTGGTTAGTGTATGTCGAATATTAGTTATTGTGTTTGATTATGTATATCGAATGTTAGTGATTGATTTTGTTTGGTTAGTGTATATTAAATGTTTGTTATTGTTATTTCTATGGTTAAGGTATATCGAATGTTAGTGTTTGTTTTGTTTGGTTAGAGTTTATCGAATGTTAGTGATTGTTTTTCTCTGGTTAGTATATAACGAATATTAGCGATTGCTTTTGTTTGGTTTGTGTATATCTATTATTTGTTATTGGTTTTGGTCTTGTTGTGATATAGCGAATGTTGGTGTTTGTTTTGTGTAGTTAGGTTTTATCCAATGTTTGTGTTTTTCTGGTTAGAGTATATCGAATGTTAGTTTTTGTTTTTGTTTGATTTTCCATCAGGGATAGATCTCTGCTCTAATCTGCTAAACATTGGTCTCTACGAAACCTATACAAGGCTCCTCGGCGTGGTTTAGTGGCTAACAAAGTTAATCTTCTTGAACATTAAATGTGAATTCAGCCTTTACTGGTTACCCCATATAAAATTGGATATTAAATAACTTGAGCTGACCTGTCGTCATGTCAAATGCCATTCAACCTTTTTTTTATCCTATGATTTAAAGGACTCTTCCGAAATTGACGATGACAGTAATGCACATTGCCATAGGTAAGAGAATTATGAGAGAAAATTTTCCTCGTGTGTACACACGCCTACCCTCTTCTCTGTCATTCATCTTATCAAGATATTTAGTGAAAAAAATAAATCGCAAAACGAAGAGTATATTTTGCTTTTCACAGGGCCATTACACTCAAATCACACTACAAAACACACGGTTCTCTACGTTTTATAGATTATGGAAAAGCGCTTGACAAATTACATCACAAAGAACTGATGAAAATGCTAGGTAAGCTTGATATATTTGAGAAGGAAATTAGAATAATCCAGAACATATACTGGTAGTAAACCGCCTGCATACGGACAGAAAATGAATTCAGTAAATATTGAGAATTAGAAGTCCACGATTCCTTATTGGTGGCCACAGTCTTAGCAACGTAAGATATGCAAATGACACAGTGTTGATAGCAGACATAGGAAGCAAACAAGAACTCCTAGAGATCGTAGTCAAGGAAAGTGAGAAGAAAGGATGAAACATCAATTGTAAGAAAACTGAATGCGTGGTTGTTAGGAAAAAGAGAAAACGTACGAATTACAAATTAGAGATGCCAAATTGGAGATGCCAATATCAAGCAAGTACAAAATTTTAATATCTAGGAAATGTTTTAAAATAGGACGGAAGTGCGAGACCGAAATCCGAAGGCGCATTGGGATAGCGAAACTTGCCTTCCAAAAGCTAAGAAAAGTATTAAGAAACGGAAAATTCGTTAGAAACTAAGAAAAGAATATTTAAATGTTATGTACTATCAGTCCTCCTACATTGCAGTGAATGCTATACAGTGTCATTACAAAATGAAGAAAAGATTGAAGGCAACAGTATTGTGGTCGACAGAAGGATACTGAGAATACCATGGACTGAACATAACGAAGTTTTAGAAAAAAAATATAAGCAAAAAGGATACTTATGATTAATATTAGAAAGAGACAGTTGAATTTTCTAGGGCACATGATGAAGAAAGAGGTCTTGGAAAATTTGACACTCACAGTACATATTAAAGGAAAGAGGGGCACAGAAAAACGGCGCAAAACCTACTTGTCGAGTTTGCGTAAATGATTGGCAGAATAGGGATTAGGAGAGACATCAAAAAGACAAAATGTGCTTAGAGCTACGAAAGAAAAGAAATTGTGGAGAGCCATGATCGCTCACATCCTGAAAAGACACTGGAGAAGAATCCCATTTTCTGCCTCGAAAACAATTACGTTACCCGCAAATCGTATGTATAGATAAGCTTTTTGGTAAACATTTATTTTTCGATAAACTACTGCTCAAAATTGCTGAGAATACCATGGACTGAACATGGGAATAACGATGAAGTTTTAATGAAACTGGAAACAAAAAAGGACACTTATATTGAGATTCCAAATGATACTTGAAATGTCTATGACATATAATGAGAAAAAGACGGGCCTAAAGAATTTGACTCTAACATGGAGACAATAGGAACGGAGGGTAACCTATTCCAAAAAGCTTGTGTAAATGGCTGACAAAGTTGTGGAGATAGTGAAAAAACAAAACGTTACTAAGTGCTACAGAAAACTGGAAGTTGTAGAGAGCCATGATTACCAGCGTGCTGAAGGGACACGGCAAATCGACGAAAAGAAGAATGGATGCCTGTCCAAAACCGTTCCAAACTACCAACAAGAACACATATCAAAAAGATTGCCATTTAGGTTTTGAAATAAGCGAAAATAAACATGACCTAAGAGCCTGGGATTTCTTCCTCAACTCTGATGCTCTCACTGCATTGAAAATGACTTTCGCACACATTTTGCATAGATGCAGAATAAAACGCATCAAAACGCTGTCCACAGAACTGATGTCATAAAAACTTACTAATATTGGCATTTATGTTTCGTTGAGAATTTATAGTCGCTGAATTGTAGCCGAAGCAAGCATTTCTTTCAAAGTAAAACTTGTATCTACAACGTAAAGAAATCTGACTGGAAATAAGTTTCACCAAAATGTCTCAGTCTAATATTTGTTTGTCTAAAATTCAGATAAAAGTTTTGGAAAATACCAAACTACAGTGCTTAGCAAATCCATTTTCATTCTTGTTCGAGATTCTATCAAAAATATGTGCCCGTCAGATAAATATTAAGAAAATCTATATATTTTTTTTATTTGAACCCTGTTGATTTTACATAGTTAATTCTACTTTTATTTTAAAAGTTATTGGATAGTTCTAAGGCAACAACTAATAACACGGCGTCAGGGTAATATAAAATATAGTGTGAGTAGATCAATCAGGAATGTGGTTCGACAGAATGATACTGAGAATACTATGGACTGAACATGAGGAAATTTTAGAAAAAAATGTAAGCAAAAAAGACACTTATGGTTAATATAAAAAAAAAGACTGTTGAAGTTGAACATGATGAGAAAATTCCATAGACTGAACATATCAAAAAAATATTCCTTTTGCCTTGAGAACTTTGAACAAAACTCGATTGAACTCAACGCAAATATAAATTTTATGAATTCAGGGCAGCGAAGAGTTTCATGATCACGTGTCCTGTAGCCCATTGATAGATTAGAAATGCGTTCAATCTAGACGTCACGCGACTTCCTATATATGCGTTTCCTCTATGGTCACTTAATTCAATAATGGGATCGATTGTATTTGCTTACTGAAGAACTATGTTCAAACTCAAGTGTCGGCATCGACGCTTTATTTCTATATAACAATTACTTTTTGCGATTACTGTAAAACGCTTTGATGGTGAAATCTCTAATAAAAACCAGATTCAAGCGTTCATCGAAAACCTTTTCACATCAAAACCTACAGTATTTTACAGAGAAGTTAACGAAGAGTTGCCTGGGAAGAAGTCATTGCAAATAATGAAGAATATATAATTGAATAAAATCTCATTGTACTTTTTTTCAAGAATAATTTCGATAAGCAGAGACATGATATTATATATGACTCAAGCTCATACTTAAAAAATGTATTTTGCAATGATTCTCGATCCTTCTGACTAAAACCCTGCTATGTGTACCTGGGGATATTCGCTGACATTTGGATCTGGATGTGGTTGGATAATGATAAAAAATAAATATTCTAACCTTTGACTTGACGCATAGGTGTATAACTAAATTTAGAATCAACAATGCATTCCGATGCTTGAACTTCTCGTTTAAAAGTTGAACTTTTCTCTTTAGACACAAGACCATCTATTAACATCCGGACAACAGAGTCCTACTGCGGCAAAAAAGGTCATTACTGAATTCATAGTATGACACTTGATTTTTGTATCATTTTTTAAGAAAAGAAACTATGTGGACTTTTATCGGGTCATTCTGAAATATTTTTTTTCACTCTGAAATTTTTTTCTCAGAATGTTGTGATTTTAAGTTACGTACACTAATTAAATTTGGTAAACTTTCCTTTATTTTGATAAGAAAATTAACTTTAGACTTAATACAATTAAGAAAAGCAATGCTCAAATGATTGATCATGTGTGTATTACAATCTACCTTTCAAAAAACCGCTTATTTTTTAATAAAACCCGTTTCTAGAATAAGACTTGAAGATTGTGAAGAAGTTGCAGACTGTTCGCTTCTTCGATGAATTACCGACAATTGTTACGTCTAAGAGAAAATATAATGGTTTCTTTGAGTAATTTCTGTTTCTATGTTAGGAAAAATGTATGAAGCCTGAAGGATAAATATTTCTTAAGTTTTGATTAATCTAACACAAGTTGCTCATGGTACCTGATATTCTATATGTAAATCTTTCTCTTAAAACATTTTTTTTTCTGACAAATAGATTTCTCAAATCCATTAACTTTTATCACTTTCTAATATTGGTTGATATGTTACCTTCCTAACCTCGATTTTTAAAGTAGTGTTAATCAAATTATTTTCTTTACATGTTGTCTTTTTTATTTGCTGGTTGGTGTACGATCACCGAAGTTAAGTGACGTCGAACATGGTCATTACCTAGATGGGTGACCGCTTCAGGTTACCAGGTACTGTAAGCTTGCATGTGGGACTTGTGTCAGAATTATTAATCAGAGTTCTGTTCCAGTTTCATTTGGCTTCGTTATAATCCCTTGTGCGTAAATGCCCCTAATTTATGCGTCCCCATCTTCTCCTCCCACTCATCCATCAATTAGTAAGACTTGCATCATCACTAAACCATTATTATATGAAAAATTCTTACAATCTAAAATATTTTCTGGCTTTAAATTACCTGAAAAGGGTTGATAAGTCGTAGATAACGTAACAATCAATCAATATTTTAATTGTTGCTGATGTGGAAAGTATTCAAGTTATCTGACTTTTGTTATTTAGTAAAGTTCTTTGTGATTTTGTAGGGCAAGTAACTGAGATCTGATGAAGGGTACTCTTCTTTAAGATCTATGGGTTTCATTAGCTTGTAGTCCTTTGTAATCATTGGTTTGAGAAAATGTCTGTAGATAGCTGATATTTTAGACCTTCCCCAGCGAGCTGGACGCCATGCTTGACAGCCATATTAAAGTTTACATATAACGAGGCTATTCTTGAATAGCCTCGTTATATGCAAGGTTTCGTCCGGGGAGGTAGACAGGGCCTGAACCCGTCTAGGCGGATTCAAAGGCCATATTTTTGGCTGAGCCTACGGGCTCGGAGATACCCACATTAAACCGGCCTTGTGCCACATTTAATCCTCGTGGGTAGATTGATAAATACACAGTGGCGTCTCGCTGTCTTTGACTGCGGACACCTTCTGTCCAACTCACGGTGTTAGCAAAGAGGAAACCGGACGAGGCCTTGCCGAAGGGCAAGGTTTCGTCCGGGGAGGTAGACAAAGCCTGAACGCGTCTGGGCGGGTTCAAAGGCCATATTTTTGGCCAAGCCTTCGAGCTCAGAGATAACAACATTAAACCGGCCTTGTGCCACATCTGGTCCTCGTGAGTGGACTAATAAATACTCAGTGGCGTCTCACGGTCTTTGACTGCGGACACCTTCTGTCCAACTATTTGCGTTTGCAGAGAGGAACCCGGACGAGGCTATGCCGAAAGGCAAGGTTTCGTCCGGGGAGGTAGACAGAGCCTGAACCCGTCTAGGCGGGTTCAAAGGCCATATTTTTGGCCGAGCCTACGGGCTCGGAGATACCCACATTAAACCGGCCTTGTGCCACATTTGATCCTCGTGGGTGGATTAATAAATGCTCAGTGGCGTCTCGCGGTCTTTGACTGCGGACACCTTCTGTCCAACTCTCTGCGTTAGCAGAGAGGAACCCGGACGAGGCCTTGCCGAAGGGAAAGGTTTCGTCCGGGGAGGTAGACAGAGCCTGAACCCGTCTAGGCGGGTTCAAAGGCTATATTTTTGGCCGAGCCTCCGCGCTCGGAGATACCCACATTAAACCCGGCCTTGTTCCACATTCAATCCTCGTGGGTGGATCGATAAATACTCAGCGGTGTTGAGCGAGTCAGTCGTTATCGGACATTGAAGTACCAACCATCACAACTAGATTTGCTGCGTCATTAACTCTTATTTCCAAGTTCCAAACGTTTTGTACGTCGAACCTAATTTCGGACGACCTATTGAAATACAAGCCTCCACTGTGAAAACTACTCTACAACAGTTAGATATACGCTAAGGCGATCATGTATTTTCGATTTCGAGGTAGATTTTTTTCCCGCAGTAGGTTGGCATTTCTTTTTGCAGTAGACCAGTTACCATCCAAGCCTATAGAACCCGTCCTGTCCTGGCAAGAAGAGGATTCATACCTTTCCCAAGAATTAATACCGTTGTGGAAATGATGAATCTTCTTCTTCACTTCACATGAAGTGAATGTAATGGATTTGACTGGAATTCGAACTAGGCTCTCCGATTCCACAATCTGAGCTGCTATCCATTACTCTACCGTCTGGGTGTGGAAGAAGAAATGGATTCATATCTTTCCCGATGGCGTGTAAGTGAATATGATTTGAATTCGAATCCGGTTCTCTGATTTCTCATCCCGACCCGCTATCCATTACACCAATGGACATTTAATCATCCTGTGTGCAATTTTTAAGTATAAGTAGTTTGTGGGAAAAATGTATGATTTGAAATGTGCCGCATGTGTTTAAATTAAGCGCAAAATATGTTAACTATTGGTATCTTTCGCTAATTGTAAGAATAGAAGCATAATTCGTGCCTCTTCTATCTCTTTCTATCGCCTTATCACTCCCTCCCACCCCTTCTTTCCTCTCTCTATCCAAAGACGAATATGCAATATTATCGGTCCCAACATGGCATCTCGGCTTTAATCATATTCTCACCGGCGTAACGTAGCTTTTCCAAGAATTATGCTACAGATATTTTCATTGTAATTGTCCTGATAAGTTTATTTATTTATTTTTTTTTTTTTTTTTTTGTATCTCGACTTCATGAATTAAATCGTAGTACTAGACTGGCAGCTAGGTCTCATCATTTTAATATTGAAATAACTAAATATAGGCGCAAGAATGGTTTCTTCCCTCGAGCTTCACGTCTATGGAACTCTCTTCCAGCTTCTTGCTTTCCTGTCAACTATAATTTACAGAAATTTAAATTACACGTCAATCATCTTTTTCTGTCTCCTTCAACCCTACTCTTTTCATTGTGCTTATTTGAGACGGTTTCCTTTATTCTATCGCCCCTTGTCCTCAGTTCCCCCTCACTGCGTCTTATTATCGACTTGCTTTGAGTGCTTTGATTATATATATATATATATATATATATATATATATATATATATATATATATATATATATATTAGGTTGGTGCAAAAATAATGTCGTTTTTCTTCTGAAGTTGAACGTCAAAAAACGACATTATTTTTGCACCAACCTAATACACATATATATATATATATATATATATATATATATATATATATATATATATATATATATTTGGTTGGATATATGTGAGTTTGTGACCCTGGGTTTCACGCTTTTGCGATCGTCAGAACTCACATCTATCCAACCAAATATGTTAGCTCTATCTCTGATATTGAGCGCTTTCTAATAAGTACCGCGCATATAATATATAAATAATTATATATATATATATATATATATATATATATATATATATATATATACACACTTTTCACATACATATATATATATATATTTATATACACACACCTTTCACATACATACATATATATATATATATATATATATATATATATTTTAAAAAAAATATGATTCCAACGCGACACAGAAATTACTATGTTTCGAAACTTGACTCAACTCCTAATGTTTAATTTCTATATTAAACTTAAAATTTAAAGTGCAGTTTCATTCTCAAGAGATGTTTAGAAACTGTTAGAGCAGTTTTTTCAAAAAATAAAAACTTAAATACTAAAGAACTTTGGATCATTAATCTATTCTTTCCTATTACATCAATACACACTCGCACACAGTCACACACACATATATGTGTGTGATGTGTGTGTGTAAAATATACAAGTATGTGCTGACAAGATATAGACTCGAACAGAAATCACTTTATAAAAATAATCTGATGTTCACTTGGTCAGAGTTTAGGAAGCGTGTGAAGCCGATAACTTTGCACTTTCTCACGTCAGATTCCACTAAGAAAGTCAATGATGGTAAAATCTTCAAGATATATTTACGCTTATATGAGCAAAATATCATGGGATTCTTAGCTTATAACATCAATTCTTATTAAGAACGCTGCATTCAAATAATTGTTTTGTAGGTTTTATTATTCAAAGTGAAGTATTTTTTTTTTTATATTTCTCTGGCTTACATCCAAAATATAATGAACAAGAACAGTCATTTGATTAACAAAATAGTCCACATGCTTGAATAAATTATTTCATTTCGCATCTCCTTTCGAGAAGGCACCATGTCTTGAGATAATATAATTACACCTGACCTCAAGTGAAACTTGTACATACGATCCATCGTTAAAGATGCAAATGAAATGTCTGGCTGGCTGTCTGTACACGCAAAGTAAGAAAATGACTCTACATTTACAAGAGCCAGATCAGGTTGAAAATGGAGTACTGTTGTTATATTTGGGTGGAGTTGCCCAGTCTTCACTTTTCAATCTTTAATATGGTCTTCGAATTCCTTGTGGGTGGCAAATTATTTCCACCCTCCAACCTCTGTCTCACAAGCAGGATGTAGTGAACCTCTCACTGCTCGGAAGATCTATATTCCTTGGTTCCGCCAGGTTTAACTTTCACAGCTATGACAAACCCTGTCATTTACATTGTAGCAAACCCCACCTATATTCCCTCCGTATTCAATCACTGAGTAGTAACTTCCACTCAAACAGCTTCTTCCTGCGAACCACTGCTCTGTGGAACCGACTCCTAAGAGGATGTTTCCTCGAGCAATACAATCTTAATCTGTTCAAGTCTAGAGTTAACCGTTATCTTCCCTTCCTATCCGTATAAACTACACCTTAACGTAACCCTCTACATCGAGTGGTCCCGGGCCTTGTACAGGGTGATCCTTACTGTAAAAAGAAAATGTTGAAATATATAAGCTTCATCAGTTTTCTATTATTGATTTTATTAACTTTTTTACTGTATCGAGCACAACAGTTTTTATTGATTTCCACGAATGTTTGTTTAAGCAGCGTTCTCCATTCTCATATACACCTCTTATATACTATTGTCTACTTATCCAAAGGCCCAAGAACCACTCAATGTAGAGAGTTACAATTTGAGGGAAGAAGATGTTTGAGTGGAACTTCCTCCTTGCCAATAGACTACGAAGGGAATAAGGATGATTCCACCCACTATGCGTGGCATTGTGGGTCCTAGCTATAAAGATCTGGATTAACTGAATGAAGGAATCTACCTCGTCTTAACATATCCTGTGAGAATAGCTATAGAGTAGTGAAAGGCTAGCAACATTTCATTTGTGGAGAAAGGAGTTGTAGGACGGAAAATAATTCGTCACTCACAAAGCTGCATAATATTTTTTTTTAATTCCCTTAAGACTGGAAAGAGAGGATTGGCTAGCTCGAGCCAATACTCTCTTTCCAGTCTTAAGGGAATTAAAAAAAATAGCAACAATGCTCTATAATTGATGGACCACAACTTTTCTATCTTATTAATATCTGGAGAGGATGAGTCATATTCCATTAGTTTTGTGCCCTTCAAACTTTTTTTCAGCAAGGTGGGCAATAATCAGCTTTTCACAATATGGATCATTGTATTGCATGAATATATTCTTTGACTTAAAGCTGTACTGGTTGTGATATGTACCATTCAAGAAAGAATTTATACAATTTTCTGCGTTTATGTTGACACTATAATCGACTTGAGAAGGGACATCTAATTTTACTGCCTACAATAAATTACACCATCTCCCGTCAGTTGTCTTCTAAGTCATCTTGATTATTCTCTTAAAAGACTAAACCTCCAAACTAGCTGTCAGGTTCCGCCAATGGAGTTCTACATTCTCCATTAAAAATATTATCCCTGGGAAATCAGTTTACATAATCTACATTCTCCAATTTATATTTTCTTCATTTTGTTATGTTTAATTAAGTGAAGTAGTTGCGTTGCTTTCATATCTGCATCTTGTTTCTGTTTATGTTTCCAAGACTAGATATTTGAAATACTTTCTTTCTGATCAATCCACTTTCTTTACTTACTGCCTTTGCATTTTTTTCATTTCTGTATGTGTGTGTGTGTGTGTGTGTGTGTGTGTGTGTGTGTGTGTGTGTGTGTGAAACATGTCATTTTTTTTGCCTACAATTGCTAATTTCGTTTTTGGTTGTTCTATGATCTTTCTTCAACTTCTTTACAATTTTCAACGTTGCCTTCTCACCAGAAGATCTTTTCAATATCTTTTGTTACTATAGCTTTCTTACGATCCATAACAATCTTTCGATACGTGAAAATGAAAAAAAAAAAAAGAATTCCAGTACCTTTTTTTATTAACGGAATTGAATCGAGATATCAGGGTTAGTCCAAGAATTCCACAAGATCTTTTATGATAAATAAACCTAACCAATTTTGGCGAAAGGGTTGTTTGTATATTGGCTATGGGAAAATAAAGAACTCACTCTTTTCAGATATGTATCCTCGATTTTTATATCTTTTTTTTGTTTAACTTCCTCACGTTTCAAATATAATTTTGATGGCATTTACTACATGAAATTATATATATGTATATATATATATATATATATATATATATATATATATATATATATATATATTAGCAGGCAGTGATATCAAAACCAAGTGGTCTGAGTCTGTTTTATCTTCAGGTCATGTGTGTTGTTTTGGTTCGACTATTTATATATGCTGTTCAATGGGGCATTATGGGTAATAGGATCTCTTGTGTTATCCTAACGGTAATTGGGCAGGCGGTAATGGTTATGTTTCAAATTATTCTAGATTCTATTGAGTATGAATAATTGTAGATCCGAATACGTTTATATATAAATACGTCTTTATCCATAATGCACCATTGACCACCATATATAGTCGAACCAAAACTCATTATTAAATATTGCGTTCAAGCATGAAACAGGCTGTTTGGTGTTTTCATTATTATCCACTTTTATATTTACATACACTCCATCTCTGATATTGAGCACTTTTGACTTAAAACTATATTTTTATTATAGATAGATAGATAGAAGAGTAAATCAAAAAGTAATGGAAATTTCCATACACCTTTATTTCCACTGATTTAGAACAAATGCATATATCACTTTTAGACATCGACCCTCTGCACGGAGATGAAATCTTGGTATCGTTCAACGAATTTCATCTCTTCCGAAAAGAAGCTTTATCGGTTGCTCACGAAGCAGAGTTTGCGCCGCTTATTTTTTGCGGCACCCAACGTGAACGAATATTATGATACCCAAAGTTTGTGTTCATTTTTTGTGCAGATCCATAACTGATGAGCACGACCGCCACCATAAGAGGAACCAACACAATACAACTCAGGCATATACACGAACAATGAACCCCTTGAAAACGTCTAATTGTCCAAAAACGTATAGGACAATAATCAATGTGGACAATTTCTACATACTCCTAGTCCCCTAAAAAGAAAACTGTAGAGAACATTAGAAAGACTAAATAAAAAATATATAATATTTTCTATGTCTGTTACATACAATTTAACTTCCTTTAGAAACATTATAAAAGAAATACACAACCCCAGTTGACCAGAACAAGAAAATTAATTATCTGCTTAAAAAATTAAAACAGCTAATTTTACCATCAACAACAAGTGATCGGAAAGATCCAATTTACAGAGAATCAATATTATTACACGTTACATTTCTCTGACCATGGCTCAATTAGGACTTATCTAAACATATACGAAAGCCTACTAAACCACATCCCTAAGACAAAAGGAAAATCAAGTGTGATAATTGCCTTGATAAAATCCTTCAGGGGATGAAACGTGGTGGCTAAGATATGTTTTCCTTTTGTCTTTTATCGTATTTTCCTTTTACAGGTGTACTCTATCTGAAAATTTTACACACACACACACTCATATATAAATATATGTGGTGACTGTTTGTTTCCTGTTTGAAGAAAATCTTTAGACCATATATATATATATATATATATATATATATATATATATATATATATATATATATATATATATATATGTATATATATATATATACACACAATAAATTGGCATCCGAGGAAAATGGAAAAAAAAAAGAAAGAAAGCATCAGAAACCTCCGAACAGGGCGAAAGAAATCGCCCAGTACCTTCAATCTCTGATACAAAGAAGAAAAAAACGAGCGAGAAATAAGTTAAAACTAAGAGTGCTCAATACACGAAGTAGAGCAAAAGTAAAATAAATAAATCCTAATGAGGCAGGTACTACCTATCTAGGTTTCATCACATGGGATCATCAGGGGGAACTGATATATATTTATTTATTTATTTATATATATATATATATATATATATATATATATATATATATATATATATATGAAAAATATATGTGTCTCTGTGTTTGTATATGATAAGAATATACGTATATACACTGTAGTTGAAAAGATTTAAGCCCCACCCCCAGAATTAGAATGGGAAGAACTTGACAGAAGTGTGGAAATAGAATTAAAAAGAGTTCGTAGAGACATTGAAAAATCGAACCCTCAATACTGGTATCGTTCAACGAATTTCGTCCATAGCTGATGCACACGACTGTCTCCACTTGTGCTAACGTGATTTGTCTGCATTCCCTGGTCAAGACATCCACACCCTGGATGTCTTGTTCAATGACCCTCTAAAATGCTGATAGGTGAGCAGATCGGTTTCCGCCCATTACACTAGTTTTCACGCTTTAAAGAATCTTTTAAAGGCGTTCTACCTTCTCATATGTCTTTCGTTGATTCATGGTGCCTGGTTCATACTGCGCCAACATTCGACGATGGATTCCCGCATGTTTGACTCCGTCTGCCCACAGAATGCGCAATATGGTTCGTTGTTCTTCGATGTTGCAATCACTGAGTGGAGCGTCCATACGTCTGACCTTTTTCCTCCCTGCCACTTCACATAGAGATGGAATGCTGCGCACGACTAATTACCCGTCATCTCCTTCGTACGCGTGGCCTCGCACGTCATCGCCGCCCTGTTGTTTTTTACTGCGTAATTTCAAATTTGCCATTAATCTACCCTCGTTTATAGAGACGTTTGAATCATATTATTATTATCTTATCTTTTGACTTATTAATTATATCTTTTTTTTTGTAGAATATGTGGTTGGGGCGATTTTAATTCCAATTTTTTTGTGTTTATCAGCAATTATTTGAGTAGACTGAAAGATACTTATCTAAAATATTTCGGATAATTTTTTTCACGTTTATCATTTATGTGTATCTGACTTTTACGTTTATAGTTGTATATTACAGTTATATATATATATATATATATATATATATATATATATATATATATATATATATATATATTTGTGTGTGTGTTTTCGACAGAATGATTAAAGGGAACAATTAGGAAAATCTTTTGCAGATTTAACATGTTACGTTATGTTTCAGCAGAATGTTTTGTTAAATTTTGGATATATTTATTTCTGAAAACATCCTGACATGGCCGAGTTAAATATTTCATTTTATAAAGCGTTTCCTGCATGTACCATATTTAATCACACAGGCACTCACATGCATATGTATATTTGGGCAGCAATTTCTCTTTTATGAATATTTTATTAAATGTGAAAGACAAGAGGGACCAGCACAATACAACTCAAAACATAAACACAGGTATATACACGAACAATGAACCTCTTGAAAATGTCTAATTGTCCAAAAGCGCACAGGACAATAATCAATGTGGAAAATATCTACATTCTTCTAGTCCCCTAAAAAAAAAAAAAAAAAAAACTTTAGAAAATATTAGAAAGACTGAATAAAAATATATATATATATATAATGTTATCTGTCTGTTATATACAATTTAACTTACATACTCACATACACTCTCTGATTCTCTCACTCACACACACACACACACATATGAAAAATATATATGTGTGTGTGTGTTAAGAATATACACTGTAGTTAAAAAGAGTGAAGCCAGTCCCAGAATTAGAAGGGGAAGAACTTGACGGAAGAGTGAAAAAAAAAAATAAAAAAAGCTCTTAGAGTCATTGAAAAAAAGGAGGCAATCAATTATGAAACTTATACTTTGAGAAACTTTTGCAACGAATGCCAATAATTCTGCTACAGTAACCAAGGCTCAAGGAGAATATTTTGACGACTGGAAAATTTAATCATAAAATGCTTTTTTCTTTTTGTCATAATAAAATATCTAATAAAAATCATGTCCAACGTTTATATATATATATATATATATATATATATATATATATATATATATATATATATATATATATTATATATCTATTATTTATATATTTATATATATATATATATATATATTATATATATATATAAAATATATATAATATATATATATAATATATATATATATATATATTATAATATATATATATAATATATATATAATAATATATATATATATATATATATATATATATATATATATATATAAACGTGAACATTGAAGTCAACACTCAGAGGCGACAGGCTGTTTCATGCTAGACGCATGACGATTGCGTCTAGCATAAAACAGCCTGTCGCCTCTGAGTGTTGACTTCAATGTTCATTTCTATATTTACATTCGCGCTATCTTTGACATTCAGCACTTTAACCCATAAATATAGCTCACCTTAAAACTATATTTCTTTATATATATATATATATATATATATATATATATATATGTGTGTGTGTGTGTGTGTGTGTGTGTGTGTGTGTGTGTGTGTGTGTGTGTTAAAGAGAAAAATAGAAGCCGCAAACATTCATTTTTGGTTATAATGTGGATTTTTTATATATTATATTTATTTTCCCCAAATGCTGAATCTCTATCAGTTTCTTATATGTTCTTAGCTATTTTTCTGTGATCTGAACATATACATGGCAAAGTATAAAATGTGTTTCTAATGGACTGATGCAAACGTTTCAATGTTATCATGTGCAATGTTCGTCAAATCTAAAAAAAAATATCTTTCTAGAAGCTAGATTATAAAGTCCGGTCTTTTATTTTTAATGCTTCATCTGGACAATAAGTGCAGCGGATGGAAGACTGTGGATGACTGATAATTCTACAGTATCGGAAATATTTGTAAAAATAACTCAGAACTTGAAAATTGACGAAACAGAACAGCATTGAAGTTTAACGCAGCAACTCGCTTGAATGAGCAATAGAAAAACAAAAGGAAAAGTTTTAAAGAAATGCAACAAAGAAAACAATTAAATAATTCTTCTTTCTGAGATATCTGGCTTGGTTTGGTTTGTTTTACGGCATATCAAGCTCAAGGGTTTATTTAATACGGACAAGATTTTTATTGCTGGTAATATTATTTTCAAAAAGGTATTCCTGGTAATATTTTTTCTCTTTCAAAATATATTGTTGGTAATAATTTTCCTTCAAAAATGTATTGCTGGTAATATTTTTTCTCTTCTAAAATGTATTGCAGGTAATTTTTTTTTTCCTTCAAAAATATATTCCTGGTAATATTTTTTTCCTTCAAATATGTATTACTGGTAATATTTTTTCTTTTCAAGAATATATTGCTGATAATATTTTTTTTTCTTCCAAAATATATTACTGGTAATAATTTTTCATTCAAAAATGTATTGCTGGAAATAGTTTTCTCTCTTCCAAGATGTATTGCTGGTAATATTTTTTCCTTCAAAAAATGTATTGCTGGTAATATTTTTTCTCCAAAAATGTATTGTTAGTAATATTTTTTCCTTCGAAAATGTATTGCTGGAAATATATTTTCTTCAGAAATATATTGCTGGTAATACTTTTTTTTTCAAAAATGGTTATAATGTTTTATAATGTATTACTGGTAATAATTTTTTCTTCAAAAATTAATTGCTCCTTATAATTTTTACAAACATGTATTGCTGGTATTAAAACTGTTATGGTCCGGTTCCTTGTTCCAAGGTAGAACCAATAATGAAGAACTCGAATACGGATATGGAATAACACAGATATATTACAAACAGGAATATATACAGAGAAGTAGAAAGTGTTAATACGAACAATCAGGTTTAGTAGTAATTGTCTGAACGCGACTCTGTTTCGATCTGCCTCTGACTCGATTGACTGACTCGATTGACTGACTCGCTCGCTCTGACAGACAGACTCCTGACGGAGTTCACTCCAGACTTCAGACTGACGATATTCAGTCACCCCAGCCATGAGGGCGCCATGTGGCACAAGTCCTGTTTAACGTGGGATCTCCTAGCCCGTGAGCTCGGCCAAAAATATGCCCATTGAACCCGAAAAAAACGGGTTCAGGGTCGGTTTACCTCCCAAAAAACAATCCGCCCTTCGGTGTAGCCTCCTTCGGGTTCCTCCCCGCCCGACGGCAGAGAGTTCAACCGAACAGCCGGTCAGGACTTTAAAAGCAAATAATAACTTGGTTATTACTCGTCCTGATAAAGGTGCTGGTATTGTCCTATTGGACCATTCTGATTTTGTCTCCAAAAGGCAAAGCATTCTTGGTGACTCTACAAAATTTCTTCCTCTTGGTCCAGTAGAGACACATGATCGCACAATTCCTATAGAAATTAAATTTCAAAAGAAACGCTTATCTTGGGCTAAACGTGGTTTCATATTCCGTGAGGTCACTGATGATATTAGACCTGTTGGGTCTATTTTCCCTCGTCTGTATGGTCTTCCGAAGACTCATAAGGATGATGTACCCCTTCGACCCATCGTCTCAACATAAGGTTGCTAGTTTTCTTTCAGACCTTCTTCAACCTGTCGTGGAGCATATTAGCTCGTATACTATTAAGGATTCCTTTTCATTTGTCAGGTTATTCGTGATACTCCTTCTAAAAATAAATTTATGTGTTCCTTTGACGTATATTCTTTGTTTACTTGTGTTCCAGTAATGGAAACTATTGATATTTGTTGTAAAAACAACATGTTATATCGAAGTGGTTTGTCACCTCCGGATATCCCAGAAAATGTGTTTGTTGAGCTTATGCAATTCGCTACTATGTCTGTGGAGTTTAGCTTTAACAATTTTATGTACAGACAGATTGATGGGTTTGCCATGGGCTCTCCTTTGGGTCCCGCTGTGGCCAACATTTTTGTGGGCTTTTATGAGCCGTCTCTCCTCACTTATGACAATGCACCGTCTATGTACCGTCGGTATGTGGACGATACATTTTGTCTTTTTAATAGTGAAGTGGAAGCTGATTCCTTTCTCACAGTTATGAACCAACTTCATCCATCTTTGAAATTTACCATCAAGAAGGAGTCTAATTCTTGTCTCTCTTTTCTTGATGTCCTTGTGCATCGAACTCCTTCTCAATTTCTTACTTCGATGTTTCGCAAACCAATGTTTTCTGGTTTGTATACGCGTTGGGACTCATTTTGTCCCAGAAAGCGTAAAATTAATCTCATCAAGACCTTAACTCATAGGGCCTTGATGATTTGCAGTGAACAATATTTGGATGATGAATTGGATTTTATTCGCTGCACTCTATTAAAAAATGGATATCCTAGTGATACTCTTGATAGAGTCATGCGTGATAAGATTATTAATTTTCGAAAGGAAAAACAATACTTAGTTCAGAAATGTCCTACTTACTTGCGGCTTCCTTTTATTGGTTCGCGGGGCGAGCTTGTGGCTAGGCGGGTTTTGTCTGCTGTCCATCTGTGCTATTTTTCTGCTCAACTAAGAATTCATTTTGCGACTCGTTCTGCCTTTTCCTCTATGCGTATGGATCCTCTTCCTCCCCATCATGTTTCTTCGGTGATTTATTCATTCAAGCGTGGTTGTGGTAGCAACTACATAGGAAGGACTTCCCAACGTTTAGATTGTAGGTTCAGGCAGCATGTCCCATTACTAGTTCTTAATCCGGATGCCCGTAAGAGCCAGCTGGTTAATACTTACGGGTCAGCGATCACAGAACATTTGATAAATTGCAGGGATTGTGCAATGAATTTCAGTCCGAATTGGTTTACTGTACTGTCCAGTTCGCAATCTCCATTTCATTTGCGGGCACTTGAGTCTCTGTATATTCGGTCCAGGGAGCCGTCTCTTTGCAAGCAAATAGACTGTGTCCTTGGACTTCACGTTATTAGATTATAGTGTCTATCATACATTCCCCTCACACTCCCCCTTTTTTTCCCCTTTGCGCTGTGCAAATTCGCGCGGTTTGATTTTTTTCCCCTCATACCATTAATCATCGACCCTGATGAGCTTGGGAACGAAACCGGTTGGTCTGTTCTGTAAGTGTTATCATCTCTTATTTTTTTATTTTTCATAATGCCTTTGGGAAATAATTTGTATATATATATATATATTACTTCAAACGTTATTTTTTGCGAATATTCATATTTGAGTAGACGCTCGTTTTTTGGGGTTTTTTAAGTAGCGTTTATTTCGTCACCCAGCCTGCACACACTAGAAAATATGCTCACCAGCAGGATTCGAACCTGCGCCTCCTTTCGCAAGAGAAACATCGTCCGATCCGACGTGCTTTAACCGCTCTACTATGAAGATCTTCACAATCAATTTTTATTTACGTTTAGAGAAAATTCACTCCTTCAGATTTTCTCGAAAGGCATATCTGTTCAGATTCGTATTCGAAACGTAAACAAAGCAATTTCTAAAGAATCAATGAATTTTATTTTATTAATCCCACATATTTTTATTACTTCAAATCTTATTTCTTAGTGGATACTCTTATTTGAGTAAACCCACCGTTTTTTTAAACAGCGTTTATTTCTTCTACCAAGCTGCTCACACGAGAAGACTTAACTTGCCCTCTGGCATTATTCGAAAAGTACGTCGGATAATCAAATGATTGTTCCTTCTGCATGGGGAGACGTAGTTTCGAATTCTGCTTGAGGGCACATTTTGTTTGAAAAGTTTTCTCGAGTGCACAGGCCGGTAGACGAAATAATCACTATTTTAAAACCAGAGCGATAAAATTAAAATCCATTAATTCTTTAGAAATATATATACACATAGACAAACATGTATGATTGGTTGATTCGTTTTCTACGGCCTAAATTTAAAGTGAATGAACAAACGAAACCATGCAAACTGACATGCAATTTACCTACATTTTGACCCAGATGATAAACTATGAACCATCTATATGTATTATCACACTGTACCTAAGGCTTTATCAACCCTTTCCAAGTTATTTAAAACCAGAAAACATTTTTTATGCTGTAAGAAGTTTTTGCAGATAATAATGATTTACTGATCCAAGTCTTAATGATTAACCGATATCTGGTGGGCTCTTACCTTTACCGAGGCTATGAATATAACGAAACCAACTGGAATAAGAATTCGGCTGTCTGATTAACAATTCCAAGCGGTTGCCCATTATATCGCCCGCACATGCAAACTTACAGGACCTGGTATTCCCAAACAGTCACCCATCTCGGTATGGACCGGGATGGAAGCTGCTTAACTTCGGTGATCATGCGGAAACCGATGCTTTAACTAATATGGCCGTAAGCCTGTATGTATATCTGTATCTCTGTGTCTCATTGGTATTGTATTATTTTCATTGTGTAAAGTAAATTTTAAAATGTTGGTGTTTCATGTTCATTTATTGATGGGAGAATTCCGCAATACTTTCTATTTTATTTTTCAAGTGCTATGCAATTTGCAAATGTTCTTTGCTGAGGTTTGGGTCTTGCCCAGAAATTATTTGGTTATGGCTCCTCCTGTCGGGACTTTTTGTACAAAACCCGACGCTAATAGATTCGTCTGTTTCTTATTCGTTTTTCATTTTCTTTTCTTTTCGTTTCTTTTTTTTTAATATACTTTTCGTGTCATCTCCGCCGCTAGCGACAATGAATACGAGATTCTATCAAAAACTTATCCATCAGACCGTGTGACAAAGGCTTTTTTCCGTTGCAGACGAGACAGCCTCCAGATGTGTCTGTCAAATTTATTCACTTTCTTCCATATGACAGACAAAAAGACTTTGAAATCGTCACACTTTAGATGCATAAAAGAAATTGAATGAAATCAAGCTGTGAAGATAGATAGATAGATAGATAGATAGATAGATAGATAGATAGATAGATAGATAGATCACATTAAAACTAAATAAAAAAAAGGGTAAAACCTGGAAATAAATGGGGAATGCGTTGAGCTATATATTTAAAGTGAGTATGAATGTGTATGCATCTGGTTTTCAGATTCAGTGCCAGCACCTTCGTCTTCGATAATACACACACACACATGAATACTCACAGATACATACAATCAAAAACAATCTGAACATAGAATATAATGCGCCAAAGCTAGTTTCTCCCAACACCTCAAGTTGCTACAGAACCAAAACATCAACCTGGAAACTCAAGTCATGTTCTTAAATAGCCTCATCAGATCCAAATTTTCATATGGGTGTCATGCATGGCGCCAAACCCGTTCAGAAATATCTAAACTGTCCACTGTATACAACCGCTTTCTAAGATGAATGGTTAAAAATGGCTTTGAGTGAGTGAAGTCTGAGGGTCTTGGCAAAGGACATCTGTCAGTGAACCTTGTGGACAAAGCGCTACAAAATCACAAAGAACTGTACCAAATAAAAGAAACCACATCAGTTGAGGGCATTCAACATCAGTAATTGCTAAAATCGATATCCCATATAAATCGAAGAGAAAATAATGATATAATTAAGATGTTGACATTTCACACTACTTCAAATAAAAGCTTAGGAAGGAAAGATCAATTACAGCGAATGGACTTGAGAAACCTTAATTTTAAGAGTAAGATTTTATAAACTCT
Source organism: Acanthosepion lycidas (assembly GCA_963932145.1). Taxonomy (NCBI): domain Eukaryota; kingdom Metazoa; phylum Mollusca; class Cephalopoda; order Sepiida; family Sepiidae; genus Acanthosepion; species Acanthosepion lycidas. The sequence goes on from OZ010571.1 coordinate 98,308,054, forward strand.
TAATTTAAAGAGAAAAATTTGATAAATGTCAACCGAAAGCAGTACTGGCTGCTCGGTCAAGGAATACCGAAAAAATGTTTCCCTGTATGGGAATGGCTAATATTATCATATTATCCGGTTTTAGTCACTTTCCACTGCTGTAAAGTTGCCTATTCTATAAATACTTTCATGGTAATTGTTCGGATGAACTCTTCAGTAAGGTACCCTAAACTTTATGAATTTAAGTGCATTAGTAGACTGGCGGTGGGGTATCATCCATTTACAGTTGAGTTGGCTAGATTTAACCGTAACTTCTATGCTAACAGTTTCTTTTGTCGCACTTCTCGCTTGTGGAACTCTCTTCCGGTTCCATGCTTTCCAGGCAACTTTAATCTTCAAATATTTAAATGCAATGTCAATCGCTATCTACTGTCTTCCTGATTACTCTTCCATTGTTTTCGCTTCCTTAGTAATGTTTATATATATATATATATATATATATATATATATATATATATATCAGATGTATTAGAATACCATGACCAACGATATGCGCCAAGAATGATATCCTCTGTCATATAACAACTCCGCATGTTAGGGTCAGAAATAGATAAACCCATAAGGCGGTCTCGAGTACTTTTTTTTAATATCTTTAATGCCACAGTAATGAGCAAACCAAGGTAACGTTCTGCTAAGAAATATTTTCTACCAGTCATGTGGAAGAGTCATCATGAGTCCCTAACCAGGAGCCGTCTAGAACTAGCCCTGTCGATATCATGAAACACACTGACACCATCCAGTGTTGATAAGTATGTCCACACTGCTTATGCGTTGTTTTTGTTTTGCTAAACTATTTATATATACAGGTCAGTGATGCATTGTAGGTATTCTAATGTACTGCGTTGTAGGTAGTTTGCATTATTCTAACAGTTATTTTGGTAAGCGATAAGTGTTATGTTTCGAATTATTCAAGGGACTTTTGAGTGGGAATAATTGTGGATCCTAATGCAGTTTTTTCTATTTATAATGTTGTTAGTTAACATTTTTATTCATTATTATTTTATTTTTGGTTGTTATTACTACGTTTTTGTCTTTATCTGTACGTAGGTGGTTTGTTATTTTGTTTATTATTTACTTAGTTTATATATACATCATATATATATATATAAATATATATATATATATATATATGCGTGTGTGTGTGTGTGAGTATATATATATATATATATATATATATATATATATATATATATATATATATATATATATAGAGAGAGAGAGAGAGAGAACACAAAGTAACGAATTCTGCTTCGTAATTCGGAAATCGCGATACATCATTTTTTATTAATTAAGGATAATTGCTATAAATTCTTTATTAACAATGATGCCTGATATTCCGCGGGCTATGTCACTTTCCTTTGCTCTTCGACGCTATACAATCGTTTCTTATTTAATTAGATCTGAGTGTACTGTAAAATGGTATTAACGAAATTGTCGCAATTAAGTCATTCTATCGATATTTTTGGTATTTGTTTATTTCATATGCTTTAGGTGTCATGGGGCAATGGCAATGGTACAGAAGGCTTAGGCTGAAACCAGAATGGCTAAACCTACCATACTGGTCAGAATTCTGACGAACCGAACTTAATGTGAGGTAGTTTGAACTACATTGGTGTGGAACTGTGACAGAAATAGATTGTCTTTGTTTTAAGCTTAAGACAGTGAGTATGGTTGCAAAAATAGAAGGTTGTTAACTCAAAACTCCCAGATTCATTCGTGTGAGTTTGTGAGTATATTTACAGGGTGCGATGGTTAAATTGACCGTATTTCATATTTTTACTTTCGCGTATGAGCATTGATTTTTTATTTTGTCGACTGCACAGTATAATAGAGACAGTTGGGCACCGTCCGTAAGAAAAAGAGCACCGTGATGCAATTCACTCCTCTAGATGATTCGGAAAGAGTTGGATGATTCTAATAGTGATTACAAAAGTGTTTGGAGTGATCATTAGCGATGGCGACGTCGTGCCTCCATTCATCGTCACATGGGCCTTCAGACTCAACACAGAGGCCTACATGAAGTGTCTTGAGGAGGTAGTGCTGCCCTGGTTCAAAAGGATGGTTGCTGGAAGACTCTATGTCTGGCAACAGGACACTGAACCATGCTTCACCAGCAGGAGCACCCAGTCATGACTATCAGACAATTTTTGCGACCTTACATCTGGACAACTAACTCCCCAGACTGCAATCCCCGTGATTATTATGTATATGATGCAGTTGAACGAGTGTCCAACAAAACTCCTTGTAACACAAAAGATGAACTGAAGGCAATGATTATGGCATCATCCAACAATTTAAGCAAGGAGATCGTCCAGAACAGTTGCAGGAGATTCCGAAGTCGTCTGGAGGCCGTGGTTGAAGCCAATACCGATTTTATTGACGGAATTTACTCCATAGCATTTCAAGATATTTTTGCGTAATTTTGGTAAATATATCTGTTAAAATAAGATGTTAGTGTTATTTTTATTTTTGCGTAAATTTAGACGACAATTTATCCATCGCACCCAGTATATAATCTTTCGTGAGGCTACCACATGTTTACAAGTCTGATGAATTTGCGGCGTATTTTTTTGAATCATTTCATCCGAAGCAAGGCGATATGAATAAAAAAAAAAAAAAGACAGTATTCAAGAAGAGAGAAGATGGCGATTGACGTTGCATTTAATTTTTTTTTTTTTTTTTTTTTGAAAATCGCAGGTGGCAGGGGAGCAAGAAATCGAAAGAGAGTTCCACCACCGAGATGTGCGAGAGAAGAAACTGTTAGAATAGGACTTATGGTTATATTTAGCAATTTCAACATTAAAACAATGACACCTAGTATAACTTATGTATGTGTAAACATGCCTTGTTACTTAATTGTATTAACATAGCATGACACAAGGCGAATTAAATGGATTTACTTGACTTATAAGAAAATGTTTTACGAAATGTAGTTGTTAACCACTGGACTGTTAGACGCACATATATGCACATTATAAGTTTACATGTATGCACGAACAATTATTGTGTCTGTAGGCAATGTCAGGCAACGACGGTGTTGTGGTGAGGTTTTAGGTTAATGAAGGATCCAATTCTGTACTGTGTAGATTCCAGTTGACGATAATTGGATGTGAAGGAGTAGAATTAAAGACATTTTTATTTCTATATTTTTATTGTTTTAAAGTTCAAGTCAGAATGAACCTGCCTGTGGATACGAAGTTGATGAATGCAATGTCCGCTGGTTGTTAGGGAAAATAAGTCATTTATATGCGTTTAAAATACAGTAGGAAGAAAGGAAAAGAGTTGCGAATCGATAGAGAAGATTTATCTGAGGCGACGGAAAAATCCGTCCGTCGGGAAATACAGAAAAGCAGTCATTTTATATACATTCCCACTTTAACTTCGAATATTTTTTTACCTCTATATTTTCTAACTTGTCTCTATTTCTTTATCGTTCCTTATTCGCATATACTATTCAATTTATGCCAAGTGTTTCATTTATCCACCGAGCTTAACGATCTATCAACTCATCTCACTTTCTTTTTATTGTGTTATAGTAGATAAAAAACTCATTTCTAGATATATATATATATATATATATATGTGTGTGTTTGTGTGCATGTGTGTGTGTTTCTGTCTGTATGCCTGTCTGCATATTGTAGGAGTTACTACAAGCTCCATGGAATTTAAACAGATATCGGTAACCTAAGATAAAGAAGCTATGTATAGATAAAGAGACAGGCAGACAAACATACAACTAGATAGATAGATAGATAGATAGATAGATATGAATATTTTTAGTAGATAGGAAGGGAGAGGAGAGGTAGAGAGGGAGAGAAACAAGCTGAGATAGATAGATAGATAGATAGATAGATAGATAGATAGATAGATAGATAGATAGATAGATAGATATGAATAAACATGGATTTTTTAATCTTTATCAGCCCAAGCAAAGCAGTACAGCTACTAACACGCAATGGATTACAGGGTGTGGAGGAATTAGGAACAGAAACATTAATGATGCGCAGAAAGAGAAAAGAGTATATCTTTTGTAGATTAAAGTTGGCTGAAAAGCAGCGAGAAGTGCGAGAAAAAAAATCATTAGCATAGAAGTTACGGCTACATCTTGCTAGCTCAACTGTAAACTGATGAGATTCATCGCCTGTTTAGATACCATAACAAAGAGCTTACCCGAACAATTACCAGGAAAATATTTATAAAAATTCCCCGTAGACCCCATATATACGAGAGGTTGAATATATCAGTCCATGTGACTTCACGAAGAAAGTCCCGAAATGAGCCCCAATCAGTATGCTGTTATCAGAAATAGATTTTACGAATAGGAGGTTCTTGTTCAGTGGATGCTTGGAAGGTGATATCAATAGCTACCACAGATTGGTCCGAGTTACCAAGTGGGAAGTACTGCAACAGCAAGGAGAGGAAGTAAGAAAGAGATTAAGTAAGAGAAGCCGGTTTGACTAGGGAAACGAGTAGAAAAGTCCACGATTTGAGTAAGGGGTTTGGCAATGGAAAAATTTAATATCTGCATGCCGTCAAAATCAGTAACATTAGACTGTTTCAGCAACGAGTCATGGTGAGTATTAAAGGCACCAACGATAAAGATGATTGCAGATGGATCGAGAGAAAGTGCCTTTTCTATACGCTCAGCTATTGCGTCTAATAAACAGCAGTTTGAAAAGAGAAGGAGCGATAAAGGAAAAGGATATAGCTGACAGAGTATAGTAGCGAATGACGGAAGTACAGCATGTGTATTTTGTTCTCCCCATTGCTATTAATTATCAAACTTCTTACTTCAGCACCCCACCGAACAGAATTTATGCTGGATTTAAATATTAACTTCCATAATTAAACTGTGTCCACACACAAACACACACACAAACACACACAGACACACACACAAACACACACAGACACACACACACACACACACATATATATATGTGTGTGTGTGTGTGTATGTGTATTGTGTGTGTGTGTGTACATATATATATATATATATATATATATATATATATATATATATATATATATATATATATATATGGTTGGATAGATGTGAGCTTGTGACCTGGGTTTCACGCTTTATCGATCGTTAGACAAACTGATTAATTTTTTTTTTAATTTTGGTTTCATATAGATTGTGTGTATTGGTGTTATTGTGGAAGTGGTGGGGGAAACTTCGTCGTTTTTTCATCGTACTGACGCAAACATCGATGTATGCATATACATACTTGGTCGTCATCGGGACTCATACATATATAAACATATGTGCGCAGTTTCGAATATGACATATGTATGTATACGGGTGGTGTTGTGTCTATACATACGCATTTGTATGTGGAGATTTAAAGATTGGAAGTGTGGCGGAGATGTCTCGTGAATGTATAAATGTCATTTTTTTTTTCCGCTGAATAATATTTCCTCGCATGTATGTATATACGTGTGGTGAGGTTTGTGTGAAATTATGACTGGTAAAAATTATTATTATTTATATTTATTTTTCAATTTTGAAAAAATGGTGGTTCATTTGTTATATTTAAAGCTGGTTATTTGTTTCTTTTGACTGTGTATATGTAACAGGTAGAAATTTGTAATCTTTATTGGTTATTTATATGGTGATGTTTAATATTTAATATGCTGGGTGAGAGGGTAGTTTGATTTAATAACGGGTCTATGTGATATGATGTGATAGTAATGTTGCAAGGGATTGGAAGCAATGATAATATAATTAGCTAATAGTTATTGTAAATTGGTAGAAATTGTAAATTGGTAGAAATGATTAGTAACGGTGGTGGGAGAATGATGAAACCATGAATGTAGTTATAGTGGTGGTAGCTAAAGAGTAGCCAGTTGGTGTTTTATTTTATTTTATTTTATTTTGTTATATGTATCAATTTATTTTGGTATAAATCCTGATATTAGGTATTTTGTGTAAAAATATGGTAGTTGAAGATTGCTATAATATTTTAATTTTTAATTTACAAAAATATTATTGTTTATTATATTAAAGCTCGCTATTTTCTTGTTTATTTGTGACTGTTTATATGTAGCTGGTAGAAATTTCAGTTTCTAATTCTTTCTGGTTATTTTTATGGTGGTATTAAATATGCTAGGAGAGGGGGTAGTATACGTTAATAATTATGGCAGGATTATATGGTAATGTTAGATGTGGTGTGATAGTAATATGTAAGGTGGATGGTGGCAATAATAATATAAGTGGTTAATATTTATTGTAAATTGTTAGTAGTGATTAGTAATGTTGGTGGGAGAATAATAAAACCTATAAATGTAATTATTGTGGCGTTAGCTTGAACTAAAAAGTGGTTGTTGGTGTTTTATTTTATTTTATATTTATTTGTTTATTTTTATTTATTATGAATCCTGGTAATGGGTGTTTATTCTCATGGTTATATATGGAAATTATATCTGATCTTATTGTTTTAAGGTGTTAAATATGCTGGGGGAGTAATATGCGTTAAAGATTGTAGAGGATTTATAATAGTAGGTGTGATGTGTAAGTGATGGTGCTGGGTGTTGGTGGTAATGATAATATTCTTAGATAATAGTTATTGTAAAGTGGTAAAAGTGATTACTAATGGTGGTGCAATGATAATAATGATAGATGCAATTATTTTGATGGTATCTTGAAATTAAATTGTGATTGTTGGTGGTTTGTCTATTTTATCCGTTTGGTATGAATTCGGATAATAGGTACTTGTTCTCATGCCTACATTTGGAGATTATCTCTGATTTTTTGTTTAGTAGGTTCTTTTGCGGTTTGTGTGATATTATTGCTACTTTTTCGTGTAGGCAAAGTAGGCATTTTTTGTAATGTTGCTGTAGGCAGGGGCTTTTTTCAATATTTCCCAACTTATTGTTGGTGTAATATTTTTGTCTTTTTGCTGCCATATGTATGTACAAAGTGTCCTGCTGTTCGAATATTTCCTATTGGTGAATGAAAGGTTGTGATTGTTATTCCTCATCTTGAATGGACCTTCGGTGGCACCGATGTAGTGCATTATGTTGTTGTTTGCACTTACCTTGGCCTTGTATATTGTGTTTGTAAGTTGGCAATTTCCCTGGAGTGGACATGTTGTTCTGTTTCTGCAGTTGCATATTGGATCCTTGGTTTCATTTTTGTAGGTTGTCATTTTTTTGTTGTGGCTTTTGATCATTTCTGTTATGTTTTTTGTACATCTGTAACTGATCTTTACGTTATTTTTGTTAAATATTTTTGATAATTTGTTTGCTTCAGTGAAGTGTTTTTCTATTAATTTTAGGAATATTTTGCCTATGTTCGTTTTAACGGTTTTGTTATATGGTGGATTAAACCAGATGATGTTTCTCTTTTTGTTTTTGCGTTTTGGCTGTGGAGGTATATATTGTAGTTGTTACGTGTAACCACTTGCTTTTAGTGCTTCGTTGTATGGTGCTTTCTTGCTATTGAAAATGTGTATGTTAGATGAGTTCTCAGATAATCTGCGGCTGATTGAATTTGGTATTTGTTTGATGATAGAAGGTGGATGGTTGGAGGATGTGTGTACGTAAATTGGGGTGTCATTTTCTTTTTGTATGGTTCATATGTGTTGTTGATCAGGTTAAGAGTGACGTCAAGGAAGTTTACTATTGTTGTGCTTGTATCTATCTCTATTTTGAATCCAATCTACTACTGAAATTTCTACCAGCCACATATACACAGTCACAAATAAACAAGGAAATAGCGAGCTTTAATATAATAAACAATAATATTTTTGTAAATTAAAAATTAAAAATTAAAATATTATAGCAATCTTCAACTACCATAATTGCTGGAAGTGCTGGAACATAAACTTGGTCTTTAACATAACCCCACAAGAAAAAGTCACACACAGTGAGGTCCGGGGATCTGGCAGGCCAAGCACAGAGAGCAAGGTCTTTAGCACCTCTCCTCCCAATCCATCGCTGAGGCATGTTTTCATTCAGATAAGCTTTAACCCCGAGATGCCAATGGGGTGGTGCTCCATCTTGCTGAAAAATGAAGTCATTCGAATCTGCTTGCAATAAAGTGAATAGCCAATTTTGGAGCATTTTGAGATAGGTTTGTCCTGTAACGGTGTTTCCTTCAAAGAATAAGGGGCCATAGACCTTGTCTTGAGACACAGCACAGAAGACGTTCACTTTAGGGGAATCTCTTTCATGCTCAACAGTTTCATGTGGGTGCTCTGTTCACCAAATGTGCACATTGTGACGATTGACTGTGCCTCTCAAATGGAAATTCGCTTCGTCACCAAAAACTAAACGTGAAAAAAGAGTTTCATCACCTTCCCCCATATCCAGCGTTGACTCAGAGAATGTCCTCCGCATCACCTTGTCATCATTAGTAAGAGCTTGGACGAGGCTTAGTTTGTATAGTTTCATGTGTAATCGTCTCTTTAAAACACGCCAGACAGTGGTATGAGGGATGGCAAGCTGAAGACTTGCTCGACGTACGGACTTACGTGAGCTGCTCTCAAATGCATCATGAATCCTCTCCACTTGCCCCTCTGTAACACGTGGTCTTCCAGGACTCTTTCCTTTGCTTAGGTACCAACTCTCTTTAAACTGTCTAACCCACCGTCGAATGCTCTCACGATTAGGCGGATCAATGCCGAATTTTGTTCTGAAAGCACGCTGCACCGTGACAATGGAGTTTGCTTTCGCGAACTCAAGCAAGCAAAACGCCTTCTGCTGAGGAGTCGCCATTTTGTTTGAATCTTCCCACAATTCAGCTGTACCGGAAGTTATACTAACGACAGCGGTGAAACTGACACCCAATCAAACTTTGATAACTACTCTATCAAATAACCATTGATTCAGTCCACTACAATGCTATAGACCTGAAAAAACAGAGTAATGATTTTGGCGTATTCTTTTTGAAACACCCTGTATAAAAACTGTTCGAATGTTCTTTTTAGCCAAGCGATTTCGGCTATACATTTAGCCATTTTCAAGGATTAAATATTTTAACTGTTAAATAAGAAATAGTTTGTTGCATGCATGTTTTAGAAAATGTTTTCATTTTTCAAAACACGGTCAAGATATTGTGTCCATGTTCAAAGATAATATTATTCAGTGTTGTTTTTTTTTTGTTGTTGTTGTTTTTATTAATAAGGCTTCCAATATTTGTAGTCTTTTTTGCATGTAGTTGATGCTATTATATTAGTGCTGTCAACAAGCATGTTACGAATAGTGTCCGGTAGGTTTCTATGAATATTTAATTGAGATCTTAACACAAGCATATATATATATATATATATATATATATATATAGTGATTTTCATTTTTATATAATGATTTCATTTTTGCCTTCAAAAGTCGGAAGACGAAAGGCGTCGGCAAAAAGAACAAAAAAATCTAAGAATTTTTCCAATTGTCATCTTATAGCATATATATATATATATATATATATATATATATATATATATATATATAATAACAATATAATAATAATATATATATATATATATATATATATATATATATATATATATATATATATATATATATAAATAACAAGTCATCCAAAAACATTTGGCATTAGTTTTTGGATGACTTGCTATTTTTGGTAACTGGTGAATGATTCTTAATTCCTTAGTAGAAGCCAAAAAATGGAAAAAATGAAAAAAATGGAAAAGAAGAAAACGAGATCGCTCCCCTCTTCACACTGGTACTACCAATAGCAAGTGAATGATTCCGGTTCCTCGATCCCACCCCCTACCTCTTCCACTAGACGTCCGAAGCGAGATTAATTACCCTGGAACCTACCCAACCACCCCATCGTTCATCCATATCAAGTCAAAGTGTTTGAGCGAGGAAAGCCGAGATCCATTTGAGTGCAGCCATATTATTTCATCAAACTAATAATTTGAAAATAAGTTCGTCTCCTGTGTCCATAAAAAACGTCATACTTAAAGATTGGAATGAAGCACTTGTAGAGTCTGTATGTAAGATACATTGCCTTGTGCCATCTTAATATTGTAGATGTTATAAATGTATATGTCATTCTTTGAATTTTATTTTATTTTTGTGGTATCTTCTTGTTGTAGATAGATAGATTGATAGATATGAACAGGTAATGATAAATATGAATACACTTAGAAAGAGAGAGACAGGCATAGATAGATAGATAGATAGATAGATAGATAGATAGATAGATAGATAGATAGATAGATAGATAGAAAAAAGAAAGTGGGGGTGGGAGAGAAACGCAATTAGAAAGAAAGAGAGAAAGAGGGAGAGAAACACAGATAGAGAGAGCGGAGAGAAACATAGATAGACAGATAGAGAGAGAAGGGGATAGAAACACAGATAGATAGATAGACAGATAGATAGATAGATAGATAGATAGATAGATAGATAGATAGATAGATAAACATAGAAATTGAATATAGAACAGGCCGTACAAGAAGTAGCTGCGCCCAACACAGCAAGTTGCTACAAAACAAATACATTAACCTAAGAACTTGAATCATATTAAATAGCTACGTCAGATTGAGACTTTCATGTTGATTTCACACATGGTACCAAACTTATTCACAGATATTTAAACTTCTATTTGTCTTCTGGTGTTTTCGAATGGTGTTGTTTTTGGGGGTTTTCTGTGGACTGCCCTTCTCCAACTGGTTCTCTCTCCAGCTTCCGTCTCCCAAGTGACCCAATCGATTCCAGTCCCCAGCAAGGTGTTTTTGAACCGATCCTTGAAACGATGACGTGGTTTCCTGATGGTTTCTAGGTTCTCCACTTTTGTGCAGAAGAAAAAACTTCGTTGTTCATGATCCGGTCCTGCCACATGTTCCGAAGAACTGTACGAAATTCCATTTGATAGAATCTGTCAAGTTTGCTTATGTCTCTTCTATAGAGTACCCAAGTCTCACAGGCAGACAGGAAAGTGGAAATTACAGTGCTGTTCGATAAAAGTGACTCACCTGATTTTTCTTACTTAAACATTTTTTCGCCTATTGTTTTTGGGGTGAAACTAATTTTGAATCCTACTAATATAAATACCCCTTCCCGACCACCTAGTAAAAAAGTTTACTCACCCTAAGGCATTCTATTGACAATTACAATTTTGGATATAAATGAGATTTAGGGAAAAATATCTATACAAAAAAAGTGACTCACTTATTTCCTGCAACTAGTAATCAATAGAAACATAACCGAACAGCTTTAAATAAAGAATAATAGAGGTATAATTTATTTATAATAGGTAACATAGTTCGAAATATTTAATAATCTATGGGTCCTCCTTTATTTTGAATAACTTTTTTAAACCCTTTTTGGCATTGACTTGATTAGGTTCTGGCAAATCTCATCTCCGAGCATTGAATTCCATTCGGATATGAAATTCACAATCAAATCCTCTTTGTTGCTCAACTGCTTTCTCGAGAGCCTGTACTTTATAATGCTCCATAAGTTTTCTATGGGGTTGAGATCAGGAGATTAAGGCGGCCATGTCATAACACTCACCTGCTTCTCATCAAAGTATTCCTTCATCAATTTTGATTTGTGACAGGGAGCATTATCTTGCATAAAAATGAGCTTGACGGGGTCGATTTGCAACATTTCAACGGAAGGGAGCAGACAAGACTCTAAAATTCTCTTGTACTGCTCGCTCCTGAGGGTCTTTCAATATGTTTTAAGAAACCAGTTCCATGAAAAGAAAAGCATCTCCAGAACATTATATTGAACGGATGCTTGACAGTACTTACTGCTAAATTCAAATAGCTTTCAAAGCTTCTTCTTCGGATTTTAGATCGCTTATCCTTTGAATTTAGCTCAACTTTCGTTTCATCAGAGAAGAGAACATTTGATAAAAAAATCAGATGAGTCACTTTTATCGAACAGCACTGTACAACAACTCGGTAGATCATGAGCATTATGGTTTATGTTCGCTTAGAAGTATAGAAGACACTTTGGAATAACTTCCCGTATGCTGAGCGAATGGATTTGTTTCGGTTATCGATGTCCGATTTATTGTGTACGTTGAATACATCCAATAAGAAGATACATCTTTGTCTTACACCCTTTTCTATTTTTGAATATTTACTGAATTAATTTTCAATCCGTATGCGGTTTGATGCCAGTAAAGGTTATAGATTATTCTAATATCTTTCTCAAATATGTCAAGGTTACCTAGCTGTCTATTTTCCTGAACAATTGTTAATAGAAAGATTTTATTAACTTCAAATGTCGGTAAGACTGGTTGCTCGCTCAATAAATGCTATATAAGAAAACGGCTTATATTACCATTACTGTTCATGTGTCCGTTCTAAATCGCTCTCTCTCTCTCTCCATATATATATATATATATATATATATATATATATATATATATATAAAGAGAAGAGGTTATAGTATTTCCAACGAGAGAAATATATGTATATTAAAAAGAAGAGAGAAACCGCAAACGTTTTTGATTGTAATGTGGATTTAAAAAAATATATATTATGCTTTATTTTCCATAATTAATATATATATATATATATGTGTGTGTGTGTGTGTATGCCTTTTTTATGTCACTGTTATGTCCCCCTATACCTGTTCGATATCTATCTCAGTTTGTTTGTAGCTATCTCTCAATATTAGTCTGTTATATATATATATATATATATATATATATATATATATATATATATATATATATATATATATATATATATATATATATATATATGTCTGCCTTTTTGACTCTCGTGCTTATGTACTCTATACATTTGACTCTCATTCAAACCAAACTTATGTCTACCTTTTGACTCACTTAATAACCAAACCTATTCATTCTAATGCAAACCTAGTCCTGGGCATAACGATAAACTACACCCGGCAGCTTGATTGGGAGATTGAATGTTTTCAGGATTGTGGAACCATCTCTAAATTGTTGTTGTTCCCAGGTCCACTCTAACCAGGAGTGGTGGCACCTGTTAGGGCCCTAGATATGAGCAGATAGCGAACCTCAAACAAAACACTATGAAATTATAAAAATATAGTAAAAATACCAGAAATGCATTTTATATAAAAAAAAAAAAATAATACCAACAATACTCATATACTAACAAATTGCAGTAATTGTATTCAAATGCAGTCATAACGCTACCTCTTCGTTCTTTTGTAGCAATTGTCCTTAACATCGTGCGAATGGTGGCTCTCTCTTACACTTTTAATGCGTTTCGACCGCCGATACCATCTTTTGATTAGTTGCTCCTTATCACTAAACACTACTGTTCTCAGTTCTAATCCAGTTATGGGCAACATTTTTTCGATAAGGCAGACCGCACTACTAAAAAAATCAACGTAATTTTTCATTAAGATACAGCAGCCATTTTCACAAGAAAAGTCCATACACATAAGCATCTGCCTTAGAAATGGGGAAAAGTCGATTTTGTTTTTCTTTGGAGAATATATTCTTTCTATAAATAAATAAAAAATCAGTAGTCTTGGTATAAAATTAACACTGATGGCAGAGTGGTTAACACACACTGCTGTGTGAATTTTTTCTTATATGTTTGGCTATACCAAAATATTTATAAAAGAAATTATATTTATTCTCTAATTATTAATCGTTGACGTTTCCTCTTTCTAAAGCAACAGATGTTTACACGTATGATCTTCCTTAGTGAAAATCGCCAATGGTTTAAAATGCTGATAACGTTACCTTCAACGAAAAGTTACAAAATTCAAGAAACATTGTACCTAATCATTGTTTATGTATGTGATTATGCACGAGTGTGTGAGTGAACAAGTGTGAACGAAAGGAAACAAACAACAATTTAATTAACGTTATTTTCCTCATGAAATTAGACATGTCATTCAGAAAGACAATCGGGGTGCCTGTGGTTCGCGGGCCGCAGTTTTCTCCTGACTGTTCTAATGCAAAAGCTCTTGGATTTGTTAGACATGTATTTGTCTATTTTGTAATAAACATGTGAATTTTTAGAGGCCACTGGACCCAGGTATCAACATTTGAATGAGTTTTGGGTTCATACATGTTTAACTATCTATGATAAAAGAACTGAAACAAACGAATATGAGGTGTTGGCAATTGGCTATATTCATACATGTTGAGGAAAATTGTTTAGTAGAGTTTCCATGCTGTCAGTTTTTCTAGAGGGGTTGGTTAAAAATTCATACAAAACTCATGGGTCGCACTTTTTATACACGAGTATCTACAGTATTCAAAATTGGAAGTGAAGAAAAATCTACATCGTCAAGGCGAACATGTAACAACTAAAAAAGGGAAAGCAAAAAAACAGTAGCGTATATTACTCAGAAGAGACACTTAATCTATGATGTTAAGACAGTTCGGCCGATAAGTTCTTCAGTCTTTTTAGTGTTTCCTGAAGTTATGAGATGAATTGATATTATTATTATTATTATTATTATTTTCTTTGATTTCTGGCGTTTACACATTTCTTTCCGGGTCCCGCCCAGGGACCTAAGGTTAGAAATGGCATCATGACACTTTCCACTGACAAAAAAAAATTACATAGATAAAGCCCTTCGTAAAGTGTGGGCTGTACTTGTCAGAACAATTTTTTGTATCTCCTTGAGGCATGGACTTCCAGGAATCCCTCCAATTAGACTACTGCAATCTTTTCCAACCAGTCCTTGGGCTCCAACTACAATAGGGATTGTTGATGTTCCCATATGCCACATTTTCGAGATTTCTATTTCAAGGTCCTTGTATTTTGACAGCTTTTGAATATCTTCAAAGATACATTGCAGTCAGCAGGGACTGCCATATCAATAAGGAGGCACCGTTTTTGTTTGTGGTCTTTAATAACGATATCTGGGCGGTTGGCTTTGATTATTCCGTCAGTGTGTATTGTGTAGTCCCATAGAATTGTAACAGGTCCTATCTCCGTAACCGGGTCTGGGTGGTGTTCATACCAGTTTCTTTCAGTTTCCTTCCGTTGAAGTTGCAGATTTTCCAGTGCATATATTGGCCCACTCTGTCATGCCGGGTTTTATATTCAGTGGGTGCCAATATCGTGCAACCTGATACAAGATTATCAATCGTTTCTGGATATTTATCACAGAATCTGCATTTTGGGCTGACACAATATTTTAGTATATGTGCTTGATAATTCCTAGTTAGCAAGCATTGGTCCTGTGCAGCAAGGATAAAACCTTCAGTTTCAGCTTTCAACACTGCACTACGTAGCCACTGGTGGGTACGGATTTTGTCTACGTCAGCTTGTTTGGTACGGGAAGAGTATTGGCCATGAAGCGGTTTATCTTGCCATCGCTTCTGTATCTGGTCGGTTGCATTCGTCTTTGCTGTCTTTTTTAAGTATTTTGCAGTTTCAGCCGGTGTATTGTGCTGTGCTTGCATCTCTACGCCCATTTGAAACTCCATTTTGAATTTGTTGGCTTCTTTTATTACGGAGACGCTTACTACTTTCATGTTCCTTGACGCATACCATCATCCAGTCTTCTGTAGTTTCCAACTATCTTTTGAGGCCAATTGTTGTAGTTTTGGAGGATAATTCTAATTGAACTAATCCTCTGCCTCCTTCGGATCTGGGCACATACAGACGATCAACATCAGCTTTGGGATGATGCATGCGATAGTAAGTGAGAAACTTTCTCGTTTTGGCGTCCATTCGTTTAATTTCAGCTATGGTCCAGTTAAGGACATTAAAGCTGTATTGCACCACATGGACAGCCAATGTGTTTATGGCTGATATTCTGTTTTTTGAGTTTAGCTCAGTATTTAGTACCAGACGTACACGCCTGTAGTACTCTTTTCTTTTTTTTCCTTCATCTGGGGGTGTTGTATGCCATCTCCTTCGCTAATTCCTTGTGACAAAATCTAAATCTATTAAGGGTGTTTCTGTAATTCTACCTTTCTTGAATGTTACTTTTGCACATTTATCTAATCCGAAGTGCATACCTATGTCGCAACTGAAGTATTTTACAATATTGAGGAGGCCTTTCAACTCATTGTCGTCTTTGGCAAAGAGTTTGAGATCATCCATGTAGAGTAGGTGATTGAATATTTTCTTATTTATTTTGTAACCAATGGTTACTGTTGTTCAGTTCATGTGTAAGATGGATTAAGGATAAACAAAACAGAAGGGGTGACAGAGAGTCACCTTGAAAGATTCCACGTCGGATATTCAGACGGTTGGATATGGCAGTGCCCCCGGTGTGACTAAGGTATAGTTTGGTGTCCCACATTCCCATGCTGTGCTTAAGGAAATTTAATACTACAGGGGAGACTTTGTACATTTCCAAAGTCTTAAGGATCCAAGAATGTGGAACACTATCAAAGGCTTTACGTTAATCAATCCACGCTGCACTAAGATTTCTACGCCGTCTCCTGCAATTTTCCAGGATCATTTTATTTATCAGCAGTTGATCTTTGCAGCCATATGAACCTCTTCTGCATCCCTTCTGTTCCAGCGAAAGAATGCTGTTTGTTTCGAAAAAGGAATAAGTACGGTTCGTTAGTACAGACGTGATCAACTTATACGTTATGGAGAGACATGTTATCGGTCTATAATTTTTCGGGTCGTCTGTTTCAGTCGTTTTTGGTATGAGGTATGTAATACCTTCAGTAACCCATTTCGGGATTTTATTGGGATTATTTACAAGCGTTGATAATGTTTTTGCAAGAATTTCATGGGTAGATGAGAGATGATAAAGACAGAAATTGGGCAACTTGTCATTTCCTGGGGATTTCCATTTTTGGGATTTCGTTAGAGCTTGCCTAACATCATCTGTGGATATATTTTCCCATTCTTGCAGAGGTGTATCCAGCATTCGTTCTTCTTCACGCCGGATCCATTCTGCATTTGGGTTATATTCCTTTGGGCTGCTCCAAATATTTTCCCCAAATGTCTGTACATTATCAATCGATGGTGGCCTTTCGACATGTATAGGTGTCTTGTTCTCTGTACCTTTAGCTGAAGTTTCTGCTTCAGCATTTCCTTGATTGATGGAATGTCAATTAGGGATTTAATGTTATATTTCCGCTTGATCTTTTTGCACTTACGTGTGGAAATATTAGGGTTTCTGGTGAGCTCATCTAATATAGAAAGCTCACATCTGATTTGTTTTATTTATCGTATCAGTTTGGTTTTCAAAGCTGGTTCTCTGTGTCTATTAATTTTATTTATTGTCTTGATCCCAAGCTTCCGAGTCGCTGCTAAAGCTGTTGCGTATATGACGTTGTTAACTTCTGTGATATTTCCCAGTGGTTTATCTGTTAACAGTGTTTCCAGAGCAGCGTTGTATATTTTCACGATGTGCTTGTCGGAATTCGTCATATAGATTTTGGGGAGCTGGTCTTTGTCTGACAATTGTATGAAAGTTACTCTGATGAGTACTTGGATGACGTCATTTTTCGCTTCGGTGATTTCAGCTTCGTGGTTTTCAAGGAATTCTAACTTAGTGTCGCTGAAGATGACTCCAGGTACATTTTCTGGAGAGCTGCAGGTTGTTTTTACCATGTCGCCACTTCTTTATTAATAGTCGTAGGAGGAGAAGAAGGAAAGGAGAAGTAGGAGGGGAGGAGGAGAACGATGAAGGGGAGAAAGTAGACCGAGAGAAGCCGGAGTATAGCCTTTCTTCATTTTATGCATGACATACGTGGGAAGGATATTAGAATAATCCAGAACTTACATCTGCCTGCATACGGACAGGACATTAGTTCAGTAAATATCACGATCACAAATCCCATGACCCATTAGGGTCGTTGGGGCACTACATGTACTGCAACCGCAGTTGAATTGGCGTTTCTTGGACAAAAACACCTTCCAAGCCGGTTTGAATTCAGAGTTACTTTCTCCTAGACAGGTTGTCTCCCAAGGCTATAGAACCCAGTCTGTCCTGATATTTTACCCATAGCTTAGAGAAGAAGAAGATTCATACCTTTCCCAAGGGTATTAGCACGTAAGTGAATGTAATAAATCCGACTGGAATTCGAACTCGTCTGTCCGATTCCTCAATCCGAGCCGCTCCACCGTGCCTCCTAACCAGTAAATATACAAAAATAAAAAGGAGTGTTAGACAAAGACTTTTGAACATATATAGCGTGGCCATTCTGAGAAAATTAGAAGTCCTACAGGGATTCATTATTAGCGTCCTTAATTTTAACAACATAATATATGCAGATGATACAGAAAAGCAACTCTAAGAACTTCTACGGTAGTGAACGAAAGTGAGAAGAAAGGATTAAACATCAATTGAAAGATGACTGAATGCATAGTTGTTAGCAAAAGAGACAGCCTAACAAATTACAGATTGGGTATACCAGAATCAAACAGGGATCCGTTTGATTTTGGTATCCCCAATCTGTAACAAGTTAGATATCTGGGAATCGTATTAATTGCGGATAGAAATTGTGACACGGAAATCTGAAGACGCATTTGGGATAACGAAACATGCCTTCCAAAATCTGTGCAAAAAAACAAAAAAAAACAAAGAAGTGAGTACTGAACTGCTACGCAAACGGTGTTCCAACAACTTGGACCGATTTTAAATGTGAATTAAGTTTAAGCGTCTAATGATTTTTTTTCGTTTTCTTTCAGATTTGGTGTACATTTGAGCGATATTATTTTTCATACATAATTGCCATGACTTAAATAACATGATCCAATGGAGAAATAAATAAATTTTCATCAATAACACTGATTTATTTACTACTGACTTTGATCCGTCTTAATGAAACACCCTTATATATAATCCGTCTTAATGAAACACCCTTTAGTATCAGTCCTATATATGGCAGTGACTGCTAGACAATCTCCTCACAAATGAAGAAGAGATTCAAGAAACAGAAATGTGGTTTTACAGAAGGATGATAAGAAAAGGACCGAACATGCGAGCAACGATGAAGTTCTAGACACAATGCCAACAAAATGAACACATACTTAACATCAGGAAGAAATATTTGAGGTTTCTGGGACACATAATGAGGAAGGAAAAATTTATACTCACATGAGAGATTGAAGGCAAGAGAGATAGACAAAAGCAACACTCAAACTAGCTGGCAATTTTGATTGAATGGATGGCGGAGCAGGGTATTGGAGAATGACAAAGAGACAAAAGCTATTTGAGTTGCCTGGGACAGGAAATTGTGGAGAGCCACGATTCCCAACGTCCTGAAAGAACACGGCAGATAGAAGATTTTCACACCCTGTTTATGATGGTTGATGACAGCAAATCAGCTTAAATGCCTAGCATTATTTTCAATATTCACACAGCACCCTGCACGATATCCTTTTGTGCGGTCTTTACAAACTATTATCTGTTGTATTTGGAGCGGTTTCAGTGTACCTATTACTATGAATACAACTTTTTCCACGGCTTCTTTTGCTTTCCTTTTGTACTTCCGAGTACTATTCCATTTTCATCTTCATTGTATTATTATTATTATTATTATTATTATTATTATTATTATTATTTTCTTTGATTTCTGGTGTGTACTCATTTCTTTTCGGGTCCCAACCAGAGACCTAAGTTCAGAAATGGCATCATGACAGTTTCCACTGAGCAAGTTTTAAAAAAATCACACATATTTTACATAGATAAAGCTCTTCGTAAAGTGTGGACTGTACTCGTGAGAACAATTTTTTGTATTTCTTTAAGGCATGGGCTTCCAGAATCCCTTCGGTGAGTCTGTTGGAATCTTTTCTAATCAATCCGAGGGCTCCAGCTACAGTAGGAATTGTTGAGGCTCTAATGTGCCACATTTTTGAGATCTCGATTTCAATGTCCTTGTATTTTGATAGATTTTGAAGATCTTTATTATTATTATTATTATTGTTGTTGTTGTTGTTGTGTTCATTGGGATTGTTTGTTTTTTCTTCTTCTGTTTTAACTGTTATAGACATTGCTATGGTGAATCAATGTCATCATTTTCATTGTTCTGTTTAGCGGCATAGCAACCTCTATGGGTTAGTTAAAACAAAAATCTATTTTGTACGCAATTTTATTTTATTTTATTTATTTTTTAGAAAATATATGTTCTAGTGGGATAAGTCTTATTAATTAACACATAGCTGGAGGGAGAAGAGATGAATTCATACCTTTCCGAAGATATTCACGCATCTAGGTACTGACATGCTCGACATTGCTTAACTTCGGTGATCATACGAGAACCGGTGTTTCAATGAGATGTGGTCGTAAGCCATTATTATAATTCTACTCTTATAAGTAAGTCCAGCAGCGCTGACAAAGTTAAACTGGCCGCTGCTCTCGAAAAGGACCTTCAATCAGTGGATAATTGGGGCATGAAATGGCTTGAAAATTTCAATGCCTCCAAAACTAAACTGCTCTCATTTAAACACCGTAGAGAAACTTCCCTGTCTACCATCAGCAAGGTTGATACTCGACTCCAGGAGAGCCTCTCACTTTGCTTTCTTGGCTTCACGTTTTCGTCCGACTTGAGATGGAAAACTACATTGAATAAATAGCTGCATCTACTGCAATAAAGGTTGGTTCTCTGTGTTGTGCCAGAAGGTTTTTCTCATCAGAGTCTATTTTACACATCAACAAATCTTCCATTCGTCCGTGCATTAAATACGGTTGCCATATCTGGTCTAGTGCCCCTGCTGTTCATTTTCGAGGTTCTCGTCAAAGTCTAAGGAATTATTTATCTGCAATGTAATCGATCCTGACCTGGCATCTCGATTTCAGTCACTACCTCACAGACGTGATATGATTTCCCTCTGTTTTTTCTACAAATATTTTCATGTCAACAGCTCTGACAAGCTTTTCCTCTGGTGCCCTGACTACGTGAATTTAAGCGTGCTACTAGATTGGCATCTAGGTCCCAACCTTTTACTGTTGAAATAGTTAAATGTAACCGCCACTTCTACTCCAACAGTTTCTTTTCTCGCACTTCCAGACTGTGGAACCTATCTCCGTTTACTTGCTTCCCTGATAACAATTTTCAAAAATTTAAATGGAGCGTCAACCGCCATCTTCTGTTGACTTGAACCCGTTCATCTTTTATCCTTTCCTAATCCCCCTACGCCCAGTCTTTTCTCTCACTTTCACTCTCTATAAGTCCCGGCATGCTAGTGGCACTCCAGCCTTGCTTGGGGTGAAATGCTTTACAAAACTGTTATTAGGCGCGATAACTTAACAGCGTTCGAATTTCAACCGGTGTACTTGGTGCACAATAGGTTTTGTCGGTGAGGAGGGCAGCTAGACAACCAGAAGGATTAAAATCAAGACCTGACAAACGGCGAATGCACCTTCCTGTGGGGTCAAAGCCCCCACCTCAGCACAATGAATATGGACTGGGCTCCACTGCGTTGATGACAGCATAGCTGTGCGGAGGGCTTCCTAGATTGATGTTAACGATCCAATCCGTGACCAACTCATGCCTTTCAAGTTGGAGGACTAGGTGAACCTGGTGAAGGATAGGCTTTTCTTGCCCAAGACACTTTACGCATAAATTATTACCTATCTGGGTTTAAACTCAGATATATGGAGGTAACTGCTTGGGTGCTCAACTCCGCAGGGACCCTACAAGCACAAACGGTCATAGGACTGATGATAATGATGCTGTTGCTGCTGCTCCTGGTGATGATGATGATGATGATGATGATGATGATGATGATGATGATGATGATGATGCATTAATTCACTTTATTGTCACTGGCATGTTCCGATGCTTAATAGGGAAAAGTGGGTAACCATTCTTTTTTTTCTGTATATTTTCTGATTTTCTCTTAAACTAGTGGTTCCCTACCATTCTTTCCCATTACACCTTTTTCATCATATGTCAGAATGTCATTCCCAATTGTCAATTGTCATTCGATTGTCGGACTTTCCAAATAATATGCATATATTATTAAAACTCTTCATTCTTTTCCATATTAGTACGTATACATTTAGATGGATTCATTTTAAAAAGTAGTTTTTAAAAAAATACAAGAAAAAGTAAAAGATTGAAATCCACCCTCGTTGAGAAAGCTTGTATTAAACAATTTCTTCAATGATAGAAGTAAGCAGGAGTATGCTTTTATGTGCAAACATACGATGGGAAAATTTAGAATTTCCTCACCGATGAGAAAAACAACCAATCCGATTCTTTTCTGGAAAGATGTCAAGATTTTTTCTTTGACATTTTATCTTTAATGAAGAAACCTGACCTCGTCGATAACTTCAGTCAATTCGAATCTTTGCTTAAACTGATCATACAGTATCATATTTAATCATCAGCTAATATCTTCATCATATATCAATTTAAATTATATTTATAGCATAAATAACGTATGCATCACGTATGATTTTATATGTGCTTAATCTTACCAGCAAATCTGATTTTATAATACTTTGTGCAGGGTGGCATATATACACACTCATCTCTCTCTCTCTCTCTCTCTCTCTCTCTCTCTCTCTCTCTCTCTCTCTCTCTCTCTCTCATATATATATGGGCGCATGGCCGAGTGGTTAGAATCTCACCATGCTCGATTTGTTAGGAAGTTGCCTTCCTGACAAATCGAAAACCATACCAACGATTGACCCAAGCATGAAGTAAAATTGAATAGACGGAACTCTTGTGGTCTGTGCAAGAAGCCACAAGTCAACGTAACCGATGGCTTGAGCTTGCTGGCCTTGTTCAAATTCTTGATCACACTAGACAACACGCTCTCTCCCAGAAACTGTAAATAAATCTGTTCAGCATAGTTGCAGTATAAACCACAGGTGGGCTCTGTGGGTGTTAAGCAAACACAAATATGCCTGAATGAGCGTCTGCAACAGTGATCGGTTAGCCGCCCTAGTAGACGAGTATCCTTGAATACGAGTAGCCAGCTATTATTATGCATGTATGTATATACGAGGATAAGTATAAAACTGCCCGCACTTTCGCCATAAAATCTTTTTGTTTGTCACACTGCCTTCTGTTCCAGTTGGTATTATTGTGGTCAGATTGAACTTTGAGGTTGATCGCACCAGTTTTCTTGCTGCTGTTACAGTATAAACATCTCGTCTCCGCTAGCAGTGTATCTCTTTCCGAACGGAAGTCTCTCTCTCTCTCTCTCTCTCTCTCTCTCTCTCTCTCTCTCTCTCTCTCTCTCACACACACACACACACACACACACACACACACTCCTTCGTTGGCAATAAGTCAGCAAAATTTCCCTACTAGGGGCAATGAAAACAGTCAATACAGACCATATGTATTGTGTTGTTTAACACTACGAGGAAAAACCATTTTTTGTGGAAAGCCAACTAATTTGATTTTTAACAAAAGGCAGACACAGTTCAACTTTGTTATATTGATCTCAAGAAGGCTGTGGAAACTACTTGTCTACTATGGAACAACGACAATGTTGGTCAAGCATTCTTTAGTACCACATATATGACATCGTGACAATTTCTTTAAAATGTATTTTTACTAAATGTCTTGGTTGACGCGTACCTGCTATCAAACATAACTGCTAAAACTAGAGAAATTTTTTTATCTGATTCTAGGCTCTGCTATGAAAATCACACTCAGAAATGAATATGATTGTAAGGAGGTCGGCTGAAAAGTTCATAGGTTGACCAAGATAATCTCATGGAAAGTGACCATATGAGATTTATTTTTCAATAGCGATCCATACATTTCTTCCATCCTTGTTGCAGTGTTTGTATCCCATTGATGAAGAAGCTTTCATACTGTTGGTACAAAAATCGTCAACAGCAGATATAACACTGATAATGACATACTGATTCCCTGCCAAGTGTTTTGTTTTTCATATTGAAGAACATATGATAGTCAGATATGTCCAAATCAGGAGAATAGTTAGGGTGATCAACCAGTTCAAAGCCACAGTCACCCACTGCAGCCATTGAAACCAAGGACTTGTGTGCTGGAGTATTGTCCTGATAAAACAAGACCACTTTCGTCAGTTTTCCTACCCTTTCGTAACTGCCTTAGAAAGTTGCCATAGTACTGTCCATTGATAGTGTGGCACTGTTTAAGCAGATGAGGAGCGATGTTTCCACTGTATGGATTGTCTTTGACTCAAAGTGATAAATCCAACACTCATGCTGGGTTAGGAAAGGTTCAAGGAAAGCAGCTGGATCTGCCTCAATCAATGTCAGATTTTCCCGTGATGTATTCAGCCTGGTACACTTTTCGTCAGATTTCATAAGACGTGTCACCCACCGATCAGAAACCTTCGTCATGCTAAGAATGTTCTCAACACCTTCACAAGATAGCTAATAGCATTGGCTATTTGATTTATAGTCAATCACTTGTCATCCATCACCATGTGGTGAAAAAAATCAATGTTTCCCTCGGTGGTGGTAGTTGCAGGACGTCCAGACCTTGACTTATCTTCAAGACTCTCCCTTCCCCTCCTAAACTCGGTTGCCCACGTTCGCACTGATGATAAACCTGGAACGGAATCTCCTAATGTACAACAATGAATATCTTTCGAGGATAAGCCCTTCTTTCTGCAATTTTTGTCCATTTTCAAGAAAAGTCGCTTCTAGGTACTTTCGATGTCTTCTTTAAACAGCTAGATGTCACTTTAGCTGGAAAAAAACATTGCAGTTATTAATAAAAAAAAAAAAATTTAAAAAAAGGTTGAAATGAATGCATGCAAGATTTCACAGCCGTAGCATTACTCCTTCAGAACCAGCCTATCAACTTTTCAACCCTCACTTGTATTCAGTATTTGCTGAGAAGCACCTCAGATGAATTAATTAATGCATCAGAATATATATTTTTATGAGATAGATTCGTTTACCAAACTCCAACAGTGGAATCTTGCCAGAGTAACAATTTTTCTATGTATATGGGCGAAATGTTTTTATACTTCAAATGGAACTAAAGTGAATCATCCCATCTCTTGTAATTACTGATATATTATATTTAAGAGGCACATATTTAAAACTATTTTCATAATTAATGTTTCTTTTCCACTTCCAATAGGAATATCATTAATAATTGATGAACTCATGATACTGAAGCATGAATGATACACGGCACTAAATATTGCCATTGACGCAATATCTGACCTGTTCTAAGTTGTCATTCCACAGTGTTTCAAATAAAAGGTTAGGAAGGAAATGTCCATCAATACTAGAAAGGGCGATAACAGCTACTCGGTTTTGAGGAACTTATTTTCCTGAAAAAACTGTTTTAAGAGAAAGATTTTATAAATTTCAACTGTCAATAGTACAAGCTGCTCGGTCAATAAATGATGAATGTTTCCTTATAAGAAAATGGATATTATTGTTCCAATACTTCTCGAGATTTCCTTAGTTTAACTCGTGGAAAGTGTGCAAATAGGGCGTGCTGAGTCATTCATTCGAGTTTTAAGAGTTTCTTTATCTTAAATGTAAACCTTCAAAAATCTGGCCTTGAGATTGGATCGAACACTAACAGCTGTTAATCGTTGAGTACGTCACAATTCCGAATCATAGATAAGCAGATAATCAATAAAAAAAAATCATATTCATCGGTTATCGTAACTTGGCATCATTGGTTAGTAATGAGATAATCCATTTGTTATAATAACAGGTGACATTAGTCGGCGCCTCTCGAAGCAAGAATGCTTTGTGTTACAATGGCAAAAGAATACCTCATTACTAAATATCGATACTGGATGCTAATATATTGTTTTACGTTTCTTTTGTCTCGTGTTAGCTTTCTATAGATATTTTTACTTTCAATGATTTAAAAAGCAGAATAATTTCTTTATGTTAATCACTTCTCAACAGGATGCTTAAAGCAAATTTGAATTGCTTATTCAAATGATTGTCTTTAAATGTAAAGTTAGATTTTCAAATATGTAGCATTACATTTCATAGTTATATAATAATCTACATATATAAAGCACAATGAGTACACACACACACACATATATATATATATATATATATATATATATATATATATATAGTTCATATATATATATAATTCAAATCAATGACAACTATCAAAATACGTGAAAAATGACTACAATTTAATGTAGTTAAGTGCTCAATAAATAACTACAGCTAAAATGTTCAATATTAATAAATGATCATGTGATTTGTCTGATATCTCTTGACCGACTTTAGAGTTTCATGTAACATCGCTCACTAGATTCAGAGTCTCCGATAAATTTTGGAAATATCCGTAATTCTGACACTGATGAGCGATATTAGGGAAATTCTGGAGTCGTTCAAGAGATATGAGATAAATCGATAGAACATTTATTAACTTATTGCATATCTATGTATGTATGTATCTATATATATATATATATATATATATATATATATATATATATATATATATATGATAAAAATATGGTTTTAAGATATGCTATATTTATGAATTAAAACGCTCAATATATAAATATTGTAAATATAAAAGTCGACATTAAAGATTTCGTTTAAGCATGAAACGGACTGTCTCCATCTACTGTCTACTTAATTCCTGTTCATCTTTTATTCTTTTCTCAATACTCCCTATTCTCAGTTTTCTCTTACACTTTCACTCCCTGTAACTTCCTGCGTAGTAGTGTCATTCCTGTCTTACTTAGGGTAAAATGATTATATATATATATATATATATATATATATATATATATATATATATATATATATATATATATATATATATATATATATATATATATGTATATATATATATATGTATATATGTATATATGGGGTGGATGTGTCTGTGTTTGTGTGTGTGTTATTCATGAAATTCTTTTTATACGGCAAAATCTCATTATTCTACCAGTAGCGAAAAAAATACAATTATTCAGTAGACAATAGGACGTGATTTGGTTTAATATTTAGGAAGAATTAAACGTCAACTATAAAATATAAGAATGATTTTTTTCAATATTTCGGAAGTGCAATATCATTGTAAAATTATTTAAATATTGTCATCTGATGAAAGGTGGAAACGTGTTTTTTCAAGAAAGTTCAAGTCTGGATGCGTACAACTGTTTTACATTGAAGTGGACTCAACTCACCTATTGCGGATGGTTGATAAGCCACGACATTGATGGGCCAAGATGAAAGATACATATATGTAAATAAAGAATGGTATATAAAGAAAGGTGTATGTATATATATATATATATGTGTGTGTTTGTGTGTGTGTGTGTGTAAATAAAATGAAAGGTATATATATATATATATATATATATATATATATATATATATATATATATATATATATATATATATATATACAGAGAGATGTGGGTGAGATTGTAAGAGTTGGTTATAACAAAAATGCTTCTTAAAGCAGAAGACACAAAATGAGAAGGACCTGGTAAAAAAATGACATATACCAGCAAATCTCGGCTGTCAAAGATTATGTCCAATACCTAGCAGCCAAAGGTCAGATTTGATAACCTGCCGTACAGAGAAGAAAATTGTTCACCTAGTTGAACTCACAGTTTCACATGAGGAATACATCGATGCTGCTCAGTTTTTGTTTTTTTTTTTTTTGTTTTTTTTTACAATAATGCTCACCCTGTAAAATTTCCAAGAACCACACAAGACAGATGGCCACAAATTAAAAGGCACAGTTTATGGGGGGAATATGTGGATAAAATACCGGTTAACCCCAGACTTGAACATCTTAAGATAGTAGATATCGTGGAAGCATCCTCTTGGGAATTGGTTCCACAAACGGTTCGTAGGAAGAAGCCGCTTGAGTGGAACTTACATCCGGAAAAAGGGGACAAAACTGGCAGGGTGGTGGTCTAAATATTTCCCTATTGTGGTTAGCTACAGAGAATACATAGTCACGCTAGATGACTCGTATTCATTGGAATCAAGCAACGAAAATAAGCACCACTCTAAAGAGACAGTTTGCTGGGAACAAACCGCTTGCATACGAACAGAAAAAAAACTTAAAAAGGGGTATAAGACAAGGATGCACCCTTACGTCGGATTTTTTTAATATTTACAGAGTGGTGACCCTAAGAAAACTTGAAATCTTACTAGAATTTATTATTGGTGGATACATTCGTAACAGCATAAGATATTCAGATGACACTGCGCTAGCACAGAAAGAAAACGGTAGAGACTCCAAGATAGTAATGCAGAAAGAAAGGACTATCAATTGTAAGAAAACAGAATATTTGTCAACAGAAAAAGACAGTCTAAGATGCGGGTTAAGAATTGGAGATTTTAAATCAATTAGACAGAAATTTAACTATCTAGAAATCGTGGGTCAAGCCGCGTTAGAACATCGAAAATGCCTTCCAAAAGCTAACAATGTATCAAGAAACAAAAAAATTAGAAGCAAAGAAGTGTGCTGAGTTGCTATGTAAGATAAATCCTTTTATATGACAGTGAATAATGGACAATTTCCTCAGAGATGAAAAAGGAATGAGGTTAAAACTAATGAGGTTCTACAGAAGGATGCTGAAAATACCAAAGACGTAATATGTAATCAACGAGGAAATTTAAGAAAAATGGAATTTTCATTGGATGCCCGGAACCGTAGACTTCTGTCAGATTATATTTGAAATGTTGCCCTAAAGAAGAATGCCGAGAATACCATAGACAGACCATGCGAGCAACGACGAAGATTGAGAGAACATAGAAACAAAAAGGACACTTATACTTAACATAAGAAAGAGTCAGTTGAAATTTCCAGGACGCATAATGAGAAAAGAGGGTTTGGAAAATTTGATATTCACAGGACAGAGCGACAGAGGAAAACAACGGAGCATAAACTACCTCGCAAAATTGAGTAAATGGTGCCAGGACAGGGTTTAGGAAATATAACAAAAAAACAAAAATTATTAAAAGGTACAAGGCATAGGAAATTGTGGGGATCCATGATCGTCAATGCCCTGAAGAAGAAGAAGAAGAAGAAGAAGAAGAACAACAACAACAACAACAACAACAATGTAGGTTAAATATTCTATGAAAATTGTTTCAGTGACGCCTCAGTTTTATCTTTATTGAATCAATAAAAAAATATTGGCAAAACACGTGTGCTTAAAATATATTATCAATCGATTGTGTATGTGCAGAGTTGTGAGACAAAATTTAATTTTATATCTGTATAGGTTTCCGATGTATTATCATTCCTTTTATATGGCAATGAAAGCTGGACAATCTCCTAACAGATAAAGACGAAAACTGAAGCAGCAGAAATGTGGTTCGACAGAAGCAGGCTGAGGATACCATGGTCCGAACATGTGAATAACTATGAAGTTTTAGATAAAATGAAAACACAAAGGAATCTTATACTTAGCAATTTCTAGGGCGCATAATGAGGAAAGAGGGCTTGGAAAATTTGATACTCACAGGACAAGTTGAAGGCAAGAGGGACAGATGAAAACAACACATAAACTACCTAACTTGAGTAACTGGATGGCTGAGTAAGTTTTAGGAGCGATAACAAAAATATTAAATTTATTAATAGGTACACGGAACAGGAAATTGTGGAGATCCACGGTCACCTACGTAATGAATGGACACGGTATGTAGAAAAGAAGAAGAAGAAATATCAGATATTTAGCACAAGATTGATAAAATATTAAAATATTAAATTTTATTTTATTTCTAACTGTGAAAGTTGGTTTGCATAGGTCAGAAATACTTAATAATTCAATTAAAAATATTTTTAGTCGGAAACAAAACTAGTCGATACTGAAAGAGTTATATTTGGTTTGGGGCGCGCTTATTAAAACTCGTCAAAAAACATTTTTGTATAATGCGTTCGTCTCTGCAGTAAGACTATGTAGCCAAATATTTTCTTGTATAATGTAGACAGTCGTATCAGCCATTATGTTAGCTATATCTGGAAAATACATTAACGATATATAGGAAATATATTTTTCCAATGGACCCTGGCGTGTTCGGATATGACACAATTTAGACATCACATTCAACAAATCAATAATAAAAAGTCGGTTGTCACAGAAAAAGCATTTGTAGTTATAATAACGCTGAATTGCTGTCTTGATGCACAGACAGACATCACCAGGATGGTCATGCAACTTGCTCTAAAATGGTCATTACCCAATATTTTCCGAAATAGTTGGATATTCGCCTATAATGTCGTCCACATGTCACTCTTTGTTTTAACTGCTTTATAAGTTCTGACTGCTGTAAACGCCATGGAGAGAAAATTTCATTGATTTTTCCTTTTTTTATTGATTTCCTTTCTTAAAGTTATAATATGACTTTCAAGCAATAAAATTGCCTCGCGCATGCGTATACATCTGCGCGCTTATCAATAAGCACATGAGTTTTTTTTCTTTTATTTTTTTTTCGCAAGAACGAAGTATATATACTAGCGACGTCTTCCTATTATTGTCATGGGATCCCATCGAGATGAGATTACAACAGTCAACAGACAAAAAACTGAAAATTCGACTATACTAAACATGCAATGTTTATTCTTCATTTTATTAATTTTTAATGAATGATACTTTCATGTTATTTTTCTTGATTTTTACCGCAGCTGTCAGATTGTTATTTTAAGACTGTTAAAATAAGTGTAGAGGAAGCATGATGGAGTAATGGATTGATTAATCGGAGAACTGTGTTCGAATTCCAGTTGAGTTCATTACATTCACCTACGTGCAACTACACTTGGGAAATGTATGACTCTAACTTTTCTACCCCCCATCCAGGTATGGGTAAAAATAACAGGACCGACTGGGTGGTAACCAGTCTAGTAGAAGGAAACCACCTGCTGTCGTGTAGGTCTTGTCTCCTTAGACAAAAGGCTAGAAGAAGGTAAATAAAAAGGATAAACGAGATGCAAAAGCAATCCTGGATATGACAATAAACAACATCCGGCATTAAGGCATCTGATTGGGAGATTGGAGGTTTTGAAGAGCGTGGAACCACCTCTTAATTGTTGTTATTCCCAGGTCTAACCTGATATGGAGTAGTAGCACCTGTTTTAGTGAGGCCCCACCCGCCAAAAAAAAAACAAATATCAAGCCACGAGGAAAGTATAAAAATACATTATAGTAAAAATACTAGCAATACATTTTTATAGAAAAAAATACCAACACTACATATTTATAGTAGAATTGCCAACAATATATTTTATCTGTAGTTGAAGGCATACAATTACGTTCAAAATATAAAGGGTGTTTCATTAAGATGGATTATATATAAGGGTGTTTCGTTAAGATGGATCAAAGTAAATAAAACAGTATTATTGGTAAAAATTTATTTATTTCTCTATTGGATCATGTTATTTAAGTCATGACAATTATGTATGAAAAATAATATTATTGCCCAAATGTCCACCAAATCTGAAAGAAAACGAAAAAATCATTAGACGCTTAAACTTAATTCACATTAAAATGGGTCCGATTTATTGGAACACCCTTTATTTAGCTGAATCCATAAAATTGTGTTCAAAATATTTAGAATTGGGCATTAAACAGGGGTTGATATGCCGCTAAATAAAATCAACCAAGCAATCAAATAACTGGTGTAAAAGGAACCGGAAACCCATTGCACTATTCTGCCTTAAATGTCATCATGAACCTCTATTGTGAAATGGCGATGAGTGGCAGTCACAGCGGTGCAAAATTCGCTAACTGAATAAAATGATGAATGAATGAAATGAAGTGTATATCGAAAATTTAAAAAATCAGTTTCTTATCTTGTCTCTTATCATAATCTCTTGGTGGTGTTGTCAGACTGCCAAATCCGCTATTGATTTGATTATAAAGACACTACAATCAGGTCTCGATCAAATTAAAACATATTACTATATTGCTCATTTTTTCAATCGATATAAGCTACCATCTTGTCTATTTCTATGCACGATTAAAATTAGAATTTCTTAGCTGAATCGTTTTTACTAATCATTCTATCATCTTACTTCTCTTGTTTCTTATCGCAACTCTCAAATCTACAAACATTAAGTATGTTTAAGCGTGTTTAATTTAAAAGGCTTTCAACTCATGCCGGAAACTTAATTTTTGCATCCAACGGTCGTAGAATAACGCAGAGGGAGTTGCGATAAAAAAGCTACAGCAGTAACAGTCAAAACGCAATATAATAATGCCTTATCTTTAAAATTTTATACTATTATTAGGTCGGTGCAAAATTTTCCAGCGATTTTTTAGTTTAAAATGCAAAATAGCATTCTACTGGATTAAAGGGACAATGGAAACTCAGCTCACACATTCATTTTTTTTATTATTTGGCATTTACAAAGACGTCACTATTAGAAATTTACCCTTGACGTAACAACGTAACTCATCATTAATAAATAAGGACACCAGGCTGCTAATGCATTGCTTTTCGTTTCGTTTACTTTTTTCATTCTAGTTTACTTTGCATATACAGTGTAACCCGGATATAAGAGACCCGGATGTAAGAGAAACTCGGATATGAGAGAGATTTTATCTGGTCCCAAATTAGAACCTGTGTTAATGTATATAAAATAGACCAAACTCGGATATAAGAGAAACCCGGATATAAGAGACTTCTTCTCCGGTCCCGACAACTCTCTTATATCCGGGTTACACAGTATTAAAATTCTACGATTTACAAAAGAATATTCTTTCTTTACGATAATTATTTCTCCACAAGAAAGTGTAGACAAAGAAAGCAAATTTCAATTGCTCATTGATTTCTTTAAATGGAATAAATAGATTTTAAAATAACACGTGACTATAACGTTAACAGTTATATAATAATTCGTATACATAAAACGCAATATCTATCTATATTTCTGGGATGAGGTATTGTAATTATTTATACTATTTACATTGGTCGGACTGGTGTCCTCATCTTCGTTGGTATATTCACGAGATCTCGGCCGTTGTACGCTCCGGCCTTCTTCAGGCAATCGGGATTTTGAACCGAACCCTTTATTCCATCTAGCGGGTAGATTGTTCTATTTCCGCGTGCTATGCTTCTTCCGGATGTCTCAGTATCAGTTGTCTCCCTTTAACTCAACTCTCCAAGATTTTGTTCACGTCCGCTGTAGCCAGGTATTGAAGTCATAACTCTTTGGGTTAAGTCACTGGATTCAACCAACGCCTTTATTGACTGTACCATGTGCAAATAAAACGCATATATATATATATATATATATATATATATATATATATATATATATGTATAGATAGATAGATAGATACTAGCAGCATGGCCCGGCGTTGCCCGTGCTCGATTCAAAAATCGTACGATTCATATAGCAATCGCTATCACTTAAAATATTTTTGCCCTTCCTTGCCTTTAAAGGAGTGTCCCTTGCCGTGTTGATTTTGCTATATGCTTTACTTCTTGCCTATCTCACACTGCGAATTTTTCTAAGCTCTATACTAAACATTAAATCTGTTACGAAAAAAGAACTAAACAAAATGAACACAAAACGATCAGCTTTAAAAAAGGACTCGTAACTGGAAAAATCGAATGAAAAAAGAATGTTAACAACAAATACTTTTTCACTCCAAACCAGTTCTGCGGAATCAGAATCAACGTTGAGTTTAAGCAAGGGAATGAGTCAACATTGGTGTCAGTCAGCTGTTGGCTCTCACGCTGGCCAATAGAATCTTCCTGCCTATTCGTGGCAGCCAGCCACAGGCTCTCACTCTGGCCAGTAGAAAATGGCAGCAAACTACATGAAATCTGCCGTAGAAGCATGAAAAAATCGATTATTTCCACTATCGATAGGAGTTGTGAAATGCTAACTTGGAGCATGTGCATGTAAATTTTTGTGCAAATCCGTTGAAAATTGTGGCCGTGCATTATCCTGCCTTATATATATATATATATATATATATATATATATATATATATATATATATATATATATATATATATATATCATGCAATCGGAATTAAGATACCGTTATGTAAATGATAATTTTCACTTTGGAAAATAAAAGTTACAGTAAATGGTGATAGTCTTGATCTCTGACAACCATTCATATCAGGACTTACACTACTTCCGGTTTTTTTTGCCACCTTTCCATCCTTCCTTTGTTTTCTTCATTTTCTTTTATGCCCTTTTCCTTTTTTTTCTTTTCTTTTCTCCCCTTGTTTATTTTTTTTTATTTCACAAATTTTATCATCTATTGACTGAAAAATCTTGTAAGTTTAATTTTACAAGGTGAAAATGATCATTTGCATAATGGTTACTTAATTCCGATTGTATGAAATATATTGCTCTGTTTATTATAAAAATATGCATGAATCAGTTTTAATATTTAATATTTTATATTGTCTTGATAGGATTCCCTTGGATCATATACCAACGGATTACTATATATATATATATATATATATATATATATATATATATATATATATATATATATATATATTGTGCGAAAATTTCTATACTACAAATTCAGAAAGCCGGAAGCTTGAGTGAAAAACGAAAAAAAAACTGTAAAAAATTCGCTATAAATTTACAGCTGTTGTTTCATTATGTACGATATACATCTTCCAAGAGTTCCTCTTAAGTATATTTAATGCCAGGCTGAATAATCTATAATTTGACTCAGAGAAAACCAGTTTATATGAGACCTGTTTAATATACTATATGCTTTACATGTTCAAGATTGTCTATATTCTTTAGAATCGGCGTAGAATATATATATATTCTCTGAAAACAATATTTTAAATATGAGGAAATATCAGAGATTTTGTACTCTTTTTCAGTGAGGAATTTTACAATTCCCCTCTTTCCAAGCGACAAATTTCAATCGACAACCAAACTCTCCTAACTTTGACTGAAGAAAATCCCAAGCTGACGGCACGAGACTGATTCGACACTTCAATACAACAAAAACCGTAATCATAATTCATCTCCATGTGGAGATGTGATTACGGTTTTTGTGGAGTAATGGATAGCGGCTCGGATTTGGAGAGCCAAGTTCGAATTCCAGTCGAATCCATTATATTCACTTACGTGCTAATACCCTTGGGAAATGTATGAATCCTCTTCTTCCTACCGCCCCGCCCAGCTATGAGTAAACAGGCCGAGTTCTTAGATGGTAACTGGTCTACCGCAGTAAGAAATGGCAACCTACTTCGGGAAAAATCTGCTTTGTCAGTCATGTATTGAAAGACATGATCGTTTAAGTGTGCATCACGCATGGCACATAACTGTCATGGCTTACCCCACCACCACACACACACTTATTTTTTCTTTAATTTGATTTCTCGAATATTCAGGGTGGTAGACGAAAATAAATAGATACACTTTAATAAATAAATAGAGCGTCTACTCAAATATGTGTAACCACTAAAAGTAACGTTTAACGTAATAAAATATATATATTATATATATGTGTGTGTGTGTGTGTGTGTGTGTGTGTGTGTGTGTGTGTGTGTGTGTGTGTGTGTGTGTGTTCTCCTGTAAACGCAGACGCAGACGCAGGTTTGGATCCTACCAGAGGGCACATTTTCTTTATTTTTTCTTCAGTGTGCCAGACGGTAGAAGAAATAAATAATGGTTAAAAAAAAGAGTGTCTACTCAAATACCGGCACTCACTGAAAATAACGTTTGAAATAATAAAAATATATTGGATTAAAAGATAAACTCCATTAATTCTTTAGAAATTGCTTCGTTTAATTTTCAGATACGAAACTAAGCAGATATAGCTTTCGTTTAAATCTGAACGAGTGAATGTACATTAAGACAAGCAGACCCTTGCTTGACTGTGAAGCTCTCTTTAATCGGATAAGACGGTGGTTTCCCCTGCAAAGGGGGACGTAGATTCGTATCCTGCCAGAGGTTTAATTTTCTTTCTTTATTCTCGATTGCGCAGGCCGACAGACGATATAAACACCGTTTAAAAACAAAGTGTCTACTGAAACACGGGTATCCACTAAAGATAGGGTTTGAAGTAATGAAGTAATATATATATATATATATATATATATATATATATATATATATATATATATATAAAACGGAGGGTAAACAATATATATATATATATATATATATATATATATATATATATATATATATATATATATATATATATATATATATATATATAACGGAGGGTAAGCAAAACTTGCAGTAACATTTTTTTTTAAATTCCTACGCAACACTACGCCAAATGATGTGAGATATAGAACCAAAATACACAGGCGGATATTAATAAAATATTTTGATCTGCCGCAACCTCGCATAGCCAAAAGATTATTTCAAGTATACCTTCTGGAATAAAGCCCATACCATCTCTTGGGTATCGTGGACCCTTAAGCGAAAAGATACCCTCAAGCTTTAGAGAAAGTTTAATTATAATGTCTTTTGCACCATCTTGATGTACAATGCTTTGCTATGTCTAAAGGTCACTTACCCAGATGGTAATATACTTGAACACAGGATAGGACTACTAGCCACACTGTGTGTGGCGTTTTAAAGCAAGACCACTTAGACAAATATCGAGACTGACATCAAGGAGGAGTGTGCCAAGATTCACAATATATTATTAGTGAAAAGTGACTCTGTTTTTTGAGAGAACACATGTAAAAGCTGTAATTTAAAATAAGGAAAGTCAATTTGAAAAAATATTCAATTTTATATTATCTACAGATTTTATTAATATATATGGTATCGATATTTTTTTTACTTATGCATAAGCTACTTTCGAAGGTCGTAACAATTTTGCAAATTGTGCTTTCCCAATATATATATATATATATATATATATATATATATATATAATACGTGTGTATATAAGTGTGTCAGACACCAAATTGGTCAAAAATTTGTACAAAAAATGCAACAGTAATTCGATTGTAAAATCAATTTTAGTTACTTACTTTCATATCTGTAAATTCGGAATAATCACGCGTTCCGTGACATATTCCAAAACAAATTTTGATTTTTTGCCATAAGTATTTTGAAACTTTTCTTTGAAATTATCCTAAAAGTTAACAATTGACATTTGAACATGGTGAGCGCCACATATGAACCATTTTTTACACGTTTTCAAGATGCCAATAGGAACAGGCTTCAGAAAAAAAAAATGCGAAATTTTGGACTTCTGATAGAGAACTACAATATTACGTTGACGGTACAAAAACTGAACAGATATAGAAACGCCCTGGCTACTTCTTTGAAGAATTCTTAAACTAATGGCACTAAAAATAAAGGTAGTCTAAATTAAATGTTGTGGATCATCGTCGCCTGCTTCAAGAGGCATCAAATGGTGTATTATATTCCAAGTGCCCCCGGAATAAACTTTATATTAACATCATTGAAAAAAAATAATTAAACGATTTTCAGTTTCCGTTTAGTAAGCTACAGTTTTTAACTTAATTTAATTAAACTAAGTTTAACATGACTGACGCAAGAAAAAATGTATCGAATGAATAAAGGAAAAAGTGATTTTGATTAATAATTAATCTAGAATCTAGATAAAGTTCTCTGACTAAGTTTAGATGGTTACCAATAGAATGCAATGATACTGGTATAATCTTCAGAAAGAGGCGCAACTTTCTTTAAACATCTACTTGGCATACGATCTGTTATAGTGTGTGGAGTTTTTACATTGAAAAGTAAAACTACAAATGTAGTGATGTAAGGTAATGAAACACTCAACATTATGAAGGTCGACTGAAAAGTTCATAGTGAAATCAAGATACTTTCATGAAATGTGACCAAATAAAATTTATTTTTCAACATAGTTCACCTTGTTCTCCATACACTTTCTCTTCCGTCAGTGTTGTAATTCTTCTATTCCAGTAGTGAGAAAACATCCATCTTGTTGGTAAAAAAAATCATCAACGGCAGATATAACATCATCATCAAAGCGATACTGCTTTCCAGCGAAGTCTTTGTTCATGTTAGGGAACAGATTATTGTCAGATGTGGCCAAATCAGAACAGTTAAGGTGATCAACCAGTTCAATGTGGCATTGTCACCCACAGCAGCCATTGAAACCAAGGACTTGTGTGCTTGAGTATTGTCCTGATGAAACAGGACCACTTTCGTCAGTTTTTCTACCTTTTCGTGACTCCTTTAGAAGGTTGTCTTAGTATTCTCTATTGACAGTGTAGCTCTGTTTACAATCCGTTGGTACCATATTTCACATATCACTTCTATCTGTTTCTATATATTATTTACAATCCGCTGGTACCATATTTCACATATCACTTCTATCTGCTTCTATATATTATTTACAATCCGTTGGTATCATATTTCACATATCACTTCTATCTGCTTCTATTGATATTTACAATTCGTTGGTATCATATTTCGCATATCACTTCTATCTGCTTCTATTGATATTTACAATGCGTTGGTATCATATTTCGCATATCACTTCTATCTGCTTCTATTGATATTTTCAATCCGTTGGTATCATATTTCGCATATCACTTCTATCTGCTTCTATTGATATTTACAATCCGTTGGTATCATATTTCGCATATCACTTCTATCTGCTTCTATTGATATTTTCAATTCGTTGGTATCATATTTCGCATATCACTTCTATCTGCTTCTATTGATATTTTCAATCCGTTGGTATCATATTTCGCATATCACTTCTATCTGCTTCTATTGATATTTACAATCCGTTGGTATCATATTTCGCATATCACTTCTATCTGCTTCTATTGATATTTTCAATTCGTTGGTATCATATTTCGCATATCACTTCTATCTGCTTCTATTGATATTTACAATCCGTTGGTATCATATTTCGCATATCACTTCTATCTGCTTCTATATATTATTTACAATCCGTTGGTATCATATTTCGCATATCACTTCTATCTGCTTCTATTGATATTTACAATGCGTTGGTATCATATTTCGCATATCACTTCTATCTGCTTCTATATATTATTTACAATCCGTTGGTATCATATTTCGCATATCACTTCTATCTGCTTCTATTAATATTTACAATCCGTTGGTATCATATTTCGCATATCACTTCTATCTGCTTCTATTGATATTTTCAATCCGTTGGTATCATATTTCGCATATCACTTCTATCTGCTTCTATTGATATTTACAATCCGTTGGTATCATATTTCGCATATCACTTCTATCTGCTTCTATTGATATTTTCAATTCGTTGGTATCATATTTCGCATATCACTTCTATCTGCTTCTATTGATATTTACAATCCGTTGGTATCATATTTCGCATATCACTTCTATCTGCTTCTATATATTATTTACAATCCGTTGGTATCATATTTCGCATATCACTTCTATCTGCTTCTATTGATATTTACAATGCGTTGGTATCATATTTCGCATATCAATTCCAGCTGCTTCTATTGATATTTTCAATTCGTTGGTATCATATTTCGCATATCACTTCTATCTGCTTCTATTAATATTTACAATCCGTTGGTATCATATTTCGCATATCACTTCTATCTGCTTCTATTGATATTTTCAATCCGTTGGTATCATATTTCGCATATCACTTCTATCTGCTTCTATTGATATTTACAATGCGTTGGTATCATATTTCGCATATCACTTCTATCTGCTTCTATTGATATTTACAATGCGTTGGTATCATATTTCGCATATCACTTCTATCTGCTTCTATTGATATTTACAATCCGTTGGTCTCATATTTCGCATATCACTTCTATCTGCTTCTATTGATATTTTCAATTCGTTGGTATCATATTTCGCATATCACTTCTATCTGCTTCTATATATTATTTACAATCCGTTGGTATCATATTTCGCATATCACTTCTATCTGCTTCTATTAATATTTACAATCCGTTGGTATCATATTTCGCATATCACTTCTATCTGCTTCTATTGATATTTTCAATTCGTTGGTATCATATTTCGCATATCACTTCTATCTGCTTCTATTGATATTTACAATCCGTTGGTATCATATTTCGCATATCACTTCTATCTGCTTCTATATATTATTTACAATCCGTTGGTATCATATTTCGCATATCACTTCTATCTGCTTCTATTAATATTTACAATCCGTTGGTATCATATTTCGCATATCACTTCTATCTGCTTCTATTGATATTTTCAATTCGTTGGTATCATATTTCGCATATCACTTCTATCTGCTTCTATTGATATTTACAATCCGTTGGTATCATATTTCGCATATCACTTCTATCTGCTTCTATATATTATTTACAATCCGTTGGTATCATATTTCGCATATCACTTCTATCTGCTTCTATTGATATTTTCAATGCGTTGGTATCATATTTCGCATATCACTTCTATCTGCTTCTATTGATATTTTCAATTCGTTGGTATCATATTTCGCATATCACTTCTATCTGCTTCTATATATTATTTACAATCCGTTGGTATCATATTTCGCATATCACTTCTATCTGCTTCTATTAATATTTACAATCCGTTGGTATCATATTTCGCATATCACTTCTATCTGCTTCTATTAATATTTACAATCCGTTGGTATCATATTTCGCATATCACTTCTATCTGCTTCTATTGATATTTTCAATTCGTTGGTATCATATTTCGCATATCACTTCTATCTGCTTCTATTGATATTTTCAATTCGTTGGTATCATATTTCGCATATCACTTCTATCTGCTTCTATTGATATTTACAATGCGTTGGTATCATATTTCGCATATCACTTCTATCTGCTTCTATTGATATTTACAATCCGTTGGTCTCATATTTCGCATATCACTTCTATCTGCTTCTATTGATATTTTCAATTCGTTGGTATCATATTTCGCATATCACTTCTATCTGCTTCTATATATTATTTACAATCCGTTGGTATCATATTTCGCATATCACTTCTATCTGCTTCTATTAATATTTACAATCCGTTGGTATCATATTTCGCATATCACTTCTATCTGCTTCTATTGATATTTTCAATTCGTTGGTATCATATTTCGCATATCACTTCTATCTGCTTCTATTGATATTTACAATTCGTTGGTATCATATTTCGCATATCACTTCTATCTGCTTCTATTAATATTTACAATCCGTTGGTATCATATTTCGCATATCACTTCTATCTGCTTCTATTAATATTTACAATCCGTTGGTATCATATTTCGCATATCACTTCTATCTGCTTCTATTGATATTTTCAATTCGTTGGTATCATATTTCGCATATCACTTCTATCTGCTTCTATTGATATTTTCAATTCGTTGGTATCATATTTCGCATATCACTTCTATCTGCTTCTATATATTATTTACAATCCGTTGGTATCATATTTCGCATATCACTTCTATCTGCTTCTATATATTATTTACAATCCGTTGGTATCATATTTCGCATATCACTTCTATCTGCTTCTATTGATATTTTCAATTCGTTGGTATCATATTTCGCATATCACTTCTATCTGCTTCTATTGATATTTTCAATTCGTTGGTATCATATTTCGCATATCACTTCTATCTGCTTCTATATATTATTTACAATCCGTTGGTATCATATTTCGCATATCACTTCTATCTGCTTCTATATATTATTTACAATCCGTTGGTATCATATTTCGCATATCACTTCTATCTGCTTCTATATATTATTTACAATCCGTTGGTATCATATTTCGCATATCACTTCTATCTGCTTCTATTAATATTTACAATCCGTTGGTATCATATTTCGCATATCACTTCTATCTGCTTCTATTGATATTTTCAATGCGTTGGTATCATATTTCGCATATCACTTCTATCTGCTTCTATTGATATTTTCAATTCGTTGGTATCATATTTCGCATATCACTTCTATCTGCTTCTATTAATATTTACAATCCGTTGGTATCATATTTCGCATATCACTTCTATCTGCTTCTATTAATATTTACAATCCGTTGGTATCATATTTCGCATATCACTTCTATCTGCTTCTATTGATATTTTCAATTCGTTGGTATCATATTTCGCATATCACTTCTATCTGCTTCTATTGATATTTTCAATTCGTTGGTATCATATTTCGCATATCACTTCTATCTGCTTCTATTGATATTTTCAATTCGTTGGTATCATATTTCGCATATCACTTCTATCTGCTTCTATATATTATTTACAATCCGTTGGTATCATATTTCGCATATCACTTCTATCTGCTTCTATTAATATTTACAATCCGTTGGTATCATATTTCGCATATCACTTCTATCTGCTTCTATTGATATTTTCAATTCGTTGGTATCATATTTCGCATATCACTTCTATCTGCTTCTATTGATATTTTCAATTCGTTGGTATCATATTTCGCATATCACTTCTATCTGCTTCTATATATTATTTACAATCCGTTGGTATCATATTTCGCATATCACTTCTATCTGCTTCTATTAATATTTACAATCCGTTGGTATCATATTTCGCATATCACTTCTATCTGCTTCTATTGATATTTTCAATTCGTTGGTATCATATTTCGCATATCACTTCTATCTGCTTCTATTGATATTTTCAATTCGTTGGTATCATATTTCGCATATCACTTCTATCTGCTTCTATTGATATTTACAATTCGTTGGTATCATATTTCGCATATCACTTCTATCTGCTTCTATTAATATTTACAATCCGTTGGTATCATATTTCGC
>OZ010571.1:98355578-98415578 GCA_963932145.1 Acanthosepion lycidas
ATCTCAAATCCCCCTTAATTTATATCATTTGTATATCCTTGCTTGAACCGGCTTCTAATACTCACAATGGAGCGGCTTGGTGATAGTAGTCTTGGCTCTAGGGGGCACAATTCTATGGGTAAAGGAACTTGGATGAGTTCCACCACGGAATTTGTGAATGAGCGGTGCAATATCGAGTCTAGTTCGCTACCTCTTCGCCACCGAGGCTCGTTAGTACAGTTGGTATGACGTTTGCCTGTCAATGTAATTGTACGAGTTTCAATTCTCAGTAGTGGATGCGCACTGCTGATGAGTTCCAAATATAGGACGAAACGGCCGTCCATTGCTTTCTGTTCAGGTTTCTTCTAGACTCGGTGAATTACTCAAATCCTCCTTAATTTCTATTATATATATATATATATATATATATATATATATGTGTGTGTGTGTGTGTGTGTGTGTGCGCGCGCTTTTATTGGTCTATATCCGATTCTTGTTAGTTTTTCCCCATCCATATTTTGTGCTGTGTATTTATTCAGATTATTGAATGAGCCACACTTAAAATTATAGATTGATCTATTGGGATGCGGAACACCATTCCACCATCTCCACTTGCCAAAATCTGACCAAATATTAGATTTTGTGGGTATAGGGATTCTTTCTTGGTTGAGCCCAGAAACTTTAACGAATCTCTTCAATTTTTCTTTCCTTACTTTATTTCTCTTTTTCTATATTTTCGCGAATTTCCATTAAGAAAAGAACGAACCCTATTTCTTTTCTATTAGAATAATAAAATATCGTTTTTTGACGTATTTTTTAACGTTAAAAAACGATATTATTTTTGCACAAACCTAATACCATCTTTATACTTTTCATTGCATATTTGTCTGCATCGCAAAGGAAAGCATTTGAATCATTTTTATGTTTAAAAAATTTACCATTCATTTTGCCTTCTCTTTATTTCGATGTGTGCGCGCGCACTACTCAAATATTCTCTACTTCTCTTCATTTTTTTATTCTTTCTCTCTTAAATCTCACTTCTCTCGATTCATGTCTGTCTTTATTGGTATCTTTCTAACTATGCTGCTTTTTCATCAATACTCGGCGAAGAATAAAAGAAGACTTATAAGAAACGCAAAGTTTCACAGCTTGTTTCACTCATGAAAGTTAATGTCCATTTCCAATGCTATTTTCTTTTAGTCGATAAATGCATGTCGCCCGTCTTAAAATTAGCCACAATAGTTACGATGATGTCGATAGAAAATTCAATAAAAACAGAATGGAGTAGGGCTGTGAATAGTCAATTCTTTGCTAGGGTAGAAGCATGATGTCGAAAGATTTTAAACATTTTTGCCAACGGTATGACAATTTTGTTGGCAAATAAGGCACTTCTAGCTATATTTTAAAAGTTAATATAATAATAATCGTTTATGGATGGTTAGCCAAAATTTAACAGATATCACAGCTTTTTAAAAAAAAAGTCTATAAGCATAAAATTTATTAAATATAACGAGTGGTTGATTCTTAATAAATATCGTCACTTTTTAGAGTCGATGTGAAGCGTTGTTGTTGTCTTAATGGCTAACACAATGGAAAAGAGAATCATCAAAGAAGGTTCAATTTCTAACAGGTATTCAATTTGAACTTGAAATAGGCCAGAATTGCGACTTATTTCTCTGTCTCTACAAGTAATGACGAGCGGCTGTACTCTCAATTAGGCTCCAGTTTGTTGGGACTCAAGTTCACTTCAGACCTCAAGTGAAAGTCATATATACAATCCATTGCTAAATATTTTGGGAAAATGCTCGACTCATTCTATTCTCTCCAGGAAATACCTTATTCCATGCTTTATATGCCTATATTTTGGAAATTATTTTAATTATTTACACTA
Organism: Acanthosepion lycidas; assembly: GCA_963932145.1. Lineage (NCBI taxonomy): Eukaryota > Metazoa > Mollusca > Cephalopoda > Sepiida > Sepiidae > Acanthosepion > Acanthosepion lycidas. Next base: position 98,357,449 of record OZ010571.1, read on the forward strand.
TTTACAATGTTCCAACTGTTGCCCTCTTTATTTAGTCCACCAGTTCTGCATGCCATGCCTCTTCCGGATATCTAAGTTTCAGTTTCCTCAGTAACCTGTAGCATGAGCTCTGCTAATAAATATTAATAAGATATTAGGTTTATAAATCCTAAAAATTCATACACTGATGTTCTCAAGGATAAAAGCATTGATTGAAGTAATCCAGTAATTTGACCGAAAGATATGTGAGTTCAATACCTGGCCACAGAAGAGATGAACAAAAAAGTTGGAGAATTGAATTAAAAGGAACAAACCGAAACAGAAACTGAGATATCCAGAAGAGGCATACCTCACTAAATTTCTTGCGGCTAGAGGCTTACGACCATATCACGTTGAAACACCGAAGTTAAGCAACGTCGAGATGGTCAGTAACTAGATCTGTGACCGCTTGGGAATACCAGGTAATGTAAATTTCGATGTGCTGGTGGTGTAATGGATAATGAGTCAGAATTGAAAATCGATGAGCCGAGATCTAATAGTGACGAGCCGTTATCGATTACTTCACTTTCGCATCCAAGCTTACAGCAACTGGTATTCACTTGCAGTCACGCATCTTAGTACTGCCTAGGCTTCACGTTGCTTAACCTCAGTGATAGGATGAGAATAGGTTTTTCAACATGATATGGCTGCATGTCACATGCAGCTTGAGGGTAAGTAATGATATAATGAAGGTGTTGACTTTCCACACTACCTTCAGTAAAAGTTTAGGAAGGTAACTCACTAAGAGTAATACTAAAAGGACTAATAACAGGAGGCATAAGAAATTTAATTCCCTGAGGAAACTGTTTTAAGAGTAAGATTAAATAAATTCCAAACTACAGTAAAGCTAACTGTTCAGTCAATGAATGTCGATTATTTTCTGTATGGAAACGTCTAATCTCTCCATTACAATTACCATAAATGGTGGACTCTCCCGTCGTATTCGACATGTGAGGGTCAAGCAGCCCGGTTTTAGGAAGCGACAGCCAGACACCAGCACATATGATGTGATTATAGTGGTGAAGGTTTTGTGCAGAACCAAACACTTTTTGAACGGCTGAATACAAAGACCTGGTGCACTACGTGCCACAAAATCCCCGAAATAACCTTCTGCAAGTTTTGAATTCAGCGTTGTCCTTTCCCTAGACCAGTTGCCATCCAAGGCAATAAAATCCAGTTTGTCCTGCTGATTAGCCATAGCTAGAGGGAGACGATGATTGATACCTTTCTCATGGGCACATAAGTGAATGTAATGGATTCGACTGGATTTCGAACTCGGCTCTCCGAGCCCTCAGTCCAAGTTGTTACCCACTCCCAATACCATGTATATACAGTAAATCATATGAAATCATATAAAAGTGCTCAATGGATGCATTCCATTTTGGTGTATGATAAATAAATGATACTTATTATTATTATTATTATTATTATTATTATTATTATTATTATTATCAGTTTTACTCTGTCTTATGATATTTTGCTCTTTGTTACAATATTCTGGGCCGGTACAATCTTCGATCTTTATAAAAAAAAATTAAAAAAAAACACTTCGAAATCTCAAGTAGATTTCGACAAAACGTGATCTAGCATTATACATTTAAGAAAACGGTTATTTATAAACATAGCCGTAATCACTTCAACCACAGAAGCTTCGATGATTAAACAAATCTATATACATTTTGAAAGCACGGTGGAGTAATGGATAGCGGCTTAGATTGAGGAATCGAAGAGCCGAGTTCGAATTCCAGTCGAATCCATTACAGTCACTTACGTGCTAATACCATTGGGAAAGGTATGAATCTTCTCCCCTCAGCTTCTTCTATAGCCTTGCATGGGAACCGGTCTACCGCAGAAAAAAAAATGGCAAACTACTGCGAGAAAAATCTGCCTCGTCAGTCATGTATCGAAAGATACATGATCACCTAAGCATGCATCCCGTGTTGCATTTTTAAGGCGAATATATTCTGTTACGCACTCCTCCCCGACACTCTACGCCAACTTTGATATATAAGTGCTGGTTAAATAGTTCCTAGCATGACCTTTCAAAATAATATAGTCAGATTTCGTAAAGTTTACAGTTCAATTACTACTATTTAGTAATGTTAGTCAATTTTTCTTTTCTAATGAAACATTGCACATGCCATAATGAATATAATATCCAAATCTGGTTTTCCATCTTCCTCTTTTTATTTCTTAGAATTTTTAGACCTTCGATTAGATTTATTTGTCAATGGATTTAGTGTGAAAATTATGCTAACTATATTACAAACTGAACTGTTACGTAATATCACTCTTCATATATGGCAATGAATAAACACTTGAAACAACAGAAATACCATTCTACACACGGATGTTGAGAATAACATGGACGGAACATGTGAGCAATGACGAAGTTTTAGAGAAAATGGAAACACAAAGACATATACGTAATATCAAAAAGAGACAGTTGAAACTTCTACTGCACATAATGAGGTAGGATGGTTTGGAGAATTTGACACTCACAAGACATTAAAGTCAAAACGGACAAATGAAAACAGCACCTAACTTACCGTACAAGCTTGTATAGGTGATTGGCAGAACAGGGTTTGGGAGAGATGGCAGAAAGACAAAATTTACTAAGAGCTACAGAAGTAAAGAAATTGCGGAGAGCCATGATCGCCAGCTATCTGAAGGGACATGACACATAGAAGAATAAGAATATTAGAAACATTCATTGAATATTCACTGAAACTCATAAAGTTACAGAAAAAATAAATTCTCCCTTTTTCTAATTATCCTGCAATCTAATTTATTTCAAATTCGGATGAAGAACTTTTTGCACATATTTTTTACGCTTCCAGCAAGTAAAGATCTCTAGCTATATGTATAGATATGTCCGATTTTATTTCGTAAGTCATCGATTTCACAATAAAATTTGTATTAACCAACCAATGTTGGTAAAACTTTCAGGATATATTTGTACGATTAATATATCATGTTAATTTCAATTTATATTCACATTTTTATTACAAAAAATTAGTATAACGTTTTGCTGGTATGAGATTTTATCATACAACTAGAAGCCGCAGCTACATAGTTATTTTTTTAAAATTTCGGATATATAATGATTGCCTTCGGTCGTAAGAAAAATAAACAAAGTTATTCAGTGATGAGAGCACAACATTGGGAATTGCATAAAAGTAGCCCTTGGATACACAGATACACTAATAAATACATACAATTACTGCTTACGTAACATCAGGCATATCACTTAAACATTTCTCCTAACAACATACATTGATATTCCAGTCTCCTTCAATAGAAAAATCATTCGTGATAAAACATAAAAGTATATTTAAACAACATATCAAAATAAAACATTATAAAAAAAAAAAAATGAAAACACTTGGAGAAACAAACAAAAATTATAGTTTTCGAAAAGTTTAAACTTAATGCATTTGACAGAACTTTTCTTATAAAAGAAAAAACCTCGCGAAAAAGAAAATCTTTCAAAATAATTTCCAGTTCCTTTTAACTGTTAAATTTGAGATTGCTTTGTTTGAGTCAAATCTCATGGGGAAACTGCATAAAATATGTAGAATGACCGAGATGAAAAAACAAGACCGATGATGTCTTTTGCCTGGAGTTTATCTTTTGAAAATCAAATTTCTATCCTCTTTGATGAATGACTCTAAATTCACTGCAGTCACATCAATTTCAGCGTTCGTCGATGCGACAACAGAGTTGCCGCCAAACAGCGTAAAAATGTTGTGTCCAACCTAAAGGAATGACCCTGTGCTTTTTCTGTATTCCTAACTGACCATTTCAATCATTGCAAGTTACACCAGTGCTATATAAATACAAGATACCCAAAACTTGCAATTCGAACTGATTATCTATTCGATGTTCATACAGATTTCGTCTCGTACAATTAACAGATAAAGGTCCATATGCCAACATTGTTGGCATTTATTTATCACTAAAGGAATTATTGATTTTCTAAAGTCATCACGAATTTGCCAAAAGCTTCAAGTAATTCGGGATTCAATTATTACTTCTTCAAATCATATTAGCAAATTCTGAATATCATTATTTCTTTCATCAGGTTGACAGATATATATGATAGCTGATAATAGATTTCGAATAATGCCATCTCTTGACTGATTTTAAGATAAAGAGCATCAGGGATGTGGCTTTTTGTTCGTAAAGGGAAACGAGAAGAAAGAGATAAACATTGATTGCAGGAAGACAGAATGCATGGTTGTTTGCAAAAGAAACGGCTCAACACGCAAATTACAAATTGGAGATACCAGAATCAAACAAGTATAACGATTTAAATATCTGGGAAATGTTTTAACAGAAGACGGAAAGTATGACACTGAAATCAAAGTCGTATTAAGATAACGAAAGATGCCTTCCAAAAGCTAATCAAATATTAAGAAAAAGAAAAATTAAGAAAATAGTACTGAACTGATACGTAACATCAGTTCTTTTAGATGGCAGGGAATGCTGGACAATTTCTTTACAAATAAAGTAGATACTTCAAGCAACAGAAATGTGGTTCTACAGAAGGATGCTGAGAATACTACGAACTGAACATGTGAGCGTCTACGAAGTTTTAAAAAAAAAAGGAAACAGAAAGGACATTTATAATTTTATATACGGAAAAGAAATTTGAAATTTCTCATGCACATCATGAGGAAAAAGGGCTCGGAGAATTTAATACTCACAAGACAGACTGAAGGCAAGAGGGATAGAGGAAAACAACGCATAACCTAGCTAGAGAGCTTGAGTAAATAGATGGTGTAACAAGGTTTAAACAAAAGACAAAATTTATTTAGAGTTACAAATGGCATGGAGAACCATGAACACCGGCGTCCTGAATGGACACGGTACATAGAAGAAGAAGTTGACACAGTAGAGCGCAAAAGCTGCAACGTTGCGTGTTTCTTGCAGTAAATGTTAGAGCAATGTTTTGGTGAGCTTTCATAATGCATACATACGTCGATACATAGATATACGAGAAAGTGTAGAGAACTTCTCGGACCAAGCCATTTGTGAAAATTTTACCAAGTTAGCAAATATCAGAATTTTTTCTAGAATAATCTTTTTCGTGTTTGGATATGACCGCAAGGCAGCAGAAGTTAAAATCATGCTTTTCCTTTCAATAGATGGACAGTTTTCCTGGGCTGTCCAAAGCAGCTGGTTATGAGGCGCCAGTTTTCTGTCTTCGCCTATTTTTCATCTTGAAGCTAAACTTAGTTGTCATAGTCTATTTAAGACGCATGCCAAGGAAATATTTTATAAAAGTTAGGACTTTTTCCCACTATCAACCCGGCTAGGACAAACTTAATAATATTAATAATAGTATTAATAATATTATGTTATATATATATATATATATATATATATATATATATATATATATATATATATATATATATAGGCAGCATATTTTCATTTAAACATGTTTTGTTGAATAATATAGACATATAATAATATAGACTACTTGTTTTTATATTGTTCCTTTCAAGTTATGAATTTAGTTTCTTGATATTGTAGTGAAATTCATCATGGAAGACGCTGTAGTTTGTTTTCTAACCCAAGTACTTTCGACCTTTTCTAAGATCATCTTCAGTGGTAAATTACTAAGATAAGCATGATATTGTAACTGCGATAAACTGAAAGACAAACATAAACATGTGTTTATGTAGTGTTAAGGTTTTTTTTTAATCTGTGTTCTGTTGTCATAGTAATTATATATATATATATATATATATATATACATATATATATATATATATATATATATATGTATGTATGTATATATGTAAGTATATATAGAGAGAGACAGACAGACGCAGAGAAAGAGAGAGAAGGGTCTGACAGACAAACATAAGGACAGAAAGAAAAGAGATTTTGCTTTTACAAAATATTTAATCAATACTAGGCCTAAAAGTCGCTCATGTGATATCGTTACTGAATGAGGACTAAAAGAAGGAAGTGCAGATTATGAAGATAGATTTTGGATAGAGAACGGTTGACCCTAGATGAAGAGGTCAAAATTGTAGTTATCTGGCAAGCATCTTTCTCCGGAGTTTGTTCCACAGCTCTCCCGAAGAAACTTTTTTCTTACGAATGAAATGCGAAGAGAATACAAATGATTCGACTCTGTGTACGTGGCATGATGGGTCCAATCTATAAATATCTGAACTAAAAAAAAATGTATCTTTTCTGAACTTTTGCCATGGAAATCGCGATATAGTAGCGATAGGATTTGGACGTTTCATTTGTGGGAAAGGGATTGTAGGCTCAAAAGATTTCGCCCCACCGACAAGGCCGCTTAAATGCTTTTGATCTCTGTTAAGGTTGGAAATGGGAAACTCCAGTCTAGATATGGCAGCAACACACCATTTTGCTGGGGACATGCAGAGTCCAACAATTTCAATTTTTTTTTCTTAGTAGTTTTACCCCGAGCAAGGTGATAATGTCCCAAAGACGCAGAGGATTGAAATAGAATAAGAAGAATTTAATGAGAAGAATTTAGTGAGAAGTGAAGAAAGGACAATAAGGGAACAGGGTTTAGAAAGAGAAAAGATAGCGATTTACATTGCATTTTTATCTTTGATGAGTGTACAGGGAAACAGGAAAGTTTCACAGGTGATAAGTACGAGAATAACATTTAAAATAAAAGTGCCGGTTGTATCTAGCTAGTTCAACAGTAAAAAAGTGAGACCTAATTGCCAATCTAGTAGCACGCTTAAATTCATATCGAGGCATTAGGGAAAAAGCTCATCATAACAGACGATATATAAATATTTGTAGAAAAGACATAGGCAAATTAAGAGAATCAGAAAGTCGAGATGCCAGGTCAGGATCAGTGACGTTATAGACCCTTCTTTGGGTTTTGTCAAGAATCTAGCGATATACAGCAAGAGTACCAAACCAAATATGGCAGCAATTGTAGATTTATATTCAGAACTAAAATTTTCAGTGTGAACCAGTGTCAGTATTCTTGGCACAGCAAAAAGCTTGGTACAAGGCCGAATTCCTAGATCACTGTAAAGCTTTATCTTACATCGTATAAGCCACTACACTAAAAATGTTCCTATTTACATTTTTAAGCTTTTGTACATGAGTGTGTCTATTACGTTTTTAGAAAGAAAAAAACACTCTCTTTAAACGCACGGATAAAAAAAATAACAATAGCATGTCATTCAAGTGCCCATATTTTATACTTGTATTTTGGATTTAACACTGGCTCTGAAGAAATCAAGTAACTTCAAATCATTTCAGATGATTGCTTCATTGCAACTGCCTTAAAATATCACTACATCAGGCGCTCATGATTTCACGACGGCACTAATCGCTAACTGCAATCGCGGATTGGAAAAATTCACAGGGATTTTTTTTTCCGATTACTTTTTCTCACTATACTTTGTTTTCTTTTAGTTTTATTTTTAATTTTCTTTTCTTGTGGAGTTGGTTTGATTTTGATTGTTCCTCAGTTTCTTTTTTAACGAAAAAGGAACGGGTAACGATTTCAAGCAATCGGATCTGATTTACTGAAATGTCCTTCTAATCAATATTAGCTAAATCCAAACAAGTTTTGTTTCAGATAGAATCCATTGTTCACTTTTGCAGATTAGCTAAACTGATAAGGGTTTTTTGGAGGTTTTGTTTTTGTTTTCTTTTTTCATTCACACATTGATCCTTCTTTCATCTCCCTTTTTTCACAGTCACTCTCTCTTTCTTTCCCTCTCTTTCTTTCCCACTCTTTCTTTCCCTCTCTTTCTTCCTTTTTTGGAATTTGATAGCTATTTGTTAAACAGTACCAGTTTTGACACAAGGTTGCTCTTTTCACACTGTGTAAGGATCAAACTAATTCTCAGTGGCTCATGAGGTCAGGGTTCTAACCTAAAAGGGACTCGTCAATGAGAAACTAAGAAAAGCTTTTCTTAATGTTTTAATGCTAATTTATATATTTCCAGCAGTATAAGACTTCTTCTGTCAAGGTTGGTAATGGTTGCTATAATAATGAGTTGCACTTTCCTGGTAAAAAGTGGATTCTTTATGTAAGTCTTTTGAATACCATATCCTTTCAGGATGTAGACGATCATGGATCTCCGTAGATTATGTTATTATAAGTGAATTACCGTGCATTCTTGGGAAATATAAGGTAGAAGATTCCCTTTGTCTTCTTTATGGTTTGGAATTCAGAGTTTTCATTTCTTTATATTGATTACCACCCAAAGGTGGTGAGAAGAGTTGGATTCATACCATACATGGCGAATTTGTCCGAAAGTGAAAGTAGGAGGCTAGTCTGTAATTTGAACTCGGTTCTTAAGATTATGTTCGTCGATAATAAATCATGGTGGGTCTTCTATTATGATTGACTGATGTGTCATTATTACTCTTTCTATTTCATATATATATATATATATATATATATGAAAGGCAGGCTGATCGTTTTATGTTCATTTTGTTTAGTTCTTTTTTCGTAACAGATTTAATGTTTAGTATAGAGCTTAGAAAAATTCGCAGTGTGCGATAGGAAAGAAGTAAGGCATGTAGCAACATCAGCACGGGAAAGGGCACTCCTTTAAAGGCAAGGAAGGGTAAAAATATTGTAAGTCAAATAATAGCGATTGCTGTATGAGTCGTACGATTTTTTAATCAAGCACGGGCAACGCCGGGCCATGCTGCTAGTATATATATATATATATATATATATATATATATATATATATATATATATATATATATATATATATATATATTCTTTTTTGTTTTGCATTCCTTGAATTCTTTATCGGTCTACTATAGGTTGTATATGACTGTAATATATTTTCTATTTAAATCAAGCCTTTCCAATATTTCAAGTATCTCTTCGTGTCTTACTCAATCAAATAGCTTTTTTTTGTATTCTGTGAAACATAAGTATATGTCTTTCTGCATTTTTACTGCCCGCTTTGTTAGCATTTTGATCATGGAGATAGCATTTCATGCACAAGTGACCTAAAAAAACGCACAATGCTCTTGCCTTATTTCGTGTATAATTTTACTACGAATTCTATTCATTAGAATACTAATGATAAGGTTAGTTATTTGGCTCATTAACCTGTTTGGCCGATGAAGGTCGCATTCATTTTCACCTGGCTTTTTTGACATCATTACAAAAAGAGATCTTTCAAACACTGTATCTCTCTCTCTCTCTCTCTCTCTCGCGCGCGCGCTCTTTATCACACACGAATAAAGTGGCAAATTCCCAAAGAATACTGACTGAAACAATGTGAGTATACTCGTTCGACTCATTCTTCAAAATAAAACATCAGTAATTATAAAAACTTAAATTAGTCAGCATTTTCACTTTTGGCAACCAAGTATACTGAATATATATTCCTAACTTCTAATTATAAGTGACAGTTAAGAATAAATTTGGATCAAATTGGTTTTGCATGGCAATGGCAGCGTACACAGTGGATTAAAAGAATTTTTATGCTCCATGACAACACAATGCCATATATAGCAGAAATGACACGGAAAAACAACTTTTGGAACTCGGTTGGTCTGTTTTACACCACCTGCCATATTCGCCTGACCTTGCACCAAGCGATTATTATCTTTTACGATCGCGGCAAATTTGATGGAGAAGTTTTCTCAAATGAAAAGCATATTCGAGAATTCGTTAAAAATATTTTTGCATCAAAACTTGGGGAATTGATAAATGACAACAAGTAATTAAACTAAAACGGAAATTATTCATGATTCAACCTAATATCTCCGGTGCTTTTTAATTACCGCTTGTCATTCTTTATGGTGATTTTCTAAACGTAGCTTAAATGCGACATAAGGACTAAAGTATGGGACACCCAGTGAGAATCGAACTCACTACTCAGTCGTAACATGTTCTAGCGAGACAAGCATGCTAACCATTACACCATGTCCTTATCATTGTTACTGGAGTTTAGTCTAATTTGACAAACGTCTACAAGAATGGGTCACCCAGTGAGGATCGAACTCCCAACTCAGTTGTAATAGTCGACTAAACTAGCTGTCTGGATATTACTTCACTTTACTGCTTACTTGTTATGCACGAGGGAATATATATTTTTAAAATTTTAATTACATCGGAATTTGTCAATATCCAGTAGCTTGAAAAATTTTTCTGGGATATTTTCCAATTTTCTGCTATGCATAAAACACTAGTGTATTTCAAAACAATTCTCGTGCGTGTAGTTCTCTGTTTATTATCATTTCCAATTGAGAAAGCCTGCTTTTCCTAGCTTGAGTTGAGGTTTGTTTTGAAGACAATTTTCTTTAGACTGCCTGACATTGCCATCGATACTGACACTGACAAGGGAGAAATGAAAAAGAAAGAAAACATTAGCAATACAAATCTAGTGAGCGTCTATATTTTCTGATTTTATCATTCATAAAAAAAAAATTTCTTCCTGGAGATAGAGGCGGAGAAACGTCTTTAGAAATGCACTGTTTTCATTTCGTTCGCTTTGCTTATTTGTTTAGGGAGTTTTGAATCAAATGTGCTTTTTTTAGGAGAAAACTCATCATGAAGGTTAGATTGTGTTTATGCTGGCCAAAAAGCGGGAGAAAAATGGTTTGTTATTCGACATTGATTTTTCTTGGAATCTGATAAATGACATGAAAGTTAGTTTTTGTTAAAAACTCAAACCTAGAGAAACAATTTTTTTGTTATTGCCTTTTTGCTTTTTTCAAATTATCATCAGTGTTATAATAATCATAACGATACTGAATCCTTCAGTATCGTCATGATTATTTTTTTGCTGTTTTGCTTGATTTTATTTATAGTCTTTGGGACATCATGGGATTAAAAAGAAACACTTATTCTAAATTTTAATATTAGATGCAGGTGATCGCTTAAACTCATTACTCCAAGTCTGTCTAGAAGAATGATCAGCACTCTGTAACTTTGTTGGTCTGGTAGTAAGCACACGGTAGAGTCATAGTTATCAACTCGGTAAATGGAATTTGCCAACAGAATTAAAATGTCACGCGAATGATCTTGGGAAAAACATTGATACATTTTCTATCACCAGGAATGTGGACAAAATTTATCATCACCGATATGCTATCATGGTAACTGTAATAGAGAAAATAGACGTTTCCACACAGGAAACATTCAATATTCATTAACGGAACAGTTGGTAACGTTAATGGTGAAATTAGATGTTTCTACTCAGAAAATATTCATCATTCACTTACCGAACAGTTGGCAATGATAATCTTGAACTTACCCGATTCCACACAGAAAACATTCAACATTCATTTGCCGAACAGTTGGTAATAATCATGTTGAAATTAGCCCTTTCCACACAGAAAACATTCAACATTCATTTACCAGGGAGGTGGTAATGATAATGTTGAAATTAGCCGTTTCCACACAGAAAACATTCAACATTCATTTACCGGGGAGGTGGTAATGATAATGTTGAAATTAGCCCTTTCCACACAGAAAACATTCAACATTCATTTACCAGGGAGGTGGTAATGATAATGTTGAAATTAGCCGTTTCCACACAGAAAACATTCAACATTCATTTACCGAACAGTTGGTAATGATAATGTTGAAAATAGCCGTTTCCACACAGAAAACATTCAACATTCATTTGCCGGTGAGTTGGTAATGATAATGTTGAAATTAGCCCTTCCACACAGAAAACATTCTACATTCATTTGCTGAACAGTTGGTAATGATAATTTTGAAAATAGACGTTTCCACACAGAAAACATTCTACATTCACTTATCGGACAGTTGTTAATGATAATGTTGAAATTAGCAGTTTCTACACAGAAAACATTCAACATTCATTTACCGAAAAGTTGGTAATGATATCGTTTAATTAGCCGTTTCCACACAGAATACATTCAACATTCATTTACCGAACAGTTGGTAATGATAATGTTGAAAATAGCCGTTTCCACACAGGAAGCATTCAACTTTTTTTTGCCGAGACACTGGTAATGATAACTGTAAAATTAGCTGTTTTCATACAAGAAATATTTGTTATTCATTGATCAGACAATCGGTAATGACCATGCTAAAATTATTTTTTTTAAATATATATATACGAAATATTCGTCATTCATTGACCTAACCGTTGGCGTTACTTTCGGTTGTAATTTATGAAATCATTCTCTTAAAACAGGAAATAGACTTCTCAAATCCGTTGGCTTTCCTTCCAAACATTTTGTTTAAGCTAGTGTAGATGGTTGGTGAAAACAGGACTAGTTTAATGATCACTTTATCAAACTGCTCTTCAGTAGAGCGACCTTTTGTCTTCTTCTCAGTCAGAAGCAGAAAATCTTACCGTCACCGTCAATGCCAACAAGGATCCACTCAACATAAACACTGAGGATAAGAATGTATTAACTTTGGCACTGCACCAGTTATTACACTGAGAATTATGAGAACGAATACCCACCGATCCATCGCTAAAGATACAGATAAAATGATCGAAAAATTGTACCACACTAGTAAGTACCTGACTCCTCGTGCTATCCTCTACCTTTATAAGCGACAGATCAGGCCGAAAACGGAGTACTGTTGCCATATTTGGGATCTGCCCTGTCTTCCCTTTCCTGTCTTTATAGAGTTCAAACACATCTTTGAGTCCTTGTTGGAGAAGAATTATTTCCCACCCTCCAATCTCTCTTTCACAGGCGCGATGATGTGAATTTCTCACTGCTCTATCGCTACTTCCATGGAAAGTGCTCGGAAAACTAAATTCCTTGGTTCCGACACCTAGGATCTGCCATGCCACTTACATAGCAGCAAATCACCCACATCTCTTCTGTATTCCATCCGCGAAGCACAGCTCTGTGGAACAGACTCCCAAGTGCAGGTTTCCCCGATCACTAAAATTATGACATCACAATCCAGCCCCCAGTCACCGGGCAAGTCCTTGGTTGATGCTTACAGCCAGCCTTGCTCCGATCCTCAATTCCACGCTGCCCACGTTGTGTTCGTTTTATATAACATGTCGGGCGAAATCTGAGTCGTATACTCAACGTCGCTCCGTGGCTAGCCTTTCCATAATCCACTTCGTTCAACTTGAACTTCGTTCATTGACGCTTTATCTCGTTAGCCCGTCGGCACTTAAAGTTGTTAAAATATAATTCTTCCGCGCGGGGTTGATTAGACACTTAACAAAATAACAAATATTAATTTGACCAAAAACAGATGGCTTCTGCGCTAGCCTTCGTTGGCATTTCAGCCCCGGGGTGGGGAGAGAAAAGAAAACTGTTATATTCCGTGCTAATAAGAATATGGACTGGACAAACACGGTGGGTAAATAGCAACAGGTTTATTGTAGAAACTAATACAACAACCAAGGAAGTAATAGTTATGCGCACGGTCGTCGCAAGTCAGTTAAGTTGTGCGCGTGCTGCTATCGGTGGCCGCTAGTTCTAGAAGATCCCAGCTCGACGCTATTTAGCAACTGCCCCACGCAGTCACATGTAGCACAAGGCCCAATTTAATGTGGGGATCCCGAGCCCGTCGTCTCGGCCAAAAAATCCCCGTAGACCCCGCATAAACGGGATCGGGTCTGTCTACCTCCTCGGACGAAACTCTGCCCTTCGGCATAGCCTCGTCCGGGTTCCTCTCTGCTTAAGGCACAGAGTTCGACTAGCACAGCTGGGAAAGATCCCAGCGCGATTCTCCTGTCCGCTATCCTAACGATACTTATAGGTGGTTACCACCTGTAGTGCCGCCACTCATGGGGGTGGAAGGTTATTCCATTACATCAAAAACAAATATCCTTTCCTTTCATTTTCCTTGTTTTGGTATCAGTATATTTTCAGTCTATCGAAAAAAAACAGCGTTTCTTTTCTTGTTTTCCAGTTTATTTTTAAAGTCTTTTTTTCCAATTTACCAGCGCCTTCTTAATAGTGTCACACACTCTTAACCTATTCAATTGTAGAGTTAACTGTTATCTTCCCCTCCTATCTATATAAACTGTCCCTTCACGTAACCCTCTACCTCGAGTGGCCCCGGGCCTTGCACAGGGTGAACAAAAAATAACTATATTATTTAGGTACCTCCACTTTTTCGCGGGAAAACAGCATAGCGTAATAAACAAATGCCACAAACTTAACGAAAATAAATTTTTATCGTCAAAACGCTTATGTTATTATTAAGACCAAAGTATATTTTAATTATTTTTTGATATTTTTTAATATTTTTTAACACGTTCGAAATTTTGGTTAAAGTTTTCTTTTTTTTACGTCATCGCGGTGCTGTTAAAATAACATTGTTTTTTTTTGCGCTTTTTTCCCGTTGAAAACCCATTGATTTGGAAATTCTTGTAAAATTAAAGTAATTGTCCGATTTTAATGAAATTTTCAGGACTTATTCACAAATGAATGAAATTATTTTTGAAATATTTCTTTTTAGTAAATTTTAGTAAAAAATATTTTTTTTTTTAATATGTTACACCCCACTTACTTATTGTCCCGAAATTTCGTTCAATCTTTTTTATTTCCTTACAATTTTTTTTTGTTTAAAGTAAGAGTCATTGGAGATGGTAAATCACCTACTTTTTTTTTTTCAAATTTGTTCAAACTCACGGAAAATGAGCTCTGAATAGAAAAATAATGAATCCAATAAAACTATGATATTACTTAATTAGAAAAGCTTTTAATTGCTTTTGTAAATAAGTAATATTAAGGTCATTATTGCCTGAAGAAATAAATTTTTTCTGATGAATAATTAAATTTTACAAGAATTTTTTATTTGTTTTACATTTTGATTATAATAATTTATAATAGTTTAAAAATCGTGCAAAACTCTGTATTAGCCTATTTCCTTGTGATAATTAGTAATTAAGTAGAAACAAAATTTACGAGTTCAAAATTGCAAAGTTTAATATATTTAGTGATTCCACTTTTTTTTCAAATAATTTTTTATGTTGTATTTTTCTACTTAATACATACCTTATTTCCATGTACGGTAGACTGAAATTGCCATTATTACAAAAAGAGTTTTGTCCCTTTATTCTAATAAATAAACATAACAGTAAAACTAAAAATAAAAGGGTTCACTCAGATTTCTAGTAATTTTCATTTATGGTCATCCGTAGTAGCTGTCATCACTTGTCAATCAACACATGGATCAAGTATTGGATCAAAATTTACGGTACCAATCTTTAATAATTCGTTGTATATTTCTTTTTTATGCTATAATTAAGTAATATTTTTTTTAAATCAGATTAATTTAACATTAAATTTTCTAATTTTACTAAAATGACGTGTCAGAAATTTTTTTAAATATTTTTAAAATCGATAAATTTGTGTTTGTTTACAAATTTCTTAAAATTAAGAAAATGGCGGGTTTTAAGAAAATTTAAAAATTTGAAATTAAATTTGACATTCCAATGTATATAGTTTCTATCTGAAATATACCAGAATTGTTTACTTAATGGAAATAATAAATTTAATGATTCAACTTTCAAGTAAAGCTAAAATGAAATCTTCAAGCATATTTTTTCATTTTAAAAAATGCATTTTAAACTTAGGTATCGATAATTTATGCCGAAAAAGTGGAGGTACCTAATATTATTGTATAAATGTATTCACAACATGATAAATAATCCTTAAGTTATATATTAGGTTGGTGCAAAAATAATGACGTAATAATGTCGTTTTTTGACGTATTTTTAACGTCAAAAAACGACATTATTACATCATTATTTTTGCACAAACCTAATAATAAAATTTTACGACAGTAAATTTGTTTATTGCAGTTATCTCATCGTAAGCTGAAATTCCCAAGGTATATTTATCTTGGAAATATAAGTATATTCTAAAAGTTTTACCTACGACGGTTTTTTAATAACAATTTTATTGCGGGGCGATTCTTCTTCTATGTATCGTGTCCCTTCAGGACGTTGGCAATCATTCGTCTTCACATCTTCATAACCTTTGTAGCTTTTACTAAGCTTTGTCTGCCAGTCACTATTCTGCCAACCAATTATACAAGCTTGTTAGGCAGATTAAGCGCTACATTCCTCTGTCCTCAGGATGCCTTTAAAATGTCTCATGACAGTCAGATTTTTCAGCCCCTTTTCCCTCCATATGTTTCATAGAAATTTCAACTCGCTTCCTGATTCTAAGTATAAAGGATATTTTTCTTTCCACTTTATTCAAAACTTCCTCGTGATTCACATGTTCAGTCTATAGTGTTATCAGCAGCCTTCTCCAGAAATACGTTTCTATTGCCTCAAGTCTTTTCTTCATCTGAAATTATTAACTTGCGTTATAAAATCTCCACGTTGCGTATATTAAACTGTTTCTTTGGTTCTTTACCAAAAAAAATAACTTATAATTATTTAGTAGTCTTCAATAATGATCAAATGGCACCAGACCTTCCAGTACCTTCTTCAGTATTTTAGCTCAATTTAGTAATGATGTCTGGGTGGTTTTGATTCATTTTCTGATTTCCGGTTATTTCTTTTCAAACGCTTTGCAAATTCAAAACTGTTCCAAGTGCTTCAGATACAACTTACGCCCTCATGTTCCAGATTTCTTTCACTGTCTAGACAAAAATATATGTAAATATGATTATATGTATATATAAAATATATGTAAATATGATAATATATATTGATAAATATTGAAATTGATATATTCATATATATAGTGATATATGTATTGATAATATATATTTGAAATATATGCAAATATGATAATATATATTGATAAATATTGAAATTGATATATTCATATATATAGTGATATATGTATTGATAATATATATTTGAAATATATGCAAATATGATAATATATATTGATAAATATTGAAATTGATATATTCATATATATAGTGATATATGTATTGATAATATATATTTGAAATATATGTAAATATGATAATATATATTGATAAATATTGAAATTGATATATTCATATATATAGTGATATATGTATTGATAATATATATTTGAAATATATGTAAATATGATAATATATATTGATAAATATTGAAATTGATATATTCAAATATATATTGATATATGTATTGATAATATATATTTGAAATATATGTAAATATGATAATATATATTGATAAATATTGAAATTGATATATTCATATATATATTAATATATGTATTGATAATATATATTTGAAATATATGTAAATATGATAATATATATTCATATTAAGTATTGATATCGGTATATTGATATTGATATATGTATTGATATGTACTGATAATATATATATATATATAAATATATGTAAATATGATAATATATATTCATAATAAATATTGATATTAATATTGATAATACGTAAAAATCCGCATTTCTCTCTACCGGGTGCTGATAGCTCAGGGGTAAAATCAGCGACTGATGTCAAATCAGTCGGGTTTCGGCTTGTGGAAATCGGATGTCTAGTCACAGATAAACTGTGATACAGTGAAATAGTCTGTTTGTGGATGACAATACATAAAAAATATATGTAAATATGATAATAGGTATATGTAAAACATTTTCACTGCTTTTATTTTTTATTAGGTTGGTGCAAAAATAATATCGTTTTTGACGTTAAAAAATACGTCAAAAAACGATATTATTTTTGCACCAACCTAATAAACCCAGTTTTCTACTGCGTATTCAAGCTCTAGTTTTAAAAACAAATGGGGTTCTCATTACTTTTGCCCACACCAATTTTCCCAGATTTGTACGCTCTCAATTTTTCTCTGTTATATGTTCGTACACTAGCATTCGCCGACAAATATTCATCTTTTTCCAATAAATAGTTACATCATGTCTTCTAGTCTTACTTGGATGGACTGTCTAAATATCAAAATCTCTGTTTAGACAATTAGAGAATCCTCTGAAACACTGGATTAAATAATAATAAAATAACCCGGTGTGTGCTGTGTCGTTTATTATGGATTTCTTTACCATAAACAACAGAGTGCACTGCAATTACCATTTCAGAATATTAGAGACAATAAGTCTACACAGTTCTCTCTGTAAACAGAAGGAATGGCTGCTGAGCCTTAATATAATCGGAGTGTGGTTATATATATATATTTCTCTCCTCTGCTATCTTTGCTGTACTTAATTATTGCTTTTTAAAACGTTGTGCACGCAATTACACTTTTGCCCTCGATTGGCTCCGAAGATCGTGGGTCGAAAAGCGGTTAGCCTCTTTTTTTTTTTTTTTTTTTTTTTTTTTTTTGCTTATGTTTTTTCAATCTTGTTTCGATTCACTTTTTTTACAGTGATTTATATTGTGATTTATATTGTGATTTATATTGTTACCTTTGCTCTCCTTCGATTTATTCGTTGTTTTATTTATATACAATTTTAATATGACCGTTTTGTTAGCAGTAATAAAGTTTTGTTCCTCCTACACCATAGATTATTTAATTTCTGTTTTATGCATATATCTTTGTTAAAATTCAATTAATCACTTAGTCTCTAGTGAATTACTCCACCCTCTTAGTAATTATAGGAGAGTGACTTACTTGGAAATTTTATTAATTGTACTGATTGAATTTACACGGCTGATGGCGCTCAATGGTAATGAAACTACAATATGTTGCCTCAGTATTCCAGTACTTTCCTCGGGATTTGAGTCGATTTTAATAACACTTTCATCTGAACAGATTCGATCCTCACCTGGGTTTCCAATATTTCTAATCTCATCGAAAGACTCCTCAAAATTATTTAAAGATCGCCGATAATGTTGGAAATAATCTTTGCTTTCATATAATACAATTTTTGTACAGTTTTGCGACAAAGTTTAATTATTTTTTTTCTAACTTTTCAATTTCTGGGCGGTTTGAACTGTGCCATTCATTAACCAAACGAAATTTATTTTCTGGATTCGCCAATCAGTTCGAATTTCAACTCCCATCCAATTTTAATTGACAATGCATTAAGGCAGCTGCTCGTTTGTGCACAATGCATAATCAAATTCCAAGTGTATTTAACCGCACGCACACATGTACGGTATGTGACATAAGGCCCAGTTTAATATGGGAGTCCTCGCGCATATGGGACAAAAAAAACAAGAATTGTTCGAGCTCCTTCGGCATTTTTCTGTTTGGGGACGCCTCAGGCAGTAGAGATTAATCCTAGAAGAGAGGTACTTCCTGGATAGGAGACAGTCTCCAAGGACTCAAGCAGGTTATACTAGATTTTGAAAATGAAAAGTTTCTCACCAGGTTAGAGATGTGCATGATCAAATCTTTTCTACATTTCCCAGTGAATTACACTTGCTACCCAACCAATCATGTAAGGTTAGTGTAATGGATATCGCTACGGAAAGTAGATTCGCTGATCCGAATTCAAATTCCGGACTAGTCTTTTGTGTTCACTAATGCACTTGAGAAAAACCTGAATCCATTTTCGCAGATTTAAATTGCAGTACAAACTGGGTTCTCTGGCTATGGATAGTAGCCGGTCTAGATGGGCAGTTCTGAATTAAAAACCGATTTGAAGAGAGATGGTCTTCGTCAGACTATCTTTCCTAATTATGTCTGTTTTTTTGGTACTCCTGTCCTAAATCTTTCCATTCTCTTTTATGATTGACCCAGTTCAGATTTCTTTAGAGAAGATTTCTCAAGACCAAACGAAACTAAGTTTCCTGATGACAGAAGTTATTGTTGTAGTTCAACTCTTAGAGCAATTTTCTTTTATAATTGATACAGGGACTAAGTCACTTTTTATGCTACAAAATATAGTACTACTACTACTTTTTTACTGCGCACTTTAGTGGTATTGTTATTGCTCTTTGCAGCATTAGGCAGAATGTTGTGTTCAGTGTTTTTTACTAAATATTGTTTTCTTTTCTTTTTTCTTTTTTTTTCTTTTTTTTTTTTTTGATAAGCTGAAATAGGGCATCTTTTGTATGAGCGCCGACTACTCTATACATTGTATTTTCCATTTTCCTCAATATATATATATATATATGTGTGTGTGTGTCAGCTCATTGATTAATTGATCTACTGTCCGTTGACTCTTTATGTTATTTTTATCTACTTATTCTGCTGTCAATGCCAAGCTTTTTCCTATTATCTACACGTTTATTTACCTATTTCTCTCATATTTTCAATCTTTGCCTGTCATGCTATTCCCCTCTCTCTCTCTCTCTCTCTCTCTCTCTCTCTGACTTACGGCCATATCACGTTGAACCAACGGTTCTCGTACGATCACCAATCTTAAGCAAGGTCGAACCTGGTCGCTACCTAGATGGGTAGGGAATACCAGGTGATGTAAACTTGGATGAGCAGAAGATATAATCCATAACGGCTCAGAATTGTTAATCAGAGAGCTAATTCCAGTCGGTTTTGTTATATTCCCTTACGCGCAAATATTCTGGAGAAAGGTATGAATCCACCTCTTCTCCTCCCAGCTATGGGTTAATTAGTGAAACGTTTATCAGTAAATTATTATTATCTCCCAAAAAATTTTAAAATCTAAAGATATTTTCTGGCTTTAAATAACCTTCAAAAAGTTGTTAAACTGTAAAAAAACAAATCAATCTCTATCTATCTATCTATCTATCTATCTATCTATCTATCTCTATCACTACGTCTCTCTCTTTCTTTCCCAAATGCTATTTATTATTATATATAATGAAGAAGGACCGATTATTAAATGTTTTTTAAATAAAGAGGAGGAATTATTTTTGTCCGATTCTTATGGATAATATTCTTGGTATCCATCGATTTATATTTTGATATTTTATAAGGAAATTAAATTTTCAGTGAGTTCATACATAGATAGATAGATAGATAGATAGATAGATAGATAGATAGATAGATAGATAGATAGATAGATAGATAGAATTATATATATAATTTTATATATATATATATATATATATATATATATATATATATATATATATATATATATATATATATATATATAGGGGTATAAAGAGAAAGAGAGAAAGAGTGTTATCGAATAGGGAATAACTGGTAAGCCCTTTGGTGAGTTTCTTGTGGTGTCGAATAAGTCGTTTGATGTCAGATGGAAACTTGGAAATTTCATTTCCACAAATTCCTTTACAGGTTTTCACCCGACATCAAATAATACCAGATCAACCGGTCGAAAATCTTAATAGGTCTTCCCTGTACGTTCTATTTCATAGAACATATTTAAACGAAAGATTGCTGCCGCAATATGCCATGTTTCAAAGCATTAATAATAGATTAGCAACGAGGTCTTTCTGTTTTACTGTTGCACTAGCTAGATGCAAGCTCCATCTCTACTCTAACATTTTCTTTTCTCGTACTTCCCACCTTCCGATTTATTACTTCCATGATAACTAAAATCTATCAAAAATTTAAATGCAACGTCAATCGCCATCTTCTATCATCTTGAACACTGTTCTTTTTTGTCCTTTTCTCAATCATCTCCTTTCTCAGTCTTGTCATTCACTTTTAATCCCGGTAATCCCTTGCGTTCTAGTGGCATTATAATCGTGCTTTGGGTGAAATGATAGCAAAAAAATCCGATTCATGCAAAGATCATAGTAATTTGCAAACTAGAGTATAATTTCGTAAAAAGAGAAGTTAACCGTACAAGCGACAAAATTGTCACTTCCACTGCTGCGGACGTATTCATACGTCTTACGAAACATTCACAGCTGTCAATATATATATATATATATATATATATATATATATATATATATATAGAGAGAGAGAGAGAGAGAGAGGTAACTACACTCGTCTCGGAAAACCTTCGGTTTCTTGATTTGCTAATGGTCAAATCAATCTCGAAGGAAAAAAAAGGTTTTAAAAAAAGAAAGAGCTATGAACATGAACGTCTGTCGAAAATAATCGTACAGCATACAGGTCTAAAGCCAGCTTTAGCTGACGATCCGCTTAGGTGAAACTTTGGTAAGTTTGTCTGGCTCTCTAGGTTTAACTATATATATATATATATATATATATATATATATATATATATATATATATATATATATATATATATATATATATGGTTTTCAAGACACCATGACATGTCAATTCCTGCTGTTTGTGATATAAACTAACCAATGATTAAGGATATTTCTAAACCAGCGTAGACATATAGTAGCATATAATTTTGTTACATCTTTTTATTATATTGTGTGTTGAACTGTTGTTTAGCTTTATCTATACTGCAAAGTATCCAATAGAAACCGAAATCACAGCGTTCATGAGAAATTGCCATCAGCCTGTGTTTATAGTCATTTATTTCCACTAAACGTCAAGTTCTTGTTTGTTTGTTTTTTCCAAAAGATGCCAAGCAACTATGCTATAACAATTAAGCTGTGAAAGAGTTAAATGCCTCATCGTTGAAATTGACAAAAAGAACTTTTAAAGTCAGCAACTACCACTGATCAATTTGACGGCATCCCAATCCATTACACTTTCATAACAAAACAAGAGGCACACATATATAAATCAGTCATACAATGAAGCTACATAATCTATATATTAATATTAATATACTACCTATTTGTCAGACATTTTTATTCGCCTATCTGACGATGATATCTCTAAAGATCATAAAGATTTCCGTAATATTATTCTTGTAACGGCTGGTAACAATACAAGGACAAAAGTTCCATGCGTAAAATAATTGTTTATTTCTAGACGCAAATTAACGTTGGCCGTGTTATGTGAGGGTCGTGCAGATTTTCGGGAACATTCTACGAACGTTCAATCTCCTTCTTGCGGGGATGAAGGACTGCTTTCTACTTTGTGGGTTGGGCGTTTATATAACTCCTGACATCTGGTTGTTTTGTGTTCCTGTATGTGTGTGTATATCCTATGTTCAGCAGGGTTGACTACCTGTTTAGATGTCGGTACAGCCACTGACTTCGTTAGACACCCGATTCTGCATTTCGTGATTATCAGGATACCTTTTAGGTCAACTCTCTGAGGCCCCCCGAGGGACTGTTGCTGTTCTGATGTGACATCCAGTTCAAAAGATAAACAGAATACTAGGAAATAGGAAAATTTCGTTAGTACTAAAGTGTTATGTTAAATATATCCTTCTGTACGGCAGTGAGTACTGGATGATCTCAAAGGTGAAGAGAAGACATGAAGCAGCAGAAATGTGGTTCTACAGAAGGATGCTGGGGATGCAGTGAACCGAACATGTGTGCAACGGCGAAGTTTTGAAGAAAATGAAATGGTATTTCTTTGAATGAGGCCAGTTTATTATTTACATTTTTCGGACTATCATCATCATCATCTTTGTTGCCATATTTATCACAACGTTTCGGCTGTAGTACGCTCCGGCCTTCTTCAGCTGGTTGGAATGTCGAACTGAACCCTTTATTTCGCTCGCTGGGGTAGACTCTTCTAGTTCCAAGTTCCATGTCTAATGGATGTCATCAGATATATCCTGTTAATTCCCCTCTCCAAGTTCTCCACCGCCTTAACCAGATATTGAACTCACACTCTTCGGGTCCTATCACTAGATCTAACGCCTCTATCGACTGCGCCATGTGTCCTCAATTGGCGCGTAGAGGAAGTAGACAACTATTAGAAGTGAGTCAAGTGAATTTCACAATGAATCTCCAACTGCAGGATATCTACCAACCTCCCCACGCGATCAGATGTTGCACAAGGCCGAATTTAATGTGGGGTATCCGATACCGTAGAACCCGTATAAAACGGGGTCGGGTAGCTGTTTTCCGAGACGAGACTCTGACGTTCGACATAGCGTCGCCTGGAATCCTCTCTGCTCGGAAGCAGAGAGTTTGACCAGCACAGCCTGAGGCGAATCTCTAACTGTAGGATATCTACAAAACCGCCCCACGCGGTCAGAAATGGCACAAGGCCGAATTTAATGTGGCGTATCCGAGCCCGTAGGCTCGGCCAAAAATTCCCCATAGAAAATCTGGGGATCCTCTCTGTCCGGAGTCAGAGAGTTTAACCAGCACAGCTGGAGACGAATTTCCAAGTGCATACCAATTTACTACTCTATTTATGTGAATGGGGACATACCCATTATCGTACGTAGGTATGCTGTAACACTAAACGACTTAGAAACAGCCCCATTATCAAAATCAGGAGAATTGAAAAAGCTAACCTTTTCTTCATTCTAAATAAGAAGTTTGACAACTCAGAACTTTCTTATTTTTATAGTAATTTACTAAGCGTAGCTTAGCTATGGCATGGATCGAACTTACTAGGCAGATGTAAGAAAATTAATTTAGTGGATACATGTGTTTGAGCAGACGTTTTGTTTTTGATTTTTTTTTTGTTCTGCTTTTTGTTTTGTTTTGTTTTTTGTTTTTTACAGTATATTTTCGTCTTCTGTCTTGAGGCTTTTCAAGAGTTCTGAATAAAGAAGGGTTCCGTTTGGCAATCTTGATATATTTGGGAAAGATAGTAGAATAATCAAGAACATATACCGGCAGCAAACTGCCAGCATACGGATAGAAAATGAGTTCAGCAAATTTATAAAAATAGAAAGGAGTACAAGACAAGGAGGTGTCCAAGGCGATTCTGAGAGAACTAGAAATTCTATCAGGATTCATCAGGATTGGCGGCCACAATCTTAACAACATAAGGTATGCAGATGACAGCGTTGATAGCAGATACAGAAAGAAAGCTACAAAATCCCCTACAGATGGTATTGACGGTAAGCGAGAAGAAAGGATAAAACATCCACTGCAAGAAGACAGAATGCCTGGCTGTTAACAAGAGGATGAGCCCAAAGTGCGAATTACAAATCGGAGATAACAAAATCAAACAAGTGCGGAAATTTAAATATATGGGAAGTGTTTTAACAGAGGACGGAAAGATCGACTCTAAAATTTGAAAGCCTATCGGGCTGGCCAAGGAAGTATTTCAAAAGCTAAACAGAATACTAGGAAATAGGAAAATTTCGTTAGTACTAAAGTGTTATGTTAAATATATCCTTCTGTACGGTAGTGAGTACTGGATGATCTCAAAGGTGAAGAGAAGACATGAAGCAGCAGAAATGTGGTTCTACAGAAGGATGCTGGGGATACAGTGAACTGAACATGTGTGCAACGGCGAAGTTTTGGAGAAAATAAAAACAAAAAGAAAAATACTGATTTTCTAAGCGTAGCTTAGATGTGACACAAAGCCGAAAGTATGGTGCACCGAGTGAAGATCGAACTCACTCTCCAGTTGTAACTGTTTTAACGAGACAAGTTTGCTAACTATTGCACGGCCTCGAAACGCCCAACAAAAACAAGGAAAATAATACTTAACATCAGGAAGAGACAGCTGAAGTTTCTAGTGTATATAATGAAAAAGGAGGGCTTGAAAAATCTGATATTCACAGGTCAGATAGAGATCAAGTGGGACAGAGGAAAACAATGCATAATATACTTGGTGAGCTTAGGGTTTAGGAGAAATAACAGAAAGACAAAGTTTATTAAAAGAACAACACAACACAATAATAATAATAATAATAATAATAATAACAACAACAACAACAACAACCCGCGTTCCTTTTCTATCACGGGAACAACTATCAAACATTGAATCAATTAAAAGCAGGCTATTTATTAAAAATATATGGTATAAACTTCACTGTTAAACGAACTAAGATACTTCATTCTACCAAACCAAATCAAATTCTAGCTTTAATTGACTCTGAAAATTTAATTCCTAACATTCCTTTAAATTATGCCTTCTTCTATGGAATAACGCCCAAATTATTATACTTTGAAAACAAAAGACTCATCAGACATATATGCCTGGTATATCGATGACATATTTGGTTAGATAAAAATCTAAACAAATCCTTTGAAAGAAATTTCGTACTTAGTTTCACATATGAGATCAGTCCCCACAAAAAAATCTGGAACCCTTATTTAATGATCAAATCTTTATTACATCAGATTACAAAGCAAAACATACCAGTAATGGCTCCAGTCTCCTTAACTCCCAAGGCGCATCCGCTTGCCGATAAAAGACAGCAGTCCGAAACACATAACCTTATCAGCCGTACTAAACCAATCTCTTTCTCTAAAACAATTTCCTATAAAGAATTATCTAATATTAAAGAAACACTTCATAATTATGACTTTCCTAATCAAATCGTTGATGAACAGATAAAATTATTTTTAGAGACAGTCATAACATACAAAATAAACCCGATTTAGACAACATAAATGTTATCAACTTATTTTACTGTAACCAGATGCATTCTATTAACATAAAAAATGTAAAAACACTGAAGATTTGTAATCCATAGATAAGACATTGATGGGTGCATGCGCCTTCACGGTCTAATATTTTCCACTAACACGAAATGAAACGATTATATTGAATCAATTGCTAGGTCTGCTGCTAGGAATGTTGGTTCACTATATTGTGATAGGCATTTTTTTCCATCAGAATATATCACGCATCTTTACAAATCTGTCCCTGCGTCGAATATTGCTACCATATTTGGTTTAAGGCTTCTGCTATGTATCTAGATATTCTTGACATAATCCAGAGAAGAATCTGCAACGTAATCGGTACTGACCTGGCATTTTGGCTTTCCCACCGTCTTAATGTTTCTACTCTATGATTTTTTTTATAAATTCGTTTATGGTCATTGTTTTGATTAGTTTTCCTCTTTCCTACCTCAACTTCATGAATTTACTCGTAGTATCAGACTGGCAGCTAAATCTCATCAGTCTAAGTGTAATTTCTATGCTACTGATTTCTTCTCTCTCACTTCTCACTTGTGTAGTTCCCTTCCAATTTCTTGCTTCAACTCCGATCTTCAAAAATTCAAATGTAACGTCAATCGTCATTTTCTGTCGCCCTGAATCCGGGTCTTTTAATGTTGTCTCTCGATTAAATATTTTCTTAGTTTCTTTCACTTTCAGAAATTCATTGTAACATCATTGCCTTTCTTTGAGTGAAATGATTAATTAAAAAATTAAAAAAAGTAATATATATCATATTTTTTGTTCAGAAAAACTTGGGACATAACACATCATTTTTGCAAGTTTCTTTATATATCCCCACCTGACTTCAAACGACTTATTCGACACTTGGAGAAACTTACCAAAAAGGATTAACAGAATATTTGTCTATTCTATTTAATATAAAGGATTATCGCCTAATTATACTATTATCAGTCCGACTTAATTCTCAAAATGTAAACAGTGGAGTTTTTTTCTCTCTGCTGGATCGATAACCTTTATTGGTTGATTCATTCATTTATTTTCTACCGTTTATCAACCCTTTGCATGTTATTTAAAGCCAGAAAACATTTTTAAAATATGAGAATTTCTCTGTAGATAATAATGGTTTAGATACAAGTCTCAGTAATTGACACATAGCTAGGAAAAAACGTGAATTAATATTTTGCGCCTAAGTGAATGTATCGAACCCAACTGGAATTGGAACTCGCCTCTTCGATTAGCCATTCTGCGCCATTTCCATTACACCAACTGCACATCCCAGCTTATCTGGTATTCCCAAGCAGTCACCCATCTAGGTACTGACTAGGCTAGATGTTGCTTAACGTCGGTGATCGCACGGGTACCGGTGTTTCAATATAATGTAGTCTTAAGCCTCCAAATTTTTTCACCCTTTAATGCTCTTTGAAAATTTCATTTCGAATAACTGTAAATTGACATTAATTTCAAAGAATAAATTGAGAAATTTCCTAACTACACCGTTGTGTACATATATTATTATGGTAACTGGTTAGAACGTTCAATTTTTGACCATGAGACCCGTGTTCGAATTTCACCATTGTCGATTTGTCAGAAAGGTGATTTCTTGATGGCATCGGTCTGTGGGGAGGTGATCATAATGTGCGACCCCTTTGGAAAATACTGAAAAACCATGCCACCTGGTCTTGTTCAGACTCTTATTTGCTCCAGATAATACGATCCCTCTCTTCCAAATCTAAGTCCGCTAAGGATAGTTGCAGTAAAAACACAGCAAACACAGATTTACCTGAGCAGGTGTCTGCAACAGGGATTGCCTAACCCCTCTACTAGAGAGTCATCCTCGGCTACAAACGGCCAACCATTACATATATATATATATATATATATATATATATATATATATATATATATTACCTGATTATCATAGAATGACATTTGTGCGATGCATGCTTACCGAAGCTTAATGTTAGGTTTGATTTTAAGAGTGAATGGGGTGGTGAGGAAGACATATATATACATGTGTGCGTGTGTGTGTGTGTGTGTGTGTGTGTGTTGTCGGTTTACTGAAAACACGTCGGCGTGACCCACTTCCCAGAGTCAGTATTCTGATGCTTGATCTTTTAAATACCGATTTTAGGAAATAGACCGGTTTACCGAGAACTTTTCAATGCCCCTCCTATATTCATCATAAAATTCGAAAATAAAATTTCTGTTATTTATTCATTTTCTGCTTGTTCTTATCCATTGAGCAATCGATTTCTCCCTTTCTCATTCTCTGCCATGTTAATAAATCGATATTCATATTTATTTACCAGGCAATAATTCTTTCCCTTTCTTTCTTTCTTTCTTTCTTTCTTTCTTTCTTTCTTCCTTCCTTGCTTGCTTGCTTCCTCCAATCTCCTTTCTCTGTTTTTTTCTTTCTTTCTATTTTTCTTCGCTGGTTCTTTTTCTCATGACCTTTCCCTTTCTCCTTTCTTAGCAATTTTATTTTTAGATTTACTACGTTTGCAGATATTTGCGAATCCCTGCCCCAAGTCTTTTGCATTAGGCCCATTTCTTCTCGCCCATTCACCAATGAATCACCATCAAATGAACTGTGCAAGTGAATAAATACCTTTCACTTACACAACTGCCAGCCCACGTTTTCTTGATCGCTTCGAATTCAACAATATCCACACCCTCATATATATATATATATATATATATATATATATATATATATATATAAAGTTGTTAGTCTATTTTTATTGATGGAAGGGGACTTTTTTACGCTGTTTCTTATTCTTTCTTTATTTTTTTCATCTATATTTCTATTAGAAAATATTTTCCTTTCGTTTTATATTATTATTTTCTTTCTTTCGTTCTCCCTTTTCGATAGCAATATTTCCATGTTATCAACTTTCTTTTTTTCATATTTTTGTTTATACTAGAGACGTCTTCGTTTACCCTTCTTTATTCCATATATTATATGGATTTTTATGGTTATTTATTTTATCTGTTTCTTTTCTATATTTTTAGAGCAGGTAACATTCTTTACCCTTTCTCAGATGTATGTTGGCTCTACACGTTCTTTAGAATTCGTTCGTTACTTTTTCTCTTTTTTTTTTTTTTTTCTTAGCCCTTCAATGACAGAATCTCCACATTTGGTGTTAACATCTCGTCATTAGTCATGACAGACGTGATTGGAATTTGTCCTTTGATTGACCCTAATTGTATGCAAGGGTGATGTTAAAATACTTTAAAATTAAATGGTTCAAACGGACTATTCTATCCAAATCAGTATGCCAAACGGCAAAGTTTAGCATAGGACCAGGTAAAAATCGATGTGCCAAGAGGACATTTTTTACTTAACACCGCTATTAATGTATACGCCCTCGGTAACCATTATTGTTTTAAGAAGTTAGTTTTAGAATATCAAAATCGTACCAGATGAAACTAAATTTATACATTTTACAAAAATGTTAAACACTATTCAATTTGTATCTGTCTATATTTCTAAGATGAGGTGTAATGTACATTATTTACATTATGCGGACTATTATCCTCATCTTTGTCGCCATATTTATTAAGTTTCGGCCGTTGTACGCTCCGGCCTTCCTCAAGGACACATGGCAGAGTAAATAAATGCGTTGGTTAGATCCAGTGACATGACCCAAAGAATGTGAGTTCAATACCCGATTAAGGCAGCGGAGAACTTTCAGAGTGAAATTAACAGGAGATAACTGATAACTGACATCCATTAAAACATCGCACGTGGAACTAGAACTAGAACAATCTACCCCAGTAAGCGAAATAAAGGGTTCAGTTCGACATTCTAACCACATGAAGAAGGCCGGAGCATACAACGGCCGAAACGTTGTAATGAATATGGCGACAAAGATGAGGACAATAGTTCGAATAATGTAAATAATGTACTATTCAATTTATCAATATAATGAATATTTATTCCTCTATAATTGGTCTTACGGCTGCATCACATTGAAACACGGTACGCTCACCGAAGTTAAGCAATGTCGGCCCTGGTCAGTCAGTACCTAGATAGTTGACCGCTTGGGAATACCAGGTGCTATAAGCTTGGACGTTCAGATTGTGTAATGGATAATGAGTCGGAATTGTAGTGCCGAGTTCCAATTCTAGTTGGGTCAGTTATATTCACTTCCGTGCAAATACCTTTGGGGAAAAGTATGAATCCACCTCTTCTCCCCCTAGCTATTGGTTAATTAGTAAGACTTGTATCTCTAAAACTGTTATTAAATTGTAAAAATTAATCCGAACTACATAAAATTAAATTTTTAGTTTGCTTTTGGAAGTTTGGGATATAGTTTTAACTTTCAAAAAATAATACTTCTCACAGTAATTTTATATGGTTATAAAAAAAAAACTATGTATAAAAATTTAATAAAATGATAATATATGAATCTGAATTTTATACATTTATTCTTGCTGTGATTAACAATAATAACATCAAAGTATATGTTTTAATTTTTAAGGGGAGTTCAGTTAGCTATTTAGTTTAATACTATTGTTTTATTAGAGTTCTCAAAATAGCTTTTTGGTACAAAATTAAATTACCGAGGGAGTATAAGGTAATAGCAGTGTCAAAAGAAAAACGTCTTTTTTACTGCATGCCTTTGAAGTTATTTTACCCAAAATTTTAGCAACACTGAAATGCGCATTCGTGTTCAATAATACATACTTCTGCGCAACAGTAAACAAATGGCGACTATTTTGTGATATTGGTTTGTTGTCACCATTCCAATGTTTATGGAACATTGGCTGTAAAACATCTTTGAGCAATGATGACAGGCAAAAAATTGTTTACCTGCTTAATCATCGTAAAATATTTAAAATTCCTTTCAAGAGACCATCCAGTGATCGTGAAATTTGTTACAAACGTAGCTGCATACAGAGCACAACAAGATACTAAAATCCTTGACTTTGCCGCGTCGAATGGAAACTTGAGGATGTGTAAGCGCCAAAATCAGAGTAACATAGATTTATTCGAATTCAATGTGGTTCGAAACGGGCCTAAAACGTCACTCTGCCACACACTGATGAGCTTAGGAACGTAATTTAATTAATTAATTGTTCACCCTACTTTGTAGTTGAATCGCCTTTTTAAGCATAAGCAATAAACCAAATACATTTAAACCAGCTCGTCAGATAAACAACTATACCTCTCAACTTTATTTTTCTCTAACATTTGTGGTATTCGTATCAGTTTCTGCAGTGTGGAATCATTACTCTTGGAAGACATTTCAGACATCCTATCACTTCTTAAAATTAATCTGAATTTATCAATCTCTTCCACATAATTTTTTTGCTTCTCTCTAACTTCCTCTCTTCCAGAAGGTCTATAGTGTCCACATGAAAGGTCTTGGTGTCTATGTTCGGGAACATCTCCCACTGGCAAGTGAGTCTCCGGACTGTTCTTAAATGTGCCTCCGACTTTCACTACAAAACCCAGTCAGCTATCTCTTCTTTCTTTACTGTTCTCCTTCTTCTCATGACTGCTGCATTCTAGATAGAATTTCTGATAGTACAGATAAGGCCTTTTCCCTACATCCTTCTGCAAATATCTTTGTATGTCGGTGACTTCAATGCCAACCATGTCAATTGGCTTAATCACTCTAAGGCCACTAACCTCGTTTGTATGCACACCTTGAATTACTCAATCTCTCACTCAAATAGTGGATTTTCTCCCACCTTTCCCCGGTAATTCTGACGGACACGCTTCTCTAATTGATCCCTTCCCTACCTCCATTCCAGACTTATGTCGTGAACTGCAGCTTTGTCCTCTTGATAACTTCGATCATGCAATAGTGTCTATAGATACCTCTTTCTGCTCTTCCATCAGTCTCGAACCTCCCATTAACAGAATATATTTCTGTCATCAATGCACTGATTGGGATTCGTTTCGTGATTTCCTTCACGACTTCTCTTGGAACGATATTTTTAATCATTCTGTTCTGCCACTGAGCTTTCCTTCTAGGTAAAAGTCAGCATCGAAGTTATCGTCCCGTCCAGAGTGACAGACCTGTTTGTAACAGTGTAACACCTTCGTCGTGGTCAGCCCGGGGTGAATCCTGGTTTGATCAATGGAGTGATCTCTTCGAACCTGACCTGTCCTACATCACGTTGTGAATGATTGATTATAAGAAGGCCAATATCGATTCGTTGCTGCTATCTTCGTATTGGGCTGGTCCAAGTCGAGTGAATTCGTACAATAAAAAAAACAACACTCGAAATATATATAAAATACATTTACTATTTTTATATCGAATACTGCACAAAATGGTTCGTTAGTAGTTGTTAGTGTCTAGGTGTGAGCATACAGGTTTTTGTCGACCCAACCCGTTCCTAAATCGGATGCAACACTTGGGTAAGCTAGTAAGTTTTGGCTTACGGGGTTAGCGAAATTTTTTTTACTGATTTGGTAAGTTTGGCTCAAGGCTGAAGTCGAAGGTTCTTGTAATCGGCAGGATCGTGGAATCTCTCAGCGACCTCCGCCACTTTTTCTTCTGTCTCTTCTTAGCTCTCATCTGTCAACTGCCTGAATTCGCTTTGCGCATTCGTATTTATGGACTCCAACTAGAAACCGGTGCGGGGCAAGATTTAGTTTGGGTTTCAATGAATCCCCTGATTTCCAACAAAAGTCCATTGTTGTCTGCCAAAGCAAAACTGGTGTAGGGGTAATATGTAGTTGGGGGAGGTGTTGAATTGGTATTACATCCACCTGTCATTTCTATTGCTTTTGGTCCTGAGAAATTAAATTACTTCATAATTTTGAGGAATTGCCCTTCTCTCATGAGAGATGGGTGCAGACATCGCTCTGCCTGGTTAGTTCTACTTTCTCCTTTTACCATCTTCCACCAGTGCTCTGCAGTGGGCGTGGGCAGCTCCTTCAATCTCCTTAATATCTTGTCTGTGCCTGCTCCCCTTCAGTGGGTGCAGGTAGTTCCTCCTCCTTTCTTGATTTCTCTTCTGCGACTGTCACTGCCACCATTCGGTTGAAGACTAATTAAAAAAAATATTATTCCAAATGCTATCACTTCATAAGTGAATTGAAACAATTGGCTTTCTCTCCTTTGACCCAAGAGACACTTTCCCAGGGAAAATTTTGCAACTCACATTATGGTGACAATTCGTTTGACCGAAGGTCAACATATCTGCGGGTGTTCAACTTATTCTTTTCAATCCTGACATCTCTGCAAAAAGATTTTATTTGAAACTAGCATTTAACCGAATTCCCCGCATGTCGATTTCACAGGCGTTGTTTGTCGAATAATGTCAACACTTGGCCCGTCCTACAAACTAAACATTGCCGGTCTTCTGGTTCATTTTATAAACCTCAATTGTCTGGGAAGCAATTGCTATCAGTCTATCGTTCATGATATTCATTTAACCCTTTCCATTGTAGTTTATTATTCAATATCCCATTTTCGTTGATATTCCAAATCTGTATTATTATTAATTACCAGCGACCCAAATAGTGTTATACAGACGTCTCTTCGTCATTGCCCGGAATGAATGCAAGCGTGTCCTCACTATATGGCTGATAGAATGAGACACCGTATAGACTCTCATAAGTTTGGTTCTAGAGATTACAGTCGGTTCTGCAATAGCGTGCTGAACAATAGTAAATACTCAGTTCCCCCTTTTTTAATTAATTTCAAGTACTGACATCTACTGCAGATAAGGAAGAGTGCTTTACGATGAGGTTTTCTTCCAAATCTACTATCAAATTATCTGGAGTGCCTCTGCCATATTTTTCCCCGAGAACGGAGGCTCTACTGATTGATACGCACATAACCCCGCCATTAGTTTCTGATATCATTTCTACATTAGATCCCCACAGAGTAAGCGAATCTGACGGGATCCCTGCCGTCGTTCTAAATACATGTCCTGGATCCTGTTCTCTCCAAACTTTACAACAAATGTCTCGCTGCTTCCTATTTTCCAGGTTGTTGAACGTTCTTCTCTGTAGTTCATGTTATAAAGAACTCTGGAGAAGCCTCTGAACCCCCCACCAATTATCGCCCGATTTGTCTCTTACTTCTTTTCGGTAAAATCTAATTAATTCAGAATTGGTGAAGCATTTTACATCGCACGACCTCCTTTCGTACAAACAATATAGCTTCAGTTTCGCCAGGTCGACCGCCGACGTGTTAACCATCACTGAATTTGTCTATCAAGCTTTAGATAAGAAAGGCGAAGTTCGAGCTGTGACTCTATTACAAAGGCGTTCGTCAGGATTTAACATTCTTACGGCCCCTCAGCAGTCTTGATCCTTTCATAGCGTTTCTGCTCAGTTGAAACAAACAAAAGTTTATCTGTGCTCCCTAACAAGAACCACGTCACTTAAAGACTACCAACAGCAGCAATAACTAAAATGGATAGCACATGTAACTCGAACAGTGACATTATCAGAATGTTAACGTCCCACACCACTTCAAACAAAAGATTAGGAAGGAAGCCCCCACCTATACTGGAAAGAGAAATAAAAGTTACAGGACTTGAGAAACCTTTTTTCTTGAAAAAAAAAAGCTTCTTGTCTCGCACTTCTAACGGGGCGAATACTTGACTTAATCCAATCATTCCTGACAAATCGTGTAATGAAGATCATGCTGAATAGACATACTTTCAGATCAATTCATACACAAGTAGGGGTCCCCCATGGGTCTATCCATAGACCTATGCTGTTTCTGATCTTCATTAATGATCTCGCCGATGTCATTATTAGGCATTTATGCAGATGACACAACCATTTAATCTTGTCTTAGTTGCAAGTCGGACAAACCGGACAAAACTGCTTTCATTTAATCCCCACAGAAGAGATTTTCTGTTGCCATCAGCATGGAACCTGGTCAGTACCTAGATGAGTGACCAATTGAGAATACCAGGTGATGTAATGGATAATGAGTTGGAATTTTTAATCGAAAAGCCGACTTCCAATTCACGTTGGGTTCATTATATTTACTTACGTGCAAATACCCTTGTAAAAGGTGTGGATCCACCTCTTCTCCTTTCCAGGCCTAGGTTAATTAGTAAGACTTGTATCACTAAACCATTATTATCTAAAAAAAATGTTATAATCTAAAAATATTTCTGGCTTTAAATAACCTGCAAAGGATTGATAAACCGTAAAAAGCGAATCAACCAACCAAATGAAGATTATTATTTGAAATCAAATTAATTTTTTCAATCTAAATCAACTATTTTCTGAAATTAGAGTAATCAGCTTTACTAACAAAAATGAAAGTTTGAAAAAGCTTTTAAATTTTAACTCATATTATTAAAATTATTTTCTATAACAAAATATGGAAATAATTCAAGAATGATGATAATTAAAATTATTAATTTCATACGCAGAACATTTATTTTATCACTTTGAATGTTATTTTTAGAAGTCGCATTGTTTATTAAATTGATCAGATATGAAAATTTCGAGTCTATGACGAGAAGGATTTTGTTTAAAGGCACTATTCAGAATCGTTTGCTCGTAAAGCCGCCTCTTCGCCGAGTCGGTTAAAGCACGTCGGCACTAACAACGCTACCCTTTTCCCTGCTGGACACATGTTCAAATCCTGCTGGAAAGCCCTAATTTTTTCTTTAATAAGATTTCTAGAATTTTTAGGCCGGTAGACGAAAATAAATAAATGTACATTTTAATAAATAAACGGTACGTCTACTCAAATATATAAATATAAAAAAAATAATGTTTGAAATGATAAAATTTTTCGGATTAATAAATTAAAAAAATGCATTTAACTTTTTTTTTTTAAATCACCGAAAATACGCGGCGATTTTCTAAGCGTAGCTTAGATGTGCAGGAGTTCGAAAGTTGGGGGGGTGCCCAATGAGGATCGAACTCATTAAATGAGTCGTAATTATTTTAGCGAGACAAGATTGCTAACCATTACACCGCAGTGAAGTGCCCTAGCGCGATAATTATGTATGAAAAGAGAAAAACGGTTTCTAAAATGTTGAATCCCACCTTTTATATATACAGGGTGCGGTAGAAATACCTCCCACATATACCTCCCAGAAATATTTCCCACAAAATGATAAGACATTATTGCGAGGAAGACACCATTGCCACTAATGTCTTACGGTTATAAGGGAAGTAATCCTGGGAGGTATCTGTTACAATTGATGTCGCCATTGTTCTCATGTTTATTTCCTTATTCCTTTCAATATTTATCTTTCTTCTTTTCCGTTATTTTTATCTTTTCTTCTTTCTTTTCCCGTTTTTCTTCGTCTTTCTTCTGCATTTCATTTAGCTTTTCTGTCATGTTATTTTCTTTATTTTTAAGCATTTACTTTCTTCAATTTTCTCATCTCCGCTTCCATTTCATATTCCGTCTTTCTTTCATTCTGTTACATTATTATTATTATTATTATTATTCCTCCTCTTCTCCTTCCACTTCTGTGTGCCGTGTCCCTTCAGGACGTTCGTGACTATGGATCTCCACTATTTTCTCTTCTTTGTAGCTCTTAATAAATTTTCTCTTTTTGTTCTGCCATTCACTTACGTCAGGTCGATCATGCGTTTTCTTGTCCTTTCAATATGTCCTACGAGAGTCAAATTTTCCAATCCATCTTATGTGCTCTAGAAATTTCAACTGTCTCTTTCTGATGTTAAGTGTCTATTTTGCTTCCATATATCCATCTTAATTTCCGCTTCCGTTTTTACTTCATCTCGTGCCTCCTTCTCTTCCCTCATTATTCAACAATTTCCACTTATTTTTTTTAAGTTGTCTTTCACTGCTTTTTTACTTTTTTTTTTTTTTTATCCACATCCACTTTGTTTCTACCTTTTCCACGTTACTATTCTTTTTTCTCTACCTTTTTTCATCGGTTTTCTCATCTTCTTTTTTATATTCTCATTTTTTTATTTTCTTGTCGCATACACTTTCTTCCTATTTTGTTGATTCTAATATTCTTTCCCTTTTTGAATTTGCATTTTTTTTCGCATTTATTCGCTGTACACGGTAATCCATGAAATCTTACTCCATATCGTTCTTATATAAAACTATTTAATTTTTTTTTATTTTATCTTCTGTAACGGTTTCTAATATTGTTTGACTAGCAGACAATTGGCAACATGTATTTTTCTCTGACATAAACTCTCTGCAAGCGTTCTTTGAATTCTTTTTCGTGATAATATCAATTTGGGTTTGTTTTGGAAATCATGTGAAAGATTTACACAATTCAGTAAAACAATTCTTGAAAATATTCAGGCGTATTTTTTTATTTTTTTATTTTTTTATTTTTTTTGTTAAATTCGTATTTATTCAGACAAGCGTAGACATAAGTATACATATTTAAATCTCAAGGGAAACATGGATCTTGAAAATATTCTTTAAACTAATATAGAATTTCAACAATGCGCTACATCGCTAAACTGTATCGCAAGTACATATTTCTTTGAATAAAAGCATATGTACAAATCACTATCTATAAAAAGGCAGGATGTGTGTGTGTGCAGCGAATGCACGGCCGCAATTTTCGGCGGATTTGCACCAAAATTTACATGCACATGATCAAAGTTATCGGGAAGGCCAAGACCGACTTTGCATTTCCCAACTCCCATCGATAGTGGAAATAATCGATTTTTTCATGCTTCTATGGCAGTTTTCATGTAGTTTGCGGCCATTTTGTACTGGCCAGAGTGAGAGCCAATAGCTGGCTGCCACGAATAGGCAGGAAGATTCTATTGGCCAACTTGAGAGCCAACAGCTGACTGACACGAATGTTAACTAGCATGCAAAAACATCTTCCCTCAGTATATGTATATATATATATATATATATATATATATATATATATATATATATATTATAATTATTTTTTTAAATAATATGATTTCGTCGCTACACAGGAATTACCATGTTTCAAAACAGAAGCTAAAATCTTCCAATTCAATAATCCATTCGTATAATCCAAGTGAATCCTATTAACAGAATTTGAAATTTTAAACATTAAATATTAAATGTTAAAACTGACTCACCAAAAAGCGCCCAATGTTTATTTTCTAAACAGAGCAAAATATTTCATACGATTGGAATTAAGACACCATTAAGACACCATTAGTTAATGATCCTTTTCACCTGTCTTTCTCCTTTTAACCATTTCTATTTCAATAACCTACAACCATTGAAGAATCCTGTGAATTTTAAATTTACAATTCACTGGTGAAAATGATCATTAACTAATAGGCAAAAATAGTTCTTATATATTACTGTTATCCGAACATGAAAACTTAAAATTTCGTGTTGACGTAAAGATGGTCAATCATCCGTTGAAAGTATCAATATGATACTCATTCAATAAACCCCAAACCTACCTCCTCAGCATCTAGTATTATATATAAAATAATGCAACAGTATTACTGAGTATGGCGGGTGGAGGGAACAGAGGATGCGTGTTAAAGAAGTTTATGTTTATTTTGAAAAATGGAGATTGAATGCACAGTTGAAAACCACTTTTGACTGTAAACTTATAGACACACCTAATAATTATATCCAAAGCTACTCGCTGACAGTTTGACGACGCTTCATTGAAAAATCAAATTTCAACCAACTAAGTTTCTTTTCAGTGGTGCTGTTTTAATTCCGGGTAGCGCACCTGTGTATTAACGAATATCTCTACGTCTTCGGGCGAAAGTCTCTATTTTGTGAACTTTTCTAATTTCCTTCATCCCGTCTTGTTTGTCTTTCATTTTAGCTTCTTATCATTTTCTTTCTTAAATTTTGTCTCTCTTACTTTTGTTTTCGTCTTTTTTTTTTTTGTCTTTTTTTTGTTTTTTGTTCTTTTCATTTTTGCGCAGTTTCAGTGAACTTTTGTTTCTAGTTTCAACGTTGGAAATATGCATGCGCATATATTAGAAATGCTTTTGTTTTTGTACATCCGTGCTTTCTTTCCGAGTTGTGCTTTGCGCACATATATTAGCACGCAAATGCGCTCCTCCTCTAGTGCAAGGATTATCAGGATCATATCACAAGTTGAGTTCGATTCGTATTGGCTATCCCATTATGCACTAAGCTATGTTTATTAAAATTACATATAAAAAGCATGTGCTTAATTTGAGCGTATTGAGGTAGAATTTTTTTTATATTTTTGCAAGTTTGATTGAAGGCTAACGAAAATTCTTTATTTTATTTTATTGATTTATTTATTTTTATTTATTTTTTTATTTTTCATATTTTACTTTACTAAAATTTGGTCATTTTTATTTTTCG
The DNA here is from genome assembly GCA_963932145.1 of Acanthosepion lycidas. Classification (NCBI taxonomy): domain Eukaryota; kingdom Metazoa; phylum Mollusca; class Cephalopoda; order Sepiida; family Sepiidae; genus Acanthosepion; species Acanthosepion lycidas. Next base: position 98,396,858 of record OZ010571.1, read on the forward strand.
TTTCCGTGCAGAATTTGAACATAAATAGTCTTATGTCTTCAGGTTATTTTCGGCTTTCATAAGCATTATGCATAGTCAAAGAATTATGTGTATGTTCATAGAATGTGTCCATATGTGTATATAGTGTTTTTTGGAGGTTTTTGCGAGGGCGTCTTCATACGCGATGGGTGTCAGTTTTTTTTACAGGTAACGTCTCTACACACATTGCTTCATTGTATCATGCTGTGTTTTATCATTATTCTTATCTATCTATATAAAACAGAGGATGTCTGTGTGTCTGTCTGTGTGTCTGTCTGTGTGATACCTTTTCAATCTAGATCCATCCAATCGATTTTGACCAAACTTGGCACATGCAGTGTACAATGTAAGAGATATGTTCTTAGCGTAAAAAATCAATAATCTATAAATCCGAATCAAAATCGATAATTCAACATTTTTCCTACGATTTCGTTCAGAATCAATATCTAGGTTACTTACATCATGACGAGCTCAACGATACCTGATTTTCATTTCTACGCTACTGCGTTTAGCGAAAACCCACGATAAACGAAAAATCGATTTCAACACAAATCGTTTTCAGCACAAATTTTAAAGTAAAAACTCCGACAATTTTCAAGCAATCTAATACAAACTTCACTCAATTGTAGCCAACAATAAGGTGATTGCTTAGCAGTCATTTAACTTGATAATTGAGTCCACCCATATAGTGAAAACCTGCGTAAATAGCGAAAAATGGCGATTTTTACTGGTTTCTTTCTTAATTTTCGTTGATCTTTCAACCAATCTTCATCAGACATAACAATTGCTTTATAAAAGTGTCCTCTTTTACATCCCTGGTAGCACACTGACAAATTGAATTTCAAAAACTCTAAAATAATTGTTGTATGAAGTGGCTTTTCATGTTGCCTGTTTTACCCCATCATGTCCTCGGCTTCGATTGAATAAATACAGACTACTTCTGTTATAGCAGTAACTGCATTAATTCAAAATGATTTTAATGAAAGTTCTTTAAAATAATTGGAGAAGATAGGCTCTGTTACATCTAAACATGATGCTGATTTTGCTCTATTCTAATTGAACGCTTTTTCTTATCGACCAGCTGGTTATAACTGCTAGTTAATAATAAAATATATTTAATTTTTTCCGAAATTGACTTAAATTTTATTGATCTTGCAGTTTTTTATTTGTTATTATTTTCATTGATAGTCAAGACTCCTATAATTTGTAGTCATTTATTACAGATTATATTGAATAGTATTTTTGTGTTATGGATAAGGATTTGTCGGATGCCTTGTGTTGACGCAAGAAGACATGATACTTAATGAAAACAAAACGACAGCCACCGGTGTGTAAAGACACGACACTAGCAAGCCATTAACGAATCACAAGGCATACCTATAAACACAAGCATATCAAGAGACAAAATTATTTTGTTTTTTAGATGTTTCAATGCTACTGAATGTGTTCAGAAGACGTTAGTCAATTTCTGCTCAAATTCTCTAAATAAACTAGAGAAATTATGCTTAGAAAATTAAATAAGAAAGAGAAATTTGGTTGGTCTTCACCTAAACGCATACTTAGGTGTTTTGTGTTATCGGTAAATTTGCCAAATTCATAATTATTTTTATTTTATATTATTTTTTAACGGGTACTTTCGAATGTTGATACATTCGTTTTCGAGGATTGTACTGTGAATATCTCTAGGGAATCAAGCAACATAAATTAATCGCTTACCAACAATAATTTATATTATAATTATTATTATTATATATTATTATAACAATAATATTATTAATAATAAAGATTAGCTTTATAGAAATTTAAGAAAATAATATAAGCAACCAACTTGATATAAACAAAAATAAAGACTCCATTAAATTGTTTTATTATAACCAGATGTATCCTAATTATAAACAAGGGGAAAATTATAATCCCTCTGTATATAAATGTTATTGATCCTAACAAATACCAATTCACCAATTATTATAATATTAGGTTGGTGCAAAAATAATGTTTTCTCACACATGTTAATACGTCAAAAAACGATATTATTTTTGCACCAAACTAATAATTCAAAACGTCTAATCTAATTTCAGTATGGAAATATTGTTCCAAAAGAATAACATTCTCATAGCATTTTTTCGGATTACATCTATATTTTCGTTGTCCTCTTATTACCGAGAAGTAAAAAACAAGAACAAATCTATTTCCATACCTATATATACCGGATATATTATATATATATATATATATGATTATAGCCGAAAGGGCTCAGAATAATATATATATATATATATATATATATATATATATATATATATATATATATATATATATATATATATATTGCGTGTGTATGTATGTATAACACTGCGTGATATTAAGTAAAAAGTTTTGCTTGATACGGTTATGGAATGACACGCAGTCGTATCTGATTTGGTACAGCTGTGCCTCGTAATGCTGAATGATCAAGGTGGGCATCTTAACTTTTTCAAAGTTATCCATCGACCCGACCTGCTTACGGTGCCAAACACCTTTGTCAGATCAGCGACAGTGATTTATATGAAGGGTGCTTAAAATGCCTCGAGGCCTAGCGTAGAAGGAGAAGAACCTAAATCAATAAAAACTGCATGTTATTCCACATATTTTCCCCGCGGTTCGACACCCTTGGCACTTCGTTTCTAGAGCTTCTATAACCCTTCCAAAAACATCTTGATGTCTTGTCACTGAAATACTGATTTGGGGGTAGGGGTTAGACGATTAGAGAACTTTCCAGTACCTACATGCATTCGTATTTTTTTCACAGTATTTTTCTTGGTTATGTCGTAATACAAAAGCGTTTTAAATTTATTTACTGTAATGCGACATTACAACATAGGAAGATGATCTTTGGCAGCATGCAGTATTAAACTGTTTAGCAGATTTCATGCGACGATTTTGTGTGTAAATGTGATGAAGTTGCTTATTCGGTAATTTGAACTGTTCGATTTTAACCCCTTGTTTTCGTTAATTTTATTTTTATTTTATTGTTTTGTATTTTTGGGTTTTTTTTTTTTTTTTTGGAAGAAGGTATGATGTCTACGTCTTTGAAGTTCTCGGATAGCTTGCCCTTCTTTTCAGATCTCGGAAAGGATATAAATCCATGCAGTACATAAAATGTCTGCTGCTCAGCTAATTGTGCAACATTTCTTTGTGTTGGTATCCGATCCTGTTGTGGTCTGGCTGTGTTTTACGAAATACAATCGATTGCTGTATCCTAATCCGCGGGAATGGTCGTGTCAAAGGACACAGTTACAGAAAAAAATCTTTGCAAAGGTGCAATACTAACCCGTCCTCACTATACAATATCATTCGATCAAACATGCTCGGACATTTGTGAGTCACGCCAAAAATCACAGCCCTGCATCAATGTCGGAAGGTCATTAGGATGGCATTCTGTGTCATAACATAGCTGATCAGTGTGGCTGCTGCGCGACCAACCCGTCTTGCTCCATGACTAGGTACGCAGAGCAGTAGATCATTCCCGAGTTCTTGTTTTGCTTGCCAGCAGTTTCCTGCAAAGTACATTCTGTGTTCGAGTAATATTGTAGAAATATCAGGGATGGGAGCATAGAGTTATGATTTAGTTGAATACTGTCTTCAAGAGATGTAAAGAATCCGAGTGTAAGATCCACCAAGGTTAGACTTTAGAGTTTTAGTTAACGTACGTTTGAGGTTGTCTGGTAGATCCGATTGAATTTGACAGTCTCGTACATTTTTGAGTTTAAAGTCGAAACAAGTTCTTCGGAAGATGGACAACATACACAGCATCTACATTCGCACGCATAAAAACACACTAAGACCACAGCGTCACCGGCCAAAGTTGATCTCCCATCTGAACTAGATCTAACAGCCCAGAAGCTCCTTGCTTATAAGCTCTGTTGGGGCCCAACCCGTGCCGTGCTCAAGTGGAACATATATACGATCCATCGCTGAAAATACGAGAAAAATGAAATCTGCTTGTCTTACCACTCCAGAAAAAATATGACTCCACCTGTCATTCTGTATCTTTATAAGTCAGATCAGACCTCAAATGAAGTATAGCTGCAATATCTGGTCTGGAGTTGTCCAATCTTCACATTCCAATCTCGACAGAGTCTAAAGGCGTTTTTGCAGCATTATAGGCAATGACTTATTTTCCAACTTGTAGCTCCTTCCCTAGAGAGGCTGGTATTTTCATGGAAAATGTTCTGAGCGACATTCCCGAGTACGACATGTTCAGACATTTACAGCTATCACCTGTTGATATCTGTTGATATTTCTTTTGAGTCGTCTATTAAACAGGAATCTCCTATTCACAAGACTTATTTCTGTTACCAGTGTACTGATTGGGATTCATTTCGTGACTTTCTTCGAAACTTCCCTTGGATTGATATTTTTAACCTTCCTATTGAGAATTGTACCACACAGGTTTCTTCTTGGGTTAAAGCTGACATCGATGTTTTTCGGAAATACCTGGTGAAGCCACAATATTATCTTTGGTTCACACCTTCCTGTTCAACTGCTATAACCGACATGAATCACTTTTTTGACTGTACCAGTGTAATAGTTCCGATCACAATAGACGCCTTTTTCTGTTATAATCTGTTATAATAATTATAAACACGTGTTCAAAAGGCTAAGTTTTACTGATAGAATTGGTTGATTTTACTGGCGGCTCTGTAATCGTGTGTTAAATAAGAATAGGTCTCCCATTACTCCTCTCTTCATTTAATTTGAGGCATGAACATTCAAATTCTAATCTTGACTCATCTGGAGTTTCTTTGCATGATTTTCCATTTAGAATTGAGTCACTGTTGAATGATATGCATATGACTTCGTCCATGGTTTCTGCTCCCATCTATAAACTGGATCCCTACAACTGGATCCCCTCAAAGCAAGTGGACCTGATCCATGCTATAGTCCTTGAGAAGTGTTCTCCTGAACTGGCTCCTATTCCCTCTAAAGTCTACAATAAACGCCTAACTGCTTCTTGCTTTCCTGATTATTCAATATAATCCTTCATGTCAGCAGAAAATATTAGCCAGAGAATGCGCAATGTGTCAATGACTTACAGCCGCATCGCGCTAAAAACACACGTTCTCAAACGCACACCGAAGTTAAGCAACGTCAATCCAGGTCAGTACTTAGATGAGTGACCTCTTAGGAATACCAAATGCTATAAGCTTCAATGAGCGGTTGGCGTAATGGGTAATTGTAAATTGGAAAGCCTAGTTACAATTCCAGTTGGGTTCCTTATATTCACTTACACGCAAATAATCTTGGGAAAGGTATGAATCCACTTCTTCTCCCTCCAGCTACGGATTAATTAGTAGATCTGTAAAATCATTATTAACTCTCCTCACGCAAAAACTCTTGCAATCTAAAAATATTGTCTTGCTTTAAATAACCGGCAAAAGATTGATAAGCCATGAAAGCAAATCAATCAATTTTTTTCTTTCTTGTCCTTTTATAATGCTTTTTCTCTGATATCTTCGTCATTATCTACTTTGTCGTCTTCTCCGTGTTCGCCATCGTCGTCGCTTCCTTTTCTCAGTCGTCGCCAATGTCTTTTTCTTCATTGTTTTCATCGTCAATTTATTTGTTATCGTTACTTTTGTTTTCATTATATATTTATTCATTATCGTCACTGTTGTCTTTCTATTTTCGCTAAATATTTATTTTTCATTTTCTGTTTTCTGTATTTTGTCTACAAATATTTGTGTAACTATAAGAAGTTGTATTTCTTATTTAATAAATAATATTCAATAAAACAACAGAAATAAAATGTCTGACTTTCCGGAGTCTTGCGATTGGCTTTCTTTTTTCGTTTCTATTTTATTTTTATTTTTACATATTTGTTTATCGTCTGAGATCATTTTCTTCCTTTTATTTACTTCCCCCGACCCGACTTCCATAGTTTTTAGACATAATGACTAATATAGTACAATGAAAGATCGTTTTCACCAAATTCTTTTGCGTGTAAGAATAATGCATATACATTTTTTTTTTAATTTACTCATTTATATTCGATTTTATATCTCTGTGCTTAATTTATATCGTGTCTCTGGATATGAGATGATTTTCAATCATTTCTCTAACTTAATAGGCTTTACTCAGGCCAATATTTCACCATCATAATCATTTCAATAACCGGGAGGGTCATAAGGTCGCTATGCAGCTGGGCGTCGAACATGATGCACACGTGTATTTCCTTTCAAAGCTTTCTTCTACGGGTACAGGCACTTAATAATAGGCCAGAGTTCGGCAGTCGAACATTTCTAATTTTCCACTAATATGATTTAGTTAATAATCTAAAACACACTCAAAATTAAGCGCAAAGAACTTGAAAATTACCTGATTATACTCTTTCCAACTAAAAGGATAAGATAAGGCTCAGAACTAGAATTTTCCAGCAGCCTCTCCTATATTCGATTCATTTCAGATTTAATGCTTATTTTTATTCTTATATCTATTCATTCATGTTTTTGCATTGAGGATTTGTATATCATTAAAAAAATACTTTTTTATGAATTGCATAACTTCAACAATCTTGATTAAATCAACATTCCGAAACCAATTCAATTACCAGCTTTCTTTATAAACCAATTGATACATCATAGCATTGCATTTATTTTAGGTACTTTTAAACCTGAACAAACTCGGATACTTCTGCTAAGATAGATAGATAGATAGATAGATAGATAGATAGATAGATAGATAGATAGATAGATATGAATAGAGAGATAGATTGAAACACAGATAGATCGATGGATAGATAGAGAGAAAGGAGGGTAGATAGATAGATAGATAGATAGATAGATACATACATACATACATACATACATACATACATATGAATAAACATAGATAGATAGATAGATAGATAGATAGATAGAGAGAGAGAGAGAGAGAGAGAGAGAGAGAGAAACACAGATAGATCGATGGATAGATAGAGAGAAAGCAGAGGAGATAGATGAATGAATGCTGAACGAACGTTATTTTGGAAGGTTTATTTTCTTTTGTTTTTATAAATACAAATTCTATCCTTCTCGTGCGACAGAGATCGTAGCTCGAGATACGTTGGAACAGAGAGAGAGAGAGAGAGACCTTTCGTCATTTGTAGCATTCCGTCGTCCTGATTAGTTCTTTGATGGTTAATTGAGTGGATCAGCCTGTCCCGCTTTCTGGCGAAAGGTAAAGAGAACTGACCTCGCTTGTTTGCTAATACAATACTCAGAATTGTATTAATAATAATGATAATACTTCAGGATAATACCTAGGTTTAATAATACATGTAAGCATCTATATTGCATATAATTACACACTAAACAAGTAAATAAAGCCACTAAGACGCAAGAGGTTACTATGTGTTAGAGAATATGAAAAACAGATTAGAGGGAAAACATTACTAGAACAAAATTAAGAAGATAACAACACAGAAGATTAAAACACAGTTTAATACTCATACTTATACAAATCCCTGGGCAATTTAATATACATGAAATAAAACCGGTAAAGCAATGGCAATTTAGTCTTCTCTTCTTCAAAATACTACCCTCGGTAACTCACGCATTTATCCCAGCATCTCTTCCATGTTCTTCAAAGTCTGTTTTCAGGATTGCCATCAGCAGCTTTCTTTGCGTTTTCTTTCATTTCGGGCATGGTCTGAAGTCTCTTCCCTTTCAACTGCGATTTTAGCTTTGGAAAATTCCAGATATTGTAGAGAATCAAATTAGAAGTGTATGTATCAGAGACTTGGATAATGCAATATTTAAAAAAATTCTCTGCAAGAGACGTGAAGTATGGACAAGCACATTGTAATGACGAAGCTATTCGTCACCACTTGCCCACAGTTGCATCCTTCAATCGCCTTAAAAGTTTATTTAGATCTCCTCTGCAGGAACAATACCTGCACGATAATCACCCACTCCCCAAAAAGTATTTATAGCTTTGATCTCGCTCCGACTTTTAACGCGTTCTCAAGTGCAGCCTGATGCAACTTCCAGTGCAAAAACTGGACATTTCTTTCTGGAAAAAGAAACCTATACCAATGACCTATCTCCTATTATAAACTTTTTGAGAAAAAAAAATATCGGGCACTTTTAGCGATTCTTGTCTTCTGCAACTTGAGCTCGAAATTCCTTCGGGTTTTTTATTGATTTGTTCTTTACGGTTCATGTAAAACTTTAGCAAACTATTTAAAGTCAGAAACTATTTATAGATTAAAAAAAATTTTTTATTGCGATCATAATAATTTAGTGATAGAAGTTATACTAATTAACCCATATTTAGGGAGGAAAAGAGGTGGATTCATAGGTTTCTGGTACTAGAACTCGGCTTTCCGATTTCTAATTTCGAGTTATTCATTACACCAGCCTCACGTCCAACCTTACAGCATCTAGTGTTTCCAAGCGGTCACCCATCTAAGCACTGACCCTTACTTAATTGCTGTGATCCTACGAGAACCGATGTTTAGTGTGACATGACTGTAAACCTTCTGTTTCTGGGATTAAAGTCGCGGAACAAACTTTGTCAACATGTTTCACCAAACTACCTGAAACAATAATCTATGGCATCCTCTAATCCTTCAACTGTAAACTAACAATTTTTTTTATCCTTTTAAAAGATTAAATGTCTTCAAGAAGTTGAATTGCTTCCAACGGATTTTTTATTTGAAGCGTTGGTACCAAAATTTTATTTGGGCTTCGGTCACTGAATGCTTCTCGGGAAACCTTGTCAAAGTCTGGATAGTTTTCGCCGACGAATGCTTATGCTTCAATCAAAACTTGATGCATATTCGCTGATGTCGTTCGGCCTTTGAAAACTGTTACGGGGTACACAAGCCCACTCAATATCGTCTCACTGCCGACTAAACAATACCATCAAAAATCCTCCGTCGAAATCTCTGAAACAATATTCAGTGGAATCCCCGGCGTTATTTCTAAGTCTTCAATTGCAAACTAACAATTTTCTTTGATGGCATCCCATCCGCGTGCAACATTTATGGATATCCTGCACATTGTAGGTCTTTCAAGTTGCATGCGAATCTGGCTCAAGTTTGAACCTTACGTAGCATTCTGATATATTCAAGCATACGCAGTAAGGTTCCCTCTCACTAAAATCTATATAAAAATCAAGGCCACGCAACTGGTTTCCTGGATATTCAAAATAGCTAGTTACGCTCCGCGTAGATGTTATATAATAAATTTATCGGTCCGAGAATCCTAAAATAAATTCCGTTTAGTTTTTGTTGTTGCTTTTCTTTAATGAATTCACCCCAAACAAGGCGATAATGTCTCTATGACACATATGGCTAATGGAATTGAAAGAGAATGAGAACACTTTAGAACGAACTGGACATCCAATTCTAAACAAGAAACAAAGGCTAAACTTCTACTCCTGTTCAAGATACTCGGGAGGAGTGTGAACCGGGTGATAGGATAACCTATCTGATTAGATTTTTGCTTGTTGGTCAGGCCGAGAACTTTTCATCACCTCTCATATTTATATCCATTCTTAGATAATTGTTCTTAACTTTTTTTTTTTTCTTCCATTGTTTTTTTTTCCTTAGGAATTGTGTTTATTATATAGTGTGATGAGATACTGTTTTCAATAATGTACATTTGTAATACAATTGCATATCATTTTTATTCAATAATCGTTACAGGCTACTGCAATTGTTTTTTTTTCCTCCCATTGCTAAAATTATTATTACTAAAAAAAAGTAATATTCGTCCCGATGATCTTTTGTGATATTCATCTCTATTTTGGTTTGCTTTGGGAAATTGAATTTTTCCTCTGCTCTAACAAATATCAAGGGAAATGATGAAAATAACGGAAAAATCATTTTTCCAAGACTTCCCGCTTGAAAAATGTCTCTGTAGACAGATAAAGATTTCTTTTATTACTAATGGCGAACTAAAAAATAAATGGTTTCTTTTCGACAGACAAGAGAACATTTAAAATATTGAGAATAAATACCTCTATCAATAATGTAAAATTACCTCAAACATTTTAAAAGTAATTTTGAACTAGCTTTGCGACGGCAAAAATAACATTTTTAAAAATCTGTTCTCGATAGTCACTGAAGATCGGGTGTTACTATTACAAGCGATTATGCAGGGTGAAAGGAGGTGGTAAGAAATGAAGAATTTATTTGTAATCAATTCACCCCAAGTAAAGCGATAATGCCACTAAGATGCAAAGGGTTACTGGGTGTGAAAGAGAATAAAAAAGACTTTGAAAGGAACCGGAAACCGAATTCTAAACAGGAAATAAGGAATAAACCTCTACTTCTGTTCAAAAGATTGGAGATGAGTGTGATCCGGGCGATAGTTAAACGTATCTACTCCTAGATAACGATTGATCCGCGGTAGAACAAGTTAAAATTGTAGTGTTTAAGAAGCATACACGCGGGAGTCTGTTCCACGGGGGAAAAAAGATGAATGGAATTGTTTCCTTACATTTTGATATACAGAGGAAATAAAGGTGATCTGACAGTGTACCCTAGCGTGTACTTGTAAAGTTTTAAGTTCTGGGTACTAAAGAATGGAGTTCATCTGAACATTTTCCACGGAAATATTAATAGAGTAGTTAGATGCTTGTAACGTGGCGGCTCTGGGAACAGACTGCAGAGTAGAGAATAGGTCTTTCCCAACAAGAGCGCGTAAACACTGGAGTTATAATATACTCTTTTGTTCCGAATTTTATTATGGAAAAAAATAGAGAATAAGGCGCTACTTAAGTAGGATTGTCCACTTGTAAAAAATAGTGAACACATTTTCGGGTAATAATTTTTGTAGATAAGCATTCATTATACATTCATCGAGTTATCACTTTTGTCATAATGGGATGATACTGATTTTTTATCGGTTAAGAGGGTCTTTTTCATAATATCGAGTAAAAATCGCTCTGACTTTTTGCAGAGATATTCTCAGTAATCATTTTTAACTGAGCCTCATATTGCAATTTCTTTGTTATTATTACTTTTCTCTCGCACTCCGTATTACTGGTTCCGATATTGTATTCATTTCTATGCTTGGCCGGCTCAGGAGATTTTTGTGGCCTAGCATATGTGCTGATTCCTTACGTTTTCGTATTTTCCACTGATTTTCTCTGTCTATTATTTCAACCTCATCCCACAGGACGCGGTGATCACACTTTTCCCTCAATATGCTACTCCTGATTTTTCTATTTCCCCTTGTGTTACGGCTTTACGATGTTCTTGCAGTCCTTATCTTAAGAGGGCAGCCTGATTCTCCTTTATATTTCTTACCACAGCTGCACGGGATGGCGTACACACAGTCCTTAGTCATGTTCTCCTCTAAGCAGGGGTCTTACTCGGAAGAGGTGTCTGCGAAGTGTTGAACCACTTTTGAAGGTCGTTCTGATGTTATACGCACCACAGATCTTTTGTATTTTTTCCAATAATCTCTTCACATAGGGTAGGCAGACAGAAGCTGTTTTCTGGCTGCTGCAGTAATGAACAAAAACCTAGAGTTGAGTTAAAGGGAGATAACTGAGACACATCCGCAAGAGGCATGGCACGTGGAGCTAGAACAATCTACCCCTGTGGACAAAATAAAGGGTTCTGCTTGAAATTACAATCACCTGAAGAAGGCCGGAGCGTATAACGGCTGAAACGTCTTCCTCATGTTTTGTTTTTTTTTTATATATAATTTCCCGTTTTACCTCAAGGGAAATCATACGTTTCGGCTTTTCACCACCGCTCTTTATATTTACTTTCTTAGGACCTATGGTGTCACTAAATGAATTTTGCAAAATAACAGCAAAAAAGACACAACAGAGATCCTTCCCGAGCCAGGTGAACACGTCTACTCGGAGTGGAAATACTCCTGTAGTTTGGAGGTCACTGCGCCAACTAAGGGATACTTAACTTAAACTCTCGTATGTCAAAATTCAGCTCGTATCTTAAGGCAAAAAATCAGCCCAACTCCAGCTCAAATGCCAAAAACGCCTATGTTGGTACACTCATATTACTGTACAATATTTTGTATTTAATTTTATAAGAGCAAAAGCTTGGATTCAAAATTAAAATAAATGTCTATATTTAATTTGTCAAGACAGGTACCGGTGTAACAACCACGAGTACACCCTCAACCTAGAGTAAACTTGGGGTTATTCTGGGCTTGGCTGTTTTAACTTTTTCCGTCTTTTATGTATCGTGTACCCCCAGAGCATAGGCGATCATGGCCCTCTACATCTCCTTGTCCCTTGAAGCTCTTTTTTCTGTTTTTTTTTTTTTATTTTTGTTATTTCTCTCAAACCATGTTCTACCATCCATTTACTCAAGCCCATCAACGATGTTACGCGCTATTTTCCTCTGTTCTTTTTTTCCCTCCATCTCTCCTGTGAGTTTCAAATTTTCCAAGCCCTCCTTCCTCATGAATGTCCCCAGAAATTTCTACTGCTTCTTCCTGATGTTAAGTGTTTCCTTTTTGCTTCCATTTTCTCTAAAACTCCATCGTTTGCTCACATGTTCTGTCCATGGTATCCTCAGCATCTTTCTGTAAAACCCCATTTCTGTTGCTTCAAGTCTCTTCTTCATCTTCGAGGAGATTGTCTACGATTCTCTTCCATATAAGATGACAGATATTACGTAACAGTTCAGTACTTTTTTCTTCGTTTCTAACGAGGTTTTCTGTCTCGTAATACTTAGCTTCTGGTATGCATTTTTGGCCCTCCGAATGCGTCTTCAGATCTCAGTCGCACTTTCCGTTTTCTGTTAGAATAACTTCCCAGATATTTAAATTTCTGTATCAGTTTGATTTTAGAATCCATGATTTGTAATTTGCATTTCGGGCTCATCCTTTTGCTGATAAACATGTATTCTGTCTTGTATTTTATGTTTAGTCCTTTCTTATCGCTTTCTTTCGCAAACTTCTGTGAGAGGTTTTGTAGTTTCCTTCCAATGTCTGTGTGTCATGTGCACATCTTATGCTGTTAAGATTGTGGCCGCCAATGATGAATGTTGATAGGACTTCTAATTTTCTCGCTGTATAAGTTATAATTTAGGCCAGGCCACTTTATATACCTGAGTATGAGATATGGGCTGGAATATATCCAAGAAACCAGAATATATTTTCTCTTTTTGCCATGTATTAGGTTGGTGCAAAAATAATGACGTAATAATGTCGTTTTTTGACGTATTTTTAACGTCAAAAAACGACATTATACGTCATTATTTTTGCACCAACCTAATAATATGATTCGTATCATTGTGCCCACAGATAATAGTCATGGATATTATGATTCCCTGCGTGCTTCCTAAAGTCCTCTATATTATGCCGATTTGCACATTACTCGGCCTAAATTTTGACTGCCTATTTGATTTTGGTCCAAAGCTTTTTGGTATTAAAGCTTTCACATTTTTCATAAAATTCTCCTTTTAAGAAAAACACATTTTCATACTACTAATAAAAGGAAGTAAATACTAGCCGAGTGGAGAATAATTTAGGCTACCTTAAGGTATGAAGTAGACTAAACGCAATCACAACACAGAGTCAGGGTGTTCTGGGCTAGGCTAAACGATACCCAGCTACAGTCTGGGAGAGAGTTAATCTGGGCTGCTATACCGGCATATGAGTTGGTTGTATATATGGATATATTCAGGTGAGAACGTTAGACAATCTCCTCTAAGATGAAGAAAAGACTTGAGGCAGCAAAGGTATGGTTCTACAGAAGGATGCTGAGAATACTATGGACCAAACCTGTGATCAAAGATGAGGTTTTGGAGTTAATGCAAAGAAAAAGAAAACTTAATATCAAGAAGAGACAGCTGAAATTTCTGGGACACGTAATGAGAAAGGAGGGTTTGGAAAATCTGATACTCACAGTGTGGATAGAGGGAAAGAGGGACAAGGGAAAGCAACGTGTGACATACTTAACGGGCTTAAGCAAGTGGATAGCAGAACAGGGTCTGTAAGAAAAAAGCCAAAGCTTATTAAGAGCTACAATGGACAGGAGGAAATGGAGAGCCATAATCACATACGTCCTGAAGGGACATCTCACATAAAAGAAAAAGAATAAAAAATCCCCAGTGGGGTTCAAAGCACTGTTGATCTATGAGTAATAACAACTGTGTATATATTCCTAAGTTTGGCTTTCGTTTTATATTTTTCCGACAGCTGTCATGTTTTCTTTTAACAGACAGACCTCCAAGATCGTTCGACATTGCTACGCCATGCATGTCATATACGTATAATGTGTCCATTTCTCTCTGGAAATTCTGATATTTTAAGGTCACGTTATCCAATATTCACCGAATATAAGGCCCAACAATCACTCAAGGTAGACGGTTACAGTGTGGAGTTATATTAGCGTATCAAAGGACAAACGTTAGGAGTATAGTGTTGAAGTAGACTTTAGAAGAAAACGGAAGCCCAATCCTAGACATGAAACAAAGGATAAACCTCTATTCCTATTTAAAAGACCAGGAAGGAGTGTCAACCGTACGATAGCAGTGCGAACATTATCACCAGAATCATAAATTGTGTTTGATTATACCGATTGTGCTATACAATTGATATCGATTTAAAAATGAGGTTACACTTGATTATCATTAAGTTCTTATCTTGTCATTCAAAGACAGACGGGCTTACAAAAAAGAATAGTTTGACATGAATGAGTAGAGACGTGACTCATGTCAGATTTACTGTCTAGTGTTCGTCTCCTTTCCCATTGCACAATTCAGTCTACTTCATATCAGTGTTCGCCTTTCTCTATTTGTAATAAAATAGTCGACAGACTCCATTACAATATGATATAGTGACCAAGAACTGATATGTCATCAGATATTTCTATAATTATCCCTAACAAGCTGATGATATTTGGTCATGTCAACGAAAACTCGTTACCACTTTTGTAATGTCAATGAATACTCGTTGTCACTTTCGTAATGCTCATTGTAGTAGAGATTTTATAATCGCAGATATAACTATAGTAACGCCGTTGAACAATACTGATGTCAAACGCCTTCGAATAACACTCGCAGTAATAGTACTTGCTTGATAATTCTTGCTCGAAAAGTAACCACCGAATAGTGATGCCAATAGTAATCCGTATAGTGAGATATTCACTAACCGCCCTACTAGCACTCATATTACTAGTTCCCATATTGTATTCATGCTTGGCCGGCTTATATTTTTTCAGTTATCATATGTGCTAATTCCTTGAGTTTTCATATTTTCCAGTGATATTCTCTATCTGTTATTTCAATTTCACTCCACAGAGGGCAATGATCTCTCTTTACTCTCCATATTTGGTCAACCATGTATGTTTTCTCTATTTCCCTTCGTGTTACGGCCTTACGGTATTCCTGTAGTCTTATCTTAAGGGGCCGGCTTGTTTCTCCGTTATGTTTCTGGAATAAATAAATTCCAACAAATATCAGCTGAAGAAGGCCGGAGCGTGAAACAGCAAAACGTCGTAAATGTAACAGTAAAAATTCAGATTGTAGAATTAATAAATAACGAACACTTCCAATACCTCAGTGTATGGATCAGTTAATGGACAAATTTAGTATAGGAGATAAATAAATTGAACACCGAATAGGCTGTTCTAGAGATAGATTTGTCCAACACCTCCTAAAGATTCTTAAAAAAATTAACCTCAGAACTGGAGTAATGTACTTAAATAGCCACGTTAGATCTAGACGCTTCTATTGACGACATGTCTGGCGCCTAGATTCAGTTGTATACAACTGTTTTCTCAGATCAATGTTTAAAATGACTTCCACTGAATAAACTCTGCAGTCTTGGGAAATATAATCTTCATTGAATCTCGTTACCTAGTTCTACATGATCCCAAAGATCTAATACCAAATAGCAGAAAACGCAACCCTTGAAGATCTATACCAAATAGCAGAAAAAGGCAACACTTGAAGATCTATACCAAATAGCAGAAAACGCAACCCTTGAAGATCTATACCAAATAGCAGAAAACGCAACCCTTGAAGAGTTTGAACAGCAACAACAACAATATTAGATATCACATGTAAATGGAACACAAATGATGACCTAATGAAGCTATTCGCTTTCCACACGACTTTAGGCAAAAGGTCAGGAAGGAAACCACCATCAATAAAAGTAGACTTAAGAAACATATTTTCCTAAAAACATTTTCTGTCTGAATTTCCGGGATGAAGAGTTATTATTATCTACACTATTTATATTCGGACGATTATCTTCATCTTTGTTGTTATCAAAACTTTTCAGCAGTTTTACCCTTCATCGGGTGTATATAGATGTGGACAATGAACAGGGCATTCTGAACTGAACTCTTTATTTATCCTACAGGGATAAACTGTGCCATTGTCTATGTCTAGGGATAACATCTAGTAGTAAAAATAAGAACTCGACCATATCCTTAGACACGTGTAGTGGAACGAGAACACTCTACCCCCGTAAGTTAAGTAAAGAATTCCCTGTAGGTTACTACAATCGATATGCACCTGATTAAGGCTGGAGGCCACAACAACCGAAACGTTGTAATAACAAGTTGAGGACAATAGTGTGAATATAAATAATGAAAACGATTTTATAAAATTCTGCCAATAGTAGCGCTGTTCTATCGATGAAAGCCGAATGTTTCCTTATAAGGAAATAGTTAATGTTACAATTGTGGCTATCATTTTAGTGCTTCTTTTTATTGCCCATTTGCATCAAGACCGCGCAAAAAATTCTGGAGATTATCAAAATGGTTGGATACCTTCTAACAGACCTTGTATATATATATATATATATATATATATATATATATATATAAATACGTAGAAAGAAAGAAAGAAAGAAAGAAAGAAAGAAAGCAAGTGTGAGGAGGGTAGAATTTTTCCATCCCCAAAACAAACATTTATGAATTGCATTAGTAATAGAATGTGACGTTACAAAATGTAATTCAATAACGCGTTTAAACACAGATGAATGACACGGTAAATAAAACAGACTGCTTGCTCCTGTCAATGTTTTTATTACTATTTTCTTTTCAGTAAATATTTGTTTATTTTATTACAGAAACGATGACATCTAATAAAAGTGATAACAACTTCTCTGATGTCGTTTTAGAGTTTGACGTGGAATTTCAATTTGAGAATTACGTCATTAAGGTTTATCATTTTATTTTCTCGTAAGAAACAAATATTATTTAATGTTTTTTTGTCATTATATCGAATAATGTTAATTTATGTTTAGTAACATAACAAATTGTGTGATAAACAAATAATTTAACTTGATTAAAAGTGTGAAATACGAATTAATTTTTGTTGAAATAAAAAATGTATTGAACTGTCCTTTATTCTTGCTTTTCTACTTTATTTTATAGACGTAAAATAAATATTAAGAGAACGTAATGCTTATCAACTCATAACGAAAGAAAATCGGCAATACGGATTAGATTGAGTTGTTTTATAGAGCTTATCAATCTTTGCAGGTTATACAGCATCCAACTAAATCACAGCTCTATGAGCCTATCCCTGATATTTCTACAATCTTCATTGAACGCAAAATGCGCTTTACTGGCGGGGGTAAAAACAAGAACTTACGAGTGATAAAATGCTGATGGCACCTAGCCATGGCGCAAGATGGGTTGGTCGCCCAGCAGTCACCTCCATTGACCAGTTATGTTATGACACAGAATGTCACCCTAATAACCTGCCGACCTTGATGCAGGACTGTGATGGTTAGCGTGATACACTCATGAATGTTCGACCGATTAATAAATAAAGCCAGGAAATATTTTTAGAAAGAAATTAAAACTTTTTTTGAGACAGTATGAGTTAGTGATAGGAAAATTACTAATTAATCCATAGCTGTCGGAGAATAGGTGAATTCATACCTTTCCTAATGGTATTTGCGCGTAAGTGAATATAACGAAACCAACGGAAATTGAAACTCGGCTCTCCGATAAACAAATCCGAGCCATTATCCATTGCACCACGCGCACATCCAAGTTTACAGCACCTGGTATCCCCAAGCGGTCACCCAGCGAGTTACTAACCAGGCTCGTTTTAACAAAAGGGAATGGACGATACGAGTTCAAATGCTTGTTAAAACAGTTTCTTTTACTTCTACAATAGTGCGCTGAAAGGGCGTGAATCTAAAATTTACTTGTACTCAATTTCATCATCAAATGCCATTGACACAAAGACACAGTATATAACGGATAAGTTATGAACAACACAAGTCAAGGGTACTCTTGGAAAATAAGAAACATTTGCTTCTTTCAAATCGCCCCTCATCTTATTCGGGAAGATCATAATTGTAAATAATAAAAAGTTAACCTGATCGCAGAACTAAATGAGAAAAGGAAATAAGTAAAAACAGCAGTAAAATACCCAAACCTTTAACGAGAGCTGAAAATAATGGAACATGAAATATAATTCTTGTTGTAATTTTTTAAATGAGTATTTATCATTATCATCTTCTTTCCTATTCGGACCATCATGTTCATTTTGGTTGTTATACACACAACGTTTCGACTGTTGCAACCTCTGACCTTCTTCAGATGTCTGTCTTCGGGCACTTGAAGAAAGCTAAAGTGTACAACAGGTGAAACTTTGGGAGTATAACAACTAAGATGGTCCGAACAGTATATACAGGGTGTTTCAAAAAGAATACGCCAAAATCATCACGTGATGGGTCAAAAACGAAAAACATTACAAACCTCTAGCATGAACACATGTGTT
>OZ010571.1:98420578-98560578 GCA_963932145.1 Acanthosepion lycidas
TGTGGCTCATTAAGCTGATCGTTTGATGGAGTTCGATATCAACCTGATAAGCTTGGATATATGGTTCATTAAGCTGATCATTTGATGGATTTCGAGATTAACCGGATAAGCTTGGATATATCGCTGATTATGCCGATCGTTTGATGGCATTCAAGATCAACCGAATAAGCTTGGATATGTGACTAATTAAGCTGATCATTTGATGGAGTTAGCATGCATTGACGCCTATCTACACTATGAAAATGAATCTAAGAAGATCTTTTAGTATACTGTCGTATATATTTAATTTAATAAAATTTGTTATTGCAAAGTGACAGAACGTATGGTTGTCAGCAAACGAATAAGACAGTTACAAGTAGAGAAGAGACCAATATTACTTACAGCTACATAGAATGAGAAGTTGTGGAAAGTTCTATAGCATCCATCTTGAAGGAACGCAGCAGATAGAAGTCTTAGTATGATATATGTGCAACAATAATTAGTCTTCCATGTCGATTGAAATTGTTACACCGGTGAATTGTTCCACAAGATGAACTAGCTATCAAACGCACCATGATAGAAAATGAATTCAGTAGATATACAAAAATAGAAATGTTTGTAAGCCCAATGATGTGTTTTTCACGCTACTTATTCAATCTATATAGTGAGGTGATTCTTAGAAAATTAAAGACCGAACAAGGTCTCTTATTGGCGGCCACATAAGATATGAAAATGACAGTGTTGATAGCAGACTGTTATGGGATATAAGTACCCCTATATGGCAGTGAATGATGGATAAGCTGTACAAAAATGAAGACGAGACTTGACGCAACAGAAATGTGGTTCTACAGTATGATGCTGAGTATACCATGGACTGAACACGTGAGCAACAACGAAGTTTTAGATAAAATGGAAACAAAAAAGAAACATACTTAACATCAGATCAAGAAGAGACAGTTGAAAACTCAAGGGCACATGAGCATAATGAGCAAAGCAGGCCTGGAAAATTTGATACTCACAGAACAGATTGAAGGCAAGCGAGACAGAGGGAAAATAACGCATAACTTATATAGTGGGATTGGGTAAATGGTTGGCAGAATAGGGTTTATGCGAATTAACAAAAAATCAATATGTATTAAGTGATACAAAGACATGATATTTTGGAAAGCTATGATCGCCAACGTCTTGAAGAGACACGGTATATAGAAGAATAGTTGACAGCTCTGTTTATCATTATCAGCGCTTGAAAGAATTTTTTTAAAATCTTGTAAAGAATTGTGGGGGCACTGGAAAGCGAAACCATTTAAAAGATAGTTGTAAAACCAACTGGAAAGCTGAGAAGAATAATGCAGTATCTCCATCATCTACTTTACCCCTATAAGTCACCTGTTAGTACTGGTAAGAAAACTTAACGAGAATCAATAATACTCTTCCCTAATTACTGTGCAAGTGCAAATAGAAAAGTAAATGCGATCTGTTGCCAGTTTGAACAAAAGAAGACTAAGTATATGAGATTGCTAGCCGCCACGTTATAATGTAAGCCTTAATTTCTTAAGGAAATACGAGTGAGCGTTTTCCCCGCAAGATGCTCCGTACGAAAGCTAGCTAATTCTAACAAATAACTATCCCTTATACACATGTTTTAAATAAGCAGAAATATTATACAAATATTAAGCATCGAATCAACAGCTACATCTACTGCAAGGAAAGTTGAGTTACTGTGTCGTGCCAGAAAATTTTCCTCGTCAGATTCCATGTTGCATATTTACAAATCTTCCATTCGTCTGTGCATGGAATTCTGCTGACATATTTGGTCTGGTGCTCCTGCTATGCATCTCGAGATTCTTCATAAAATCCAAAGAAGTCCCTGTAATCTAGTCGATCTTGACCAGGAATCTCGACTTTCTCACCGACGTGGCGTGGCTTCCTTCTGTCTTTTCTACAAATATTTTCATAGCAATTGCGCTGACGAGCATCTTTCCCTGCTCCGACTACATGAACTACTACTAGATTACTGTTGAAATAGCTAAATTTAACCGCCACATGTACTCCAATAGTTTCTTTTCTCGCACTTCCTTTCTGTGGAACTCCCTTCCGTTTACTTGCTTCCCTGAATTGCAATCTTCAAAAGTTTAAATGTATATTCTGTCTTCTTGAATCCCGTTCATCATTTGTCTTTTCCTCAATCCTCCCTATACTCAGTCTTCTCTTACAATTTAACTCCCTGTAACCCCCTGCGTACTAGCTGCATTCCCGCTTTACTTGGGGTGAAATGATTAAGACATTTTTAGTCTTCTGAGGCCCATCAATTCAGGCGTCCAACGGAAACTCACTTTTTTCTGATTTATATTAACAACTAACCGAATTACCCACGCCTTCCTGCGTGTCACATATTCTTTTTTTTAAGAAAATGATGATTGATTTTTAATTGATTGTTGTAATTTGTTGAGAAAAATTAGGCATTTCAATATTATTCAATGATCTTGCCGATGTGACCTTCATCTTCTGGCTTTCTCCTTTTATATTTCGGATAGGAATCATTGATTTGTTCAAATTGAAATTAAAGGGAAAATTTTTTCAGTGTGGGATTTCAGCAAAATTTGATATGTATTTGATGCAATACTTGCTTGGATGAACTGATGGCCAAATTTCGACATTGATATGACAGTTGAATTGTCGCAACAAATATATACTGTAAGGCGCTGCCCACTGATTGGCGAATTCTGACGTCCATATTGTCTCATTTTCATTTTGCCCATGTGAATTCCATCTTCAGGCTTTCTCCTTCTATATTTTAGATAGCAGTAATTCTCTTGTTCAAATTTAATTTAAATCAAAGGGGAAAAAATGTCCTTACCTCCCCATTGACTCCTTTTGATCAAAATGAAATATACTTATCCTAGTACCCTGGGTAATGCAGTTTCTCCAAATCCCTAGGAGGAGTTCGCTAAAAACCAAACAGACAGACAGAGGTTAAAATTTTATATATGCATATATATATATATATATATATATATATATATATATATTTGCCTTAAAACATGCTCCGATTTTTAGTAAATATCTATGCGGATGATACGATATTTGAAAATCTAGATGAACAGAATGCTAGCAGCCGATCTCGTCTCTGACTTAGCTCTAACGACTAAATGAAGGAATAACTGTCTGGTAATATTCAATACCTCAAATACTAAACTAATATAATTCCATTATCTTATTACATTCAGACCCTAAATTTTTGCCTATAGCAATGAACGGCAGTTCCTTTAAGGATGCCATTTGCATTGAACGCCTATTAGCAAGTAAGCTCACCCCAGACTTCAAGTGGAACTTTTATATACGATCCATTGTTAATGATACGGGGGAAATGGCTAGTTCATTATACCGCTTCACTAAGTCCCTGGCTCCTCCTGCTGAGCTGGAGCTTCCAATTCCTCACTCTTAATAATGTTCAAAAGCACCTCCGCGGACTTGTGGGAAATTAATTATTTTTCATGCTACAGCTCCTTTCCTGCAGACGAAACGCCGCAAGCCTCCCGCTATTCTATCGCTATTTCCATAGCAAACTTCCTTTGTTTCACCAGCCCAGACCTTCACAACCAACACCCGCAATGCCATGTATACTGAAACGAATTATCACTATTCCTTTCGTCTTCCATTAGTAAGAAGATGGCTCCATTCGGACAGCTTCTTTCCAAGAACTGCGAATTTGTGTAACAGACTACCGAGAGGCTGCTTTCCCAAACAATAGAAATTTAAACTCTTCAAGTCTGGGATTAAACGTTATCTTTCTTAAAGGGATTTACTAATCGTTTCTTAGTTGTGGCACAAAACCGTAATTATGGAGCATCGGGATCGAAGCCACTATTCAGTTCTTGCTAACCATTACAACAAGTCGAAATGCTCCGTTATCTTTCTTATATATCGTCATAAACTGCACGTCTTACACTTACTGCTGATATAACATTCTCCTTCAGTAACCCTATACCTTGACCTCCTGTGTATGACGATATACTACAACAGCCAGCAAGACCTCTGACCGGTTCGTTTTGAAGAGCGTGGAACCACCTCTTAATTGTTATTATTTCTCAGGTCCGCCCTGACCCGGAGTAGTAGCACCTGTTACGGTCCTAACTATGGCCAAATAGTTAACCCCCAAACAGTGTCAAATCACTATGAAAGTATGAAAATAGATTTTTATTGTGAAAATAACAGCAATACATTTTTTTAAGAAATAAATATAACTAGTAATACATTTGATTCTCGACTAAAACCCTGTTTTAAAAAAATACCCTAATGAAACCTGATCAATAAACTGATTTTCCTCAAAGAATACATATTCTATTCATACGAAACTATCCTAAAAATCTTGTCGGCATTAAGTAACCCACTAAACCATTAAAAGCCTCTACCTTGTGTGGCTCTTGAGCCTTGTATTGGGTGAACATTAGTAAGCAAAAAAATATTTTTTGCGAACCAACTTTTCCTGAGTCCCACTGCTAAAGATATTTTAGGCACTTCAATTTAACGACCGAAAAAGTATCTCAATTGTAAGATAAAAGCTGAATAAAGTCGACGAATGCATCGGTTAAAACAAAGTGTGTTTCAATACAATAAAGATGGAGACAAGAGTTTGAATAGTTCACGGTTTAGCGAGATGATGGAATTGCAGTTTATCAATTAGACGCCAGTTGTAACTCATTACGTGCTTCCAAATGTCTGACGGGATATTTATTGGACGATTGATTCTTGGCCAACTTAATGTAACTCTGTTCATGAACAGATTAGTTCATTGCACCTTAAAATTCTCTCCATTCCGGGTGTTCATTCAAATTTAATTAATAAATCGACCCTTGATCAGATCATTCCGAAAGATCAATATTTAATAATATATATGTATTAGGTTGTTCGGAAAATACTATATAATTTTAGAATAAGCATTTTAGCCGTGTTCTAATATATCGTTATAATAGTTGCACAAAAGTATATTACTCATTCCTAATGATTAAATCTTTGTTTTCGGAATTAAACTTCAAAGATTATACAGTGTGCGATGGATAAATTGTCGTCTAAATTACACAAAAAATGAAAATAACACTGACATCTCATTTTAACAGAAATTTAACAAAATTAAACAAAAATATATTGAAATACTAAAGAGTAAATTTATTCAATAAAATCGCCATTGACTTCAGTCACCTCCTCCAGACGACTTTAGAATTTTCTGAAACTCTTCTGGTCGGTCTCCTTGATTAAGTTGGTGAATGCTGCCATAATCCTTGCTTTCAGTTCATCTTTGGTGTTACAAGGAGTTTTGTTGGTCTCTTGCTTAACTGTGCCCCACACATAATAATTAAGGGGATTTGCAGTCTGGAGAGTTAGGTGGTGTAATGTGCAGAAATTGCCTGACAGCCATGACTGAGTTCTCCTGCTTCTGTGATATGGTGCAGAGTCCAGTTGCCAGACATCTGGTCTTCCAGTAAACACCCTCTTGACTCAAGGCACTTGATGTAGGCCTCCGTGTCGAGTCTGAGGCCCTGTGCGAAGATGAATGGAGGCATAACTTCACCATCACTAGTGATCACTCCAAACACCTTCGTATTCAACATTAGACTCATCCAACTCTTTCCGAATCCTCTGCACTGTCCTCAGATTGACACACACTCTGAAATGTTGGCATTGGAACTTCCGGTGTGTATGCCAAGCAGTAAAGCATGCGGTTTCCAAATTTCTGTTGGAGTAAATTGCGTCATGGTACTTGTTTTCTCACAGACTGTCCCTACTATACTGTGCAGCCGACTAAAAGCTAAAAACAAGGCGCATGCGCAAAATTAAAAATATAAAATGACGACAATTTATCCTTGTATCGCACCTTGTATACCCATCATCTTGAACATGAAAAAAGAAGAGATGTGTTTACTTTTGTGCATGAGTTTAAGTTTGGTCATAATGCTTCTCAAACTACCGCAAACATTGACAGGACATTGGTTGAGAATCAAGGTGGTAGAGGGCATCCATCTGTAATTGACGATCAACATCTGAAAACACTAGCCGAACAAAAAGACACGTCAAAGTTCCAAAGAATTGTCTCAGGTAATGGCATTTCAACAATATCGGACCATCTCAAGAAAATTGGCATTGTGAAAAGTCTCGACAAATGGGTTCCACATGAACTCTGTGAATGTCAAAGAGTACAACGTTTTGAAATGTTCGATGCTGTATTTGCGAAATTCGAATGATCCACTTTTTGATCGAATAATTTGTAATGATAAATGAAGCCTTTGTGACAATCATAAACGATCGGCTCAATGGCTTGCGTATGATGAAGGGCACAAATACTTTCTAAAACAGGAAGTGCACCAACAGAAGACTGTGTTGACTGTTTGGTGGTCCGCCATTGGTATTATCCATTACAGCTTTCTGGAATCTAACCAGATCTTCATCTGCCAAAGTTCAGTGCCAGAAAATAGATGAAATACACATTAATTTAAGCAAAATGCGATCGGCACTGGTTAACCGACGAGGTCCATTTCTGCTTCATAAGAATGCTAGGTCAAATGTCGCCAAGATGAAACTGAAGAAGCTCACCGACTTGGGATACGATATTATTCTCCGAACAACAGTTATTAGATTATTATCTATTATGATATCATTGTTTTGATCATTACTTAATATATCGACCTTCTTTTCGAATACAAATTATTTTTTTTAACTCTTTTTGCTTTCTTTACATTTCGTATCAATATATACAAAAAATTGCTTAGGTAATAAAAAAAAAACAATTGTACTGTAAACAGTTAGAAATGAACCACATGCAACTGTATATGAACGCGTAAAGTACATCAGTTTGGCAAGATGCTATCTTTTCTCTTTCATTCGTATGGAAAACATGCAGCGGTTGATGGCAAACAAATTACGTTATTGTTTTTTTGCTCAGGCTATGTCTAAAACACTTCTCGTTTCAATAAAACGTTCGAGAATGTCAATGTATGAATAAGGTGAGCAGTTATGTCCCTTTGTTCGTTCTGCTCTCTCTTGGGGGAGATGTTTTTTTAATAGGATGTAAAATACTTACGCACCCTTCGAAAGGGTCTGCTGACAGAAACAATGATTTTTTTAAAAAAGTTTATTTTTCTGCTTTCTCTGTGCGAATGAATGTTAATTCAAAATACACTGGAAAGAAAGATTATAGTAAATATCCTGTGGGATACAAATATAAGATGTATGTACACCTATGTTTTATAGATTATGCAAAAGCGTTTGATAAAGTACCCCACAAAGAACTATTGCAATTGCTTCTTAACCTTGACATGTTTTCAACGGATAGAAATTAATTCAATAGATATATTAAAATAGAAAGGGTGCAAGACAAGGACGTGTCTTCTCACAAGACTTATTCAAAATATACAATGAGAGAATTAGAAGTCCTACCAGGATTCATTATTGGTGGCCACAATCTTAACAACGATATATATATATATATATATATATATATATATATATATATATATATATATATATATATATAAAACACAGTATTGGTAAAAGATACAGAAAGGAAACGACAAGAATTCTTACAGAAGGTAATGGAAGAAAGCAGGGAGAAAGGACTAAACATCAATTGCAAGAAGATAGAATGCATACAACGTTATATACATACTTTTCGTAAGACGATTCCCTCTTTCAGTGTATTCGGTCATTTGCCGCCTTTTTGTGGCTTGAAGTCACACTAAACTTCTTCTTCTTCTTCTTCTTCTTCTTCTTGAATGTGCAGTGTCCCTTCCTGGCTCTCCAGAAATTTTTTTTTGTTAGTTCTCTTAACAAAAAAAAAACATTTTGTTTCCATTTTTCTTGGTTGCTCACATTTTGTTTCCATTTTTCTTGGTTGCTCACTTACTCAGTCCATTGTATTCTCAGCATCTTTCTGCCGAACCATATTTCTGCTGCTTTAAGTTTCTTCTTCATCTATGAGACGATTGACCAGCATTCACCGCCACATAGTTCAATACTCTTTTCTTTGTTTCCAACGAAATTTTCCTGTTTCTTAATATTTTGATTAAATTTGGAAGGCAACTTTCGCCATTCCAATGAGTCTTCGGAATTCAGTATTGCATTTTTCGTCCTCTGTTAAAGCTCTTCTTAAATATTTAAATGTTTGTACTTGTTGGATGTTAGTGTTTCCACTACGTAGTTTGCTACTTGAGTTGTTCTTTTTCTGGCAACAACATATTCTATCTTCTTACAATTTATGGTTAGTCTATTTTTCTAGCTTTCCTTTAATACCTCCTGAATTAAGATCTGTAGTTTACTTTCCGTGTCTGCTATCAATACTGTGTCATCTTCATATCTTATATTATTAAGATTGTAGCCGCCACTAATGACTCCTGTGTTCGTATTAACGAACAGACCATTTCTTTTTCTTAGTCATTTTTATTATTAGGTTGGTGCAAAAATAATGTCGTTTTTGACGTATTTTTAACGGCAAAAACCGACATTATTTTTGCACCAACCTAATAGAAGAGAGGGACAGACGTGTCAACTTGGATTCTAAGAGGCAGTGGGTGGAACGACTTCAAGGGAACGCCCCACAACCTGCTTGTGGTTTTAGCCTGTCTCTCAAACCTGGATGTGAAAAGCGTATCGACACTTCTTGCAACTATCTGGTAAATTCGCACCATTTTGGACTTTTAACCCAAATCCCAAAAGGCAATCCATCACTATCAGAATATCACACCCACTAGATATTCTGACCAATCACTGACCGTTCTTGCCCTAACTTTTGCATTCTGAAACCACTGGAAGGACTTGTAATTCTTTTAGAATCACCTCACTGTAAAGGTTGAATAAGTCCGGTGAGAAAATACATACTTGGCTTTTGTAAATATTTGTCAAACATATTGCTTTAAGTTTAAATAACTGCATCAACGACAGTCGTTTGTGTATCTAATCATTTCCAGTAATGTTATATTTTTATATTGCCGTTCATTTAGGAGGGAAAAAAAGCACTTAATCGACATAACGGCGGCTGGTGGATAAACCGTTGAAAATTTCGTGTACAGACAAAAAGGTAGTTCTTCGTGGGAATGTAACAGTGAAACCAACTGATGTCAGACACTTCCGACAAAACTGTCTCTGTTTGCCTCATCACAAGTAACCAGCATTGGAAATCAAGATCAGGGAAAAAGGGAAAAAAATGTGCGTTAGAGAATGTTATGCGACTAGTCCAGGATATTACGGGACTCATATTAGTGACATGAGACCTCAAAGACTATAAAAATTCACTGTCCAATTCATCTGTTCGACAATTTCGCATTCAGCGGAAGCAATAATATTTACAGCCCAAAGCCGCTTCGGGAAACACACTATGCAGGATTTCATGCATGTCTCCATCAAATCCCGTCCCACACAAAAGCTAAAGTGAAACAGACGGCACTTTTCACTGCGTGGACCTGCTAAAAAAAAATCGATATCTAACCTTAGACAGGATGACTGCCTCAGTCATTTCGTAATAATCAGCAACACATCTGCTTCCGACAGCCTACTTCAGTAACCAATGCCATACTGATTCTTCTTTTATGTACCTTCTTCCTTCAGTACGTGAGCGATCATGGCTTTCCACAAATTCCTATATCTTGTAGCCCTTAGTAAAGTTTGACTTTTTGCTTTATCTCTTAATCCCTGTCCTGGCAACTGTTTGCAAACGGTCCTTGTTGGAGAGCCGAGTTCCAATTCTCGTTGGATTCGCTATATTCACTTACGCGCAAATAAGCTCGGGAAAACATATGAATCCACCTCTTCTCCTCCCAGCTATGGGTTAATTAGTAACACTTGTATCATTAAACCGTTATTATTTTTGTTTTAATTTCTTACAATCTAAAATATTTTATAGCTTCAAATTACTTGGAAAGGGTTGATAAACCTCAGAAAACGAATTAATGAATCAACAAAATATCTTTAGGTAGATTATTCATGGCTTCTGTGCCTCTCGCCTTCAGTAAGTCATGTGAGTGTTTTAAATTATTTAAGCCTTCTTTCTTCATTATGTGCTGTAGAAATGTCAGCTTTCTCCTACTAATTCTAAGTAAGTGTCTTTATGTTTCGTTAATTTCCTCATTTAGCTTAAAATATCGTCGTTACCCACATGTTCAGTGTATGGTATTGATTACTTCCATCATTCACGCATTCTTCAAAGAATCTTAATAACCTTATTTATGACAGATCTATGAGAGATTATATAACTAAAGCGCGAGAATGGGTCGTCTTTTTATGGGTTGTGTCCCTTTAGGATGTTGGCAATCATGGCTCTCCACAACTTCCAATCTTTTGTAGCCGTGAGCAAGTGTTGACTTTTCACCGTTCCTTCCATGCACTGTTCAGACATTCATTTGCACAAGCTTGTTAGGTAGGTTACTCGTTGTTTCCCTCTGTCCCTACTTGGCTTCAACATGCCTTGCAAGCATCAGATTCTCCAAAACATCTTTTCTCATTAGGTGTCCTAAAATGTTAAAATTGATTTTAAATATAAACGTCCTCGTTACTCACATGTTCAGTCCATGGTATTCTCAGCATCATTCCATAAAACCACATCTTTTGTCATATAAGATGACTGATATTGCATAACAGTTCATCATTTTTTCCTTTACTTCCAATGGAATTTCCTATTTCTTAATATTTTGCTTAGCGTTTGTGAGGCATCTTTTGAACTTCTCACTGTTAATATAAGGACTGACCTACATTATTAATAATCGTATAAGTTGCCACAAACACTAAGTATGTAGCGATTGAAGAAGCATCTTTACGAGAGTTTACTCCACAAAACAGCGACTCTCAGAAGGAAAATGCCCGAGTAGAATTTCCTTCTTAACAATGGAATACGAAAAGAATGGGGGTAGTTCGCACCAGTGGACTGGTGGAACTAAAGAAAATAGCCCTTTAGAACGTTTTCCATGGAAATAGCGATAGAAAAACGAGAGATCTCGTTTGTAGGAAAGGGGTGCACGATGTAAAATAATCCACAGCCCACAAGGCCGCGTAGAACTATATCAAGGCTGGAAAGTGAGAACAAGTCAACTACAGCTCAGAATTGTCAGCATTACTCCATTTTCTTTCTGGGTATTATTTGGTCTTGTAAAAATATTAGGTTGGTGCAAAAATAATGACGTAATAATGTCGCTTTTTGACGTATTTTTGCACCAACCTAATACAATACTGGAGAGATACAAGGAACCGACCATTTTTCCAGCATCATTGGCAATGAGCCATATATATAAGAGTGCCACATAAGGTGTGGCATCAACATTAGTTCCAGTAGTCGCTTAAAAGAACAAAAATTCATCTTGACAGGTAAAACTTCTCTTAAGAGTGTCTGCTCGATGTTGCTGAAACGTTTATCAGTACAGTCAGTCAGAAGACTGAGTATTAATTGTTTGAACCTTCTGAATCTTTCTGTATATGTAAAGACCTTGAAAATATATGAGCACAGATACAGAAAGGCTATGGCATATATAGAAGTGAAATTGGCAGATAGATAGATAGATAGATAGATAGATATATAGATCCTATCCTTTCTGTATGTGTAAAGACTTTTCGAGATATTTCTTTTTATTATTCTCCACATGTTATCTCTATCTTTTTTATATGGTACATTTTAGGTCGCTTAGTATTTCCTTCTTTATTGCCTCAGGTAAAAAGTTTGCGGCTAAACTGCATTTCTTTTAAAAAAAAAATCATCTTAAAATGTGATATTTTTAAAATTAAAGGAAAAAATCATAAACTAGTGTATTTGCTATTATTATGATAAAAATTATATCTTAACTATAAAAAAATTATCATACCACAAAACAGCATCATATTTTGTTTTCGACAATAAAACCACCATCTTCCTTAATTTCTGCTTTACAAATTCATAGCAATTTTCCAACAGTTTTTAATAAAAAAAGGAAATGACAGACTTTCTCGTGCATTCTTCAAGCACTGAAAATCCTCACTCTCACTGTTTGAACTTTCCGTAATAATTCAATGGGAGAGAGGTCAGAAGATTTAGTCATAATTTCCAAAGTTGTATTCATTTTTTTCACTTGAGGTAATTTTGACATAATTTAGAAGAGTGTTTTGGATTGTTGCCTTGTTGAAAGGCGATTTTTTCCAGTTATGCGTAAACCAGATGGTATAGTATGTCTTTGCAAAATCAAATGATATTTTTTCTTTTTCATGAATCCTTTCATCTGAATCAAATCTTAAGCCCACACACCATAACAGGCTCGCCACGATGCTTAACCACGCATTCATCTTTCAGTCTTTGTCATAGCTTTCTTCTTATCATCCCTTCTCCTTTTGCTACCAAATGTTTAAATTTGAACTCGTCTGTCCACAATATATTTTGTGACTATAATATAGCAAAATGTATTGTGGGCAGACGAATCCAAATTTGCACTCTTTGGTAGTAAGAGGGGCCTGGAGATAGACTGAAAAATAAAAGCAAATACATCGTATGTACTGCAATTTTATCTTTTACTTTAAAAAATACAAAAATATCTCATTTTAAGATGTTTTTAAAGAAATTCAGGATTACTTCAAACTTTTGTCCGTAAGGTAGGTCAGTGGTGGGGGGCTTAAGGAAAATCGAACATTTAGAATTCTTTTTAGGACATATGCTTAGAGATATTTACATCATGACCTCTAGATTGCTGTTTTTTCTTTTCTTTTTTAATCATTTCACCCCAAGCGAGGCGAGAATGCCACCAGTACGCAGGGAGTAACAGCGATTTAAATTGAAAGTGAAGGCCGAATATCGGTAGGATTGAGGAAAAGACAAAAGATGAACGGGATTCAAGAAGACTGAAGATGGCGATTGATGTTGCATTGAAATTTTGGAAGATTGTAGCTATCAGGAAAGAAAGTAGACGGAAGGTAAGTAGTAAGTGCAAGAAAAGAAACTGTTGGAATAGAAGTGGTGGTTGCATTTAACTATTTCAACAGTAAAACAGTGGGACCTAGGTACCAATCTAGTAGCACGCTTGAATTCATGTAGTCGGGACACTAGAGAAAGAAGCTCGTCAGAGCAGTTGCCATGAAAATATTTCTAGAAAAGACAGAGGGAAACAACATCACGTCGGTGGGAAAGTGACTGAAGTCGAGATGCCACGTCAGGATCGATAATATTACAGATCTTCTTTGGATTTTGTCAAGAATCTTGAGATGTACAGCAGGGACACCGGACCAGATATGGCAACAGTATTCAATGCACGGACGAATGCTAGATTTGTAAATGTGTAAGATGGAACCTTGACGGAAAAATTTTCTGGCAAGACACAGTGACAAAAATTTAGGTCTTGAACTTCTTCAAATGACACTGCATAAACGCTTTCGTCCTTGAATAATCATAGCGTAAACATGTTTCACCAGCAGTGACTAGGTGTTCCAAGAAATTATACTGCAAAATACACACACACACATACACACACACACACATATATATATATATATATATATATATATATATATATATATATATATATATATTAAATGGACTCTCCCGTCGGTTTCGACCTATGAGGATCTGACAACTTAATTGATTCAGTTATGAAAGTTTGTGCGATAATCTTAAGTGGCACTTAAGACCTGCTAGTGATTTACAAAGGAGGCTGCATAGGGAGCAAGAGTAAGGATTGTGGGATGAGATCGCTGTTAGATTGGCTGACCTTTTAGATCGTGCTCTCGCTTCATGAAGACGATTCAGACAAGCTGATTGAAAACTGCTGAGCCCACTAAAATACGTTGATCTTCATTCTACCCGCTCCAAGGCTAAGCGCTCGAGGGTGTTATGAGGTATATTGACAGCTGACAAGTTACACTTCAGCTTGTCTTTGTAACTTAGCCATGAGTTCCCTACATACCTGTAGCCCTCATGTAACTGGCTGTACATTAGAATCTTGTGTATCCTGTCATCAAACATTCTCAAGACATGACCAGTACACCGTAACTGAGACTGTATGAGAAAAGTCTCGATTCCTCCAATATTACACCAGTTAAATATATACCATGTACTATATATATATATATATATATATATATATATATATATATATATATATATATAGGACATTGTATATGTTATGTATATATGGCAGATATTCAGATAAGTTTCGATAAATTAAATCGACAATGTCTGTTTAGCTTTTATTGTACTTTTTCGATTTTTCGAGTGAGTTGCAGTACATCGAGATAAGAATTGCGGATAAATTAACAAAAATATGTTTTATTCTTTTCTTTTAAAGTACTTTCGACTATCTCAGTTATTATCAAGAACCAAGTGTTGCCAGTAAAAGAGACACTGTTTTGTTAGACACAGCCTCACATCTTGAAGTGTATATAAAATATTTACTATGCATACAAAATAATAATAATAATAATAATAATAATAATAATAATAATAATAGAAATATGCATAAATATTTGATAAATCTTTTTCGGTGCTGTCTGGCTCCACGTAACCATTACACATAGCATCACTTTGGATACCAAAAATAAAGTGTCATCAAGGCAAAAGAAAGCAAAGAAAGCAAAGAAAGAAAGTGATTTGAATCCAGATATAACTTATTATAGAAAGTAAGAAATGCATGAATCACAAACAGAAGCAAAGAAAAAAGAAGTCAAGACACAAAACAAAATGGATGAAAAAGATAAAAACCTAAGAAAGAAAAGTATAGCTTAAAGAAAAAAGAAAGAAAAAGAAAAAACAGAAACAAAATAAACGTCAATAGACGAGCAATTATTATTATTATTATTATTATTATTATTATTATTATTATTATTATTATTATTATTTGATTGCCAACGCCGTAACGTAGCTTCCCTGTATTTTTTTCTATAAATACTTTCAAGTTAATTGTTCTGATAAACTTTCCTCTATGCAACGTGTTTCATCTTTTCGAGTATGCTTTTCGTATTTGTTGTTCTGTTTTAAAGTGTGTGTAATTGAGTGAGTGCTTGGTCGAATGATTGCTTGTGTTTAAGTCCCGCATAATTTCCTCCAGTTAACTGATACTTCTGTCACAATTAAGGATTGTGGATGTTCTATTGCTAAGACTATTTTGTTTAGTTTATTGTATATAAAGTTGTAATCATTGTAAATATTCATTATGGTTTCATTTTAAAAAGTTCTTATTTTTAATGCCCCACACCCACAGATAAATTGTACATATGGGAACTTGTTAGGACTTCATAGAAATTTTGTGGCATTATGGTGCCTGTAGTAAGAATGATAAATAAGAATATGTTGTTCTGGTGTAATACTTTGGTATGTTTGGTTCAGTAATTGAGGCTAGCTAAGTTTAAGATAAGACATTGAAGACCAGCTTTCCCCTTATGCCACATTTTTGTATTTTCAAAATAAATATCACTTTCCTCTATGGTACCTAGACTTTATGAATTTAAGCGTACTAATAGATTGGCTCTTAGATTTCATCCTTTTACTGTTGGAATGGCTAGATGTAACGGTAAGTTCTATGCTAACAGTTTCTTCTCTCGCACTTCTCACTTGTGAACTCTTTTCCGACTTCTTACTTCTCAGTTTTACTTAAAAAAATTTAAATGCAATGTCAATCTTTATTTATTGCCTTCTTAATTTTTGTTCTTTTATTGTTTTATCCCCTTAATAGTGTTTTTTCTCTCGTATTTTCTAATACTCGGTAACACCTTGCGTCTTAGTGACTTTGCTGCCTTGCTTGAAATGAAATGATTTTAAAAAAAATTAAAAAAAAAGATAAATCAAGACAAATCAAAGAAAGAAAGAAAGAAAGAAGTTAAAACTAAACAAATTTACATTGAATAAACGAAAACATGAAATTTGGATATAAGTCAAAGAAAAAAATAAAGAAGTAAAAGTAAAATCAAATAAAAAAGAAGGAAAATGACAGAAAGAGAAATAAAAAGGTAAGCAAATGAAAAAAAGGTGGGAAAAAAGGTGGGAAAAAAGGTGGGGAAAAAAAGGTGGGAAAAAAGGTGGGAAAAAAAGGTGGGAAAAAAGGTGGGAAAAAAGGTGGGAAAAAAAGGTGGGAAAAAAAGGTGGGAAAAAAGGTGGGAAAAAAGGTGGGAAAAAAAGGTGGGAAAAAAAGGTGGGAAAAAAGGTGGGAAAAAAAGGTGGGAAAAAAGGTGGGAAAAGAAAAGAACGAAATTCAACATAAAAAAGAAAGAAAATGCCAACTGTCAAAAAGGTAAAAAAAAAAAAATATCTATGAGAGGAAGGCGAGTAGTTGAATGAAAGAAAGTGAAATAAAGCAGACTTGAAAAGAAAGATAGAAGAAAAGGCAACGGTCAAAGATCGCGCAAGAAAAAAGTGCAATTTAACTGAAGTGGAAGAAAAGATATTGAAAGAAAAATAGAAAAATTAAGCGGACTTTACAATGGTGTTGTTCTGTCTGGACCATTGTGTTTCTGTAATTGATATCTCCAAACCATTATATTTTCTTAGCATAAGTGCTGCATACAAATCAGTTAACCGCACACCTCGTCCTGTAGCGACTGTCTGAAGGTTCACACTCAGAGTCTGATAGTCTCAGCTTTTGACCAATTCGTTCTTGAATTCGTTCTTTGTTATGAAATTGTGCTCGTAGAATATAAGTGAAAAGTGGAAAATAATAGCTGTTTGAAGGTGACTAAGTGAGAGTGGTGGGTGGTATTTGAGATCTCTGCCAACAAAAGAGAAGCTGTTATCAGCTTATTATAGAAAAGAGAACGAAGCATTCTTGCTCTTCGTATTGATAAAATTCTGCTGATTTTGTTTAAAGAGGGAAAAACAAGCATTTTGGTATGGTTTTTAGTCAATACCTGTTGAACAATAGTTATTAGACTAGGCGTCACAGCACATCTGGTAAAGTTGCTGACTCTTTAGCTTGTCAGTTTCATTCAGCTAAGCGAGAAACATCGAGTTGGCAAAGGAATTATAAGAAAATTCATGAATACGAATTGGAACATAGATAAATAGACAGAAACTAACTGCAATAGAAAGAAAGAAAGAAAGAAAGAAATGGACAATATATATATATATATATATATATATATATATAGGAAATAGACCGCTTACAGACATAAACACAGTATTGATTGATTGGTTGATTGCTCGATTGATTTGTTTTTACGGCTTTTCAACACTTTGTGGATAATTTAAAGCCGAAACACTTTGTATTGTTTGAATAATTCTTTTACGTGCGTGAATATTGCATGAAATCTTTTTTGAGAAAAACAAAGATTATTCCAAATAGAAGTCTTACTATTTAACCTAAATAGTCCTCTCTTCCTCCTTCCACTCTCTCTGTCTGTTTGTCTCTCTGACGCCCTCTATCTCTTTCACGCACACACACACACAATTTCGGTCTATCTCGCACCCACTCTCTCACTTGATAGAGAGAGAGAGAGAAATGTATGTATTTATATATATTAAACATAATTTATATTAAATATAGCATATTTAGGCAGTAATCCTTTATTTAAATATAAAGTGGACATGGGACGTCGGTCGAACATTTTGATCTCACCTGGTGCCGAATAAGTTGTTTAATGCCAGTTAGAAATGTGTAAAGGAACTTGCCGTAACTATATATATATATATATATATATATATATATATGTCAACAAAATGAGACAAGTACAAATATACATAAACATATCAACATTGGTATGAACAAATTATGACATAGATAGATAGATCATCTTTATATATGTGTAAAGACTGAGAACCTTTTCAAAATAAAATGTTTGTTATTATCATTCTGCACATTATTTGGATAAGTATCTCTATTTTATCAGGAAATATTGATGTGACTCACTACGTTTTCCTTTTTTATCTCCGCAGACTGTATATATAGGTTACTGAGGGGTTCAGTGAAAGCTTTGAAAGAGGAAGCTAGACTTTCAGAATTATTTTATTTAGGATTAATGTTTAGAGTTAATTATGGCATGTATTGCTTTTTTATGCTGCATGAGTGGTTAAAGGATGTGTGTATCTAAATAGCCCATGGTTATTTATGGCTACGATTGCTTATTTGTTTATTGATTGCTGATTTATTTATTTATTTATTTACAGGATATAAAATAGCATTATGTCATAAAAAGACAGTCACCATGCAGTGTTGATTCATATGTCCACGCTATATCTATAAACGCTCTATTTTTGATATTGAGTAATTTTCTCGTATAAATATAGCAAATTTTAATATATATATATATATATATATATATATATATATATATTGTTATACTACCTATTCTATTGTAATGGACTCTCCCATAGATAATAAGTAGCAGTAGCGGTCGCCAGTTCGGGGCAGGTGGTGTTAAGCGAGTCAGACGATATCGGACATTGAAGTATCACAACTAGATTTCTGCGTCCTTAACTCTTATTTCCAAGTTCTAATGTTTTGTACGTCGAACCTAATTTAGGACGACTTATTGAAATACAAGCCTCCACTGTGAAACGACTCCACAACATATTTTAGCGACGAGGTGTTCGGACTCATACGTGGGAAGTGAAAAAAAAATTTCGTTCACCACAGTATATTTTGGCGACGAGGTATTCGGACTCATACGTGGAAGAGAAAAAATTTCGTTCGCCACAACATATTTTGGCGACGAGGTGTTCGGACTCATATGTGGGAAGAGAAAAAAAAACATTTCGTTCGCCACAGTATATTTTAGCGACGAGGTGTTCGGACTATAACGTGGGAATAGAAAAAAAAATTCGTTCGCCACAGTACATTTTGACGACGAAGGATTCGTAATTCAAACGGGAAAAGAAAAATTTTTCGGTTACTTTACTACAATATTGACAACGAGGGATTCGTTTCTCAGACGGAGAAAGGAAAAAAAAAACTTTTTCGTACGCCCCAAAACATTTTTTGGCGACGAGTGACTCGAAACTCAGACGGAGAAAGAAAAAAAAACTTTTCGTACGCCTAACTATAACAACTTTGGCGACCAGAATTCGAAACTCATACGAAGAAAATTTTTTGCGTTGACTCTACAACACTTGTCAACGTGGATTGGTACCTCGTGCAGAAGTGAAAAAAAAAATTCACCCGCCATAATAAACGTGACGTACGTGGGATTGCGTTTCATATAGTGAAAAAAAAATTCGCTAACGTTATTTAGTGACGAAATTCGTTTTTTATACGATAGAAAAAAAATTTTGCTCGTCAAATTTTCGGCGACAACAACTCAGATTCATATAAAAAAAACAAACTTGGCAAAGTTTTTTTCAAAAGACAAAACGTCAACTTAGAGACGGAAAAATCAGTCATATTCTCAACTGAGAAAAGAATTTTATTTTTTCTCGATAAGACAGTTTGCTCAAATAGGTCACGAATTCAAATTCGTTTTGGAACCCCCCTCTACAATATTTAAGCATTGTGTAAACTTTTTGCGAAGATGGAGGAATGCAAAAATATATTCCAGGAATTTTTTAAGTTCTAGACGGAACAACAAAAGACTATATTGGAATAACAGAAAACATTCCAGATGCAACTTCAGGAGGAAACCTTTAATAGACAAATGCAGTTTCAACGAGAAATGGAACTGATGCATAAGGAGTTTCAAAACAAAATTCTGGAAATAACTGAGAAGAGGAAAGAGGATAATCTACGAAATGATTCTTTCCCAGAGAATACAATATGGAATTCGATTGAAATATTCACATACAGTCCAGACGAAGATATAACATTTTTTTTAAATATACGGACTGTATAACGAGGACTGCCACACGTGGTCTGAAGGAAAGAAGGTTAGACTTCTTTTAAG
Source organism: Acanthosepion lycidas (assembly GCA_963932145.1). Classification (NCBI taxonomy): domain Eukaryota; kingdom Metazoa; phylum Mollusca; class Cephalopoda; order Sepiida; family Sepiidae; genus Acanthosepion; species Acanthosepion lycidas. The sequence continues at coordinate 98,440,349 of OZ010571.1, forward strand.
CAAGTTAGGAACTGCTGAGCATAACAAATTGGTAAACTACATTTTACCGAAAAAAACTAGCGAGTTGACTTTTACCGAGGCGGTAAATATATTAAGTGAATTATTTAGTAAAAAGACATCTTTGTTTCACAAGAGGTGGAAATGTTTGAATCTGATGAAAGAGGATGAACAAGACTTCATAACGTATGCAACTAATGTGAACAAGCATTGTGAAGAATTCAAACTAGCAGAATTAAGCGCTGACAATTTTAAGTGTTTAGTATTTGTTCAAGGTCTAGTTTCAGAAAGAGACGCAGAATTAAGGAAATTGGTACTTTCAAAATTGGAAAACGAACCGAGGATTTCGGTACAGAGTTTGGCGGAAGACTGCACAAGATATGTTAGAGTAAAGAAAGACTCAAAAAAGATAGAACAGTCTGGCGTTTCGCATGTAAGGAAAATACGCTACAAAAAAGAAAGTCAGTCTACCAAAAAGAATTCTAAAATTGCGGATTATCAAACAAAAAGTGAAATACAAGAGAAAAATAAACAAAAACTCCCGAAGCCATGTTTTGCTTGAGGTGAACTTCACTGGTACAGATATTGCAATTTTAGGAATAAAAAATGTTTCAACTGTGAAAGAGTAGGGCATAAAAGCTCGCACTGCAGGTCAAAAAATAAAAACAATAAAATAAGAAAATTAAAGTCCGACGAAGTGAACGACGAAATAACTAGAAAATTTGTTACCGTCGAAATAAGTATTAAAAAAATAAAAATGCAACTCGACACTGGTTCCGACCTATCTATCATAAATTTGAATACTTGGAAGAAGTTGGGGAAACCAACTTTAATGAAGACAAATAAAATCGCGAGGTCCGTGACAGGAGAAAAAATACAATTTATTGGAGAATTTGTTACAAACGTCACGTTAAATAAAAAAACGCGAAAAGCTAAACTATTTGTCATGAAAAATACCACGAACTTACTTGGTACGGATTGGATAACAGAATTTCAATTATGAGATTTACCAATAAATTCTTTTCTGTTACAATGTTGAAAATTTAAACTGCGAAGCCCAAAAATTACTACAGAAACTTAAGGGAACTTTTCCTACTGTTTTTTCTCCAGGTTTGGGAACATGTACCAAGATTGAGGCAAAATTCCAGCCAAAACAAAACGTTCAGGCGGTATTCAAAAAGAATAGGAATGTGCTGTTTGCTTCAGTTGAACAGATAGATAAAGAATTGGACAGATTAGAGAAAACCGATGTATTTAAAAAAAGTTGAATGGGTAACACCGACGATACAAGTTACACGCAACCAAGGACATGCAGTATTATTAAATGATTTAAGTCAACAAGAAGAGCCTACAGAAACTGTGAGTCCATTTGTAAGAAGTTCAAAGCGGATGGTTGTTTCTGGTAACGCTTTGGAGATATATATAAAAATAAAAATAATAAAAAAATAGAAAAGCGGATTGGCTATATGAGGTACTTGGTGAAGGGGAGAAACTCACGTGCAGTAAAGAGATCAGACGACGTGCTTCAGACGTGGTCGACAGCGGTCCCGCGGAAGAAACACCGATAGAGTTGATCTAACAACCCCTGCAAATAATTTTACCTAAGGTACGCCGATCCAGAAAAAAAAAAAAAAAAGAAAGGCAACTGATCTTTTAAAAGTGGACCCAAAACGTAGGAGATACGCTACGATGTTGCTAAAAATAAATAAACAAATAAAGAAAACTTTTTACTCCGGTGGAGTAAAGTTTTAGGTGGGGATGTTATACTACCTATTCTATTGTAATGGACTCTCCCATAGACAATAAGTAGCAGTAGCGGTCGCCAGTTCGGGGGCAGGTGGTGTTAAGGGAGTCAAACGATATCGGACATTGAAGTATCAACCATCACAACTAGATTTCTGCGTCCTTAACTCTTATTCCCAAGTTCTAACGTTTTGTACGTCGAACCTAATTTAGGACGACTTATTGAAATACAAGCCTCCACTGAGAAACGACTCCACAACATATATATATATATATATATATATATATATATATATATATATATATATAAACTTTTATTAGCTTTATTTCTGTGCATATATATATATATATATATATATATATATATATATATATAGATAGATATATTATTGCATATATATATATATATATATATATATATATATATATATATATTATTGCATATATATCTATATATCGTCCGGTTCGCACTCCTCCAGGTCTTTCGAATAAGAATATAGGCTTATCCTTTGTTTACTGTTTAGAATTGGGTTTCCGGTTCCTTCTAAAGTCTTTTTTCTTCTTTTTCACTTCCAGTAACCCTTTGCATCTTAGTGGCATTATCGCCTTGCTTGGGGTGAATTGATTAAAAAAATATTATAGATCTTTTTTGTAAACCTCTATATAGATATGCGTTTTATTTTAATATGAATGTAACACTGTTTTTTATATCTCTGTATGCCATTCTGTCTATTTTGATATATTTATATATGTGTCTGTGTGTGTGTGTGTGCTTTAATGTGAAAAGGGCTAGAGATCTGGTTGTGGGTGGGGCGTTATACAGTTTTATATGTGTTATTTTTTATTTATTTATTTTTTTTTTTTTTGTAAGAGTAAAAATGAAATCGTAATTATAACACAAGATCTCGCCAAAACAGTCATTTAACAACACAATAAATTACAATAGCTTGTTTACTGAATCCATTCAATGAGCTAAACATTGATATTTTTCAATTCTCTCGGCATCTTGATGACATAGACGAGGACATATTAAAGGGGTCGTTATAATGAGATTTGCGTCTCCATTACGCCCTCGGGGTGAGCGGTGGAAACGATCCGTAGACACATATAATATTAAGCTGGCACAGATATCCGTCAATATGTTGTTCTCTTTGTCTGTGGCCACGCGTATAAATATGGAAAATATGGAAACAGAGCCCGTGTGACACGCTGGAATAACGAAGGTGCCTTCCTAAAACTAGACAAACTATTGAGAAGCAAAAAGATTTCGTTAGAAACAAAGAAAAGTGTACTGACCAAGAACGTAATATCAATCCTTTTATATGGCAGTGAATGCTGGACAATTTCCTGGCAGACGAAGAGGAGACTTGAAGCAACAAAGATCTGGTTCTACAGAAGGATGCTGAAAATACCACGGACGGAGCATGTGAACAACGAGGAAGTTTTAAACAGAAAGAGGCAGTTGAAATTTCTAGGACACACAATGATGATTTTGATACTCACATGAAAAACTGAAGGCAAGAAGGCAGATGAAAACGGTGATTAATCTACTTAACAAGTTTCTATAAACGAGTAGTGGGACGGATACTATAAAAGAAAAACATGACTAGAAACTACAAAGCATATGAATTTGTGGAGAGCCATGCTCTGAAAGAAGAAGAAGAAGAAGAAGAAGAAGAAGAAGAAGAAGAAGAAGAAGAATGTTTGCATTGAGGCCCTTATTTAATGATAATTTTCGTGGTCGGATAGGATGTTTTCTCAAACAGGGGATAGGAATTAAACTACAAACAATATTGTAGAAGTAACAATATTTTATTGCCTTAGATAAACTAAATAGGAAGTATATAAAAAGAGTTAAATAGAAATGTGTATATTTAGTATTGTATATCTTGCATATACGGAGGCACGGTGGAGTAATGGATAGCGGCTCGGGTTGAGGAATCGGAGATCCGAGTTCGAATTCCAGTCGAATCCATTACATTCACTTACGTGCTAATAACCTTGAGAAAGGTATGAATCTTCATACCTCCCCCGCTACCGACTTTGGGTAAATAGCAGAACCGGTTTCTATAGCCTCAGATGGTCTACTGCGGGAAAATATCTCGTCTCGTCGGTCAAGAGATACATAATTCATTATCAAAAATTATGGATGAGGATCGGTGTTTTATGATAGATAGAGTGTGATTAGACTTTGGGTGGATATATAAAGCATTTGTATTTATTATGTGGTTGGTATATATTATTTACTGTTTTATCGAGTAAGGTTACCATTTTTAGATTTGTATTGATATTATTGATATTAATCGCACATAACTGACTGACTGATATTTAGATATTCTTATGCGTACGTACTATGTGCATAAAATTCTATTGTAGATCTAGAGAGTTTCTTCACGGTTTAGTAAAGACAATTGTAAGCTCTTTTGTGTACATTGAGACACGTAGTCCAGCGGAGAGATATTTTGTGGTTAAAGACAATAAAAGAGAGAGAAACTTTGCGCTTTTTTCTTTTAAACTGCTTTTTAGCAACTCCATTCCGCGGTTGGTAGCATAAGTTCTCTGGTAAACAAGTGGATTAATGCCACGAGCCTTGTACCGCATTGGACAAAGTCAAATATATACAGTCTGGTTTTGCGTGTCTACTATCGTCGTCTGTAGTTCGTGTTCTAAAGAGCCAGGTTCTTAAATGCTTATTTTGAAAGCACGGAAGCCATTCTCGCATGAAAGATTGAAGCAACACGTTCTTATAATTTACAATTTTCTCCTATGCATCATTCTTTGCTATACTGCCACAAATTAAAATTCCACAACAGGGAGAAGCTATTGTTAGGAATCCATATAAACAAAAATACCAAATCTCGTGATAAATATTCGGTTCTGTCCATTCCTTGAAAGTAGCAAAACACAATCCCCACCCCCAAATAATAATCTACTTCAGCCATTATATATCACATGATTAAAATGGTTGTTGCTAGTTTGGCGTCATCTGATGCTATGATACTTCAAGACAAGAAACATATTTGTTCTTTGCGGCTCACATAAAAACATACAAGTCTTTTTCAGTGAAACTTAATTCTTTTTTTCCTTTCATCTGCCACATGTCTTTTACTTCTCTCTCTCTCTCTCTCTCTCTCACTCACTCTCACTCTGTGTGTGTGTGTGTGTAGAATGTTTCTAACATATATACAGAGACACGTAAGTAGAATTATATTTCAAGATAAAGAGTCCTGTGCTGTGTGCACCACAAGTACTGCAATTGTAGCAGCAGTGGGTGTATCTAGAACACGATAACCTGGCGCAACCCATCCATCTTCAGGCTGCTTATTAGTTTAGAGTTGTCCGTCTCTTAAACTAGTTGCCCTATCAAAGCAAGACAGCAAGTTTTCCCTTCTAATTAACACATATCGGGAAGAAGATGAATTCATTACTTTCTCAAGAGTATTATTGCGAAGTAAATGAAACAGATTTTTCAGAATTTGAACATGACACGACGATTGCAATCTCCGACCCGATAACCGCTTTACTAACTGAAAATCCCCAAAATATATATTTACATCAAGATAATCGTTGTTGTTTTACCATATGTATTACAATAGTCAACACAGTAAAATGTTTCCCATCAATGCCAGAGATCTATGTCAGAGTCCAGGTAAAGGCCTTGATCCCGAACATTAATTTTTAAAAGCAGGTAGGCCCTTCTGAGTTTGCACAACAGTATAACATGAACTCGCGCATCTTCCTCTACTGCTCGGCAATTATTGACTAGTTTAGTTCATGAAATCAGAGATTGGAACATGTGCAGACGTGCGCATTTACAAATGTTCACCTGACCATAATGAGATTATCCTCGTTATGGTCGTAACGGGAAGCAAAATGTTACCCCGAATGCACGCCCGCATGCACACACACACACACACATATATGTTTATATATGCAAGTAAAGATGAATGTACTTTTTGTCTTTTTGTATAGAAGTATACATATATGCTATTTTATACGATTATGCATATATATATATATATATATATATATATATATATATATATATATATATATATATATATATATATAATGAAATGGATTAAGTCCGACAATAATTTAATACATTTTCTGTTTATACGTTATCTTTATAGACACAATTTATTTAAGTAAATTGTCTGTTTTTAATAAAACAATATTAATTATTAGGTTGGTGCAAAAATAATGCCGTTTTCTCACATAGTAACATATATGAGAAAACGATATTATTTTTGCACCAACCTAATACCTTTACCGGCCTGAATCTTCGAAAAATTTCCTAGAAAATATAAGTTCTCCGACAGGAATAGAACCTGTATTCCTATTCGGAAATTCGTCATTTGATCTGACGTCCTATATATATATATATATATATATATATATATATATATATATATATATATATATAAACTGTGTGTCCCAGAATTAACGATCGATTTCAGTTAATTTTTTAAAAACTCACTTATATTTCTGTTCATCTCTTTAAGATGTGTTAGAAGTGCATAAATTTCTAATTTTGTTCATAACTATATTTTTTTTCTAATTTTATTTTCATTTCTTTTCAGAACCCTATTAATAATAAATACAAAAGCACGCATCTTTATTAAACCCGCTGAATTTTTGCATTAAGTTTCATAAAAAAGTTTTGGCGCCAAAAGATCCATAGTTTACCTGAGCTTAAAAAACACATCCAGGAATCATTGCAAGAGATATCTCTTGATATACTTCAAAATGTGTTTCGCAACGCTAAAGACAAATTTGAAATTTGCAGGGATACAGACGAAGCACGTGTTAAAAACTTTTCAGAAAGTTTTGACCTATTTGTTTTGTATCATAACTAAGTGATAAACATGAAATTTTGCCTGATTTCATTGAAAAAGATACTGGAATACGTTATATTTATATTCATTTCTGTAGTTTAGTGCTAGCAGCAAGCAGAAATATTTCTCCTCCCGATGATGGTCATTTCGGCCGAAACTAGTCGAGGAATCTAAATGGAATAATAATAAAAAAAACAAAAACGAAAGAATATTAATCTACAACCCAGTGTGTCTGAAGATTTTAATTTTTTTTATTGTTCAATATATATATATATATATATATATATATATATATATATATATATATATATATATATATATATATATATACGTTTCTTGTTTGGTATGTAAAAATGTATTTATACATTCAATGCTATCAATAAAATGTTCACCATTTTCATTTTGATTGTAATAGTCTAAACTATATTTAGTCAAAATCTTTATAGTTAAAATACTTAGATTTTCGCGTCAGTACGCTAGCATAAAAAAAAAGTTTCCCCAGTCAGTATATTCTCTCCAAATGTAAACACCTTAACACCAGCTTCCTCGACACACCAGTATCTCATCAAAATTGACTGTAATTTGTAACAAATATCCTGTCATCACTTTGGTGAACTCCAATCCTAAGGCCGCTGAAAGAAACAACACATTCGCTGTTCAGCGCCACCTAGCGGCAAGTATATTGGCGCCAACAACATCTGCTGCCAGTAATAGAAACTGAACGGAAACAATAACAAAGAATAAACACAAAATCACTACAGAAATTCAAGTAAAAATAAAATCGATAGTATGTCAACAGAGTTAGAAATATCAAAGAAGTAGTGTACGCGTTGATGACAGAAGATAGGAAATTGCTAGCAGTCGATGTAAAGATACATTTTTTTCCATTTGTAAACAATATATGTATACATATTTATCCACGTAGTAACATTTCAGTATATATATATAATTCTTTTACAGTGACCTTCACTTGCACACACGCATACGCGCATATAAATTATATATATATATATATATATATATATATATATATATATATATATATATATATATATATATATATTATACATAATATATATTATACATTATATATATGTATATATATGTATTATACATAATATATATATATATGTATATATATATATATATATTATACACTACATACATATATATTATGCATAATATATATATATATATATATATATATATATATATATATATATATATATAAAACGCTGACTGGGACCTGATAAGGCCTTAGTGATCGAAACCGCGGTAGTATTTCATTCAGCGTTTTATCTTTTTACGATATTAAATCGCTCTACAGGTCTGATTTTTCTTTCTTGAAATTGAACTATTTTTTTTTAACGTGTACAATTTTAACAACTATTTTAGTGTTTGTTTATTTCGGTGTGTGTGTCTGTATATATATATATATATATATATATATATATATATATATATATATATATATATATATGGTTTGGTTTATTTTGTTTTACGGCATATCAACCTCAGTGGGTTATTTAATGTCGACAACATTTTTAGGGTAGATCCTTATGAATAGAATATGTATACTTTGGTTTAGATTGATTTGGTTTATTTTGTTTTACTCAATGGGTTATTTAATACTGGCAAAATTTTCATTGTTGGTAATATTTTTTTCCAAAAATCTATTTCTGGTTGGTTGTTTTATCAACTTCAGTGGGTCGTTTAATGCCAACAAAATTTTGAAATAGATTCATAGCAATAGTTTGGTTTGTTTTACGGCATATCAACCTCAATGGGTTATTTAATGCCAACAAAATTTTTGTTGCTGGTAATATTTTTTTTTCCTTCATAAATCTATTTTCGGTAATATTTTATTCTTCAAAAATGTATTACTGGTAATAATTTTTTTAAAAAACTATTTCTGGTATTAAATTCTATTTTTACACTTTCATAGTGTTTTGACCCCAGTTTTGGGGGTTAACTATTTGCCCATAGCTGGGACCCTGACAGGTACTAAAGCCCCGGGTCAGTGTGGACCTTGGAACATCAGCAATTAAGAGGTTGTTACACGCTCCTCAAAACCTCCTGATCAGAGACCTTGCTGTTGGACTTAGTTTATCGTCTTACCCAGGACGCGGATGTAGTTTATCGTCATACCCAGGATGATATATATATATATATATATATATATATATATATATATATATATATATATATATATATATATATATATATAACGTGTGCTAATTTAATTCCAGGAATTATTGCTATGTGCTGCTATAATAAGGAGTCCAGTAGACATTTGTATCCAAGCACCTGTGAGCATGTTCTAACTTCCGCATTCGTCAGACGTAGAATAGCTGAGTCATCTGTTGCATAGCTGTAGAGGAAGTGGTATGGGTTCCTGTTATACTGTTACCGGAAATTTGCCAGACCAAATTGGAACAGTAGATTAACATGTCGTGTTTGCTTACCTTGAAAATCAACATTCAAAACATTCGATTTTATTTGGTTCTTTCTGGTCCCAAACTCTCTTTTTAGTAGGAACTTTACAATCATTTTAACCACAAAACAGATGTTTACCATCAGATATCAATTTATCACTTATTGTTATTACCAATATCGTATTTTACTAGATCCCTACTGTTATTAAAAGGTTTTCGATATGCCTTTTTAAATATATTTTTCCAATTATTATTATTATTATTATTATTATTATTATTTTGCTCTTTCAGAGATTGTTTTTTTCCCGCAGCTGTTTTCGTGGACATCTTGGAACAGTTTGATCTTTGGAAACTTTCCTGAACTGCACTTCGGAGGACGATACACATTTTTTTTTTTTTTTTTTTTTTTTTGATATCGAAAGGATCTGACAGTTAAAGACAGATTGAAAAAGAAGAAAAGAAATCAGAGGTGGAGGGAGAAGAGAGTTTGTAAATTGCTTCGCGTCCTCTTATATCATATGTCAGTTTGAAATCAAGAAACACACGAATGCGCATGCGCATATACGATTTATTGCAGACGACATCGTTTTCCAGCAAGTTGTGTACGGGGGCGTTAAGCACAAACGCTAAAGCACTAATAACTGCATTTGCACAGATTGAACAATTCTGGCTCAAACCTAAGCACATCAGTGAGTTTTTATCCTGTACATTTGAGTTGAAGAGGTAAAAATTAAAGTCACGTCGAACATATGGTACTTTATACAAGAGATTGACTAAGAAAACCCTCCAGAATAAGTGAGCGAAAAATACAGCAATGGGTAGAGTGGGCCATATAGTAATCAATAACCCCTACGTTACAATCTCTCTCTTCTCGCTATTCGTCTTGTGAAGTGAAATAAGCCACTATTTGAATAGATTCTCGGGTTTGCTTAATAAAAAGAAGCCTGCCATGAAATTTGAATAGAAATACCTCTGCATGGCCCACGATTTGATTGGCCTATTTATATTTCAACGTAAACTCCTTATTATTCTCCGAATATGCGTAACGGCTCATCTACTGCAGATTTGTATGACGAATAGTTTATCTTTATGAGAGAATATTATTTGTATGCCTTACAAGTATAATGGTAGAGATAGATGCATCTCTGTAGTAGGCAGTCTTATCAATATTAACTGATCATGATTCACGCATATGAATAGGCTAAGATAGATAGATAGATAGATAGATAGATAGATAGATAGATAGATAGATAGATAGATAGATAGATAGATAGCATTTTACTTGTGAGGTCTGTCAGAGATTTGTCCCTTTCACCGGCGACTCTAAGTGTCAGGTTTTTTTTATGACTTTACCAAGATTGCTGTTACAAAGCCAGGAGGTAACAAGACTGAGTCCGTGAAAGAGTAACAATAATAGAAGAACATTTTTCAAAAGTCACATAGAAAAGCCTTTGAAGGACTTAACAAATTGATTTTGATGACATGGGAAATAATAATAATAATAATAATAATAATAATAATAATAATAATAATAGGACCCGCTACAATTCTATGGGACTGCACAATACACACTGACAGAACAATCAAGGCCAACCGCCCAGATATTGTTATTAAAGACCACAAACAAAAACGGTGCCTCCTTATTGATATGGCAGTCCCTGCTGACTGTAATGCATCTTTGAATATATTCAAAAATCTGTCAAAATACAAGGACCTTGAAATAGAAATCTCGAAAATGTGGCATATTGGAACATCAACAATCCCTGTTGTAGTTGGAGCCCTAGGACTAGTTGGAAAAGATTACAGTAGACTAATTGAAGGGATTCCTGGAAGTCCATGCCTCAAGGAGATACAAAAAATTGTTCTGACAAGTACAGCCCACACTTTACGAAGGGCTTTATTTATGTAATTTTTTTTTTTTTTTGTCTGGAAAGTGTCATGATGCCATTTCTAACCCTAGGTCTCTAAGCGGGACCCGGAATGTAATGTGTAAACGCCAGAAATCAAAAGAAATTAAAAAAATAATAATAACTGTAAAGGAAATTCCGCCAGTCAAGGAAATACTTAAACAAAATCTGTAATTAAAGGCCCAGATATCAAGACGATATGAAAAGGGTTGTTAGTACTATCGACAAAATAAGATATTCCAAACGGACTTCAAGAAGTTTCACAGGGAAATTGGAAAAACAGTTATAGAAGTCAAATCAAGCCACCATCTATTGAAGAAGTGCAAAATTGTTTGGAGAATATTTGGAGCGACCCAAAGGAATATAATCCCAATGCATATGTTCTCAAATGAGAACAAGAAAGAATGAAGGATAAACCTGTTCAAGAATAGAAAAATATAACCAAGAATAATGTTGGACAAGCTCTAACAAAATTTCCAAAAATACACATCCCAAGAAATGATAAGGTACCCAACTTTTGGCTCTATCATATATCATCAATTCATAAAACTCTTGTGTAAACTTTATCAATGTTAATTAATAACCTCAATGAAATTCCAGAATGGATCACTGAAGGTATTACATATCTCCTACCAAAAACGGATGAAAGAGATGATCCAACATAATTATAGGCCAATCACATGTCTGTCCACAACATATAAATTGATTACGTCTGTCCTGACGTATTGTACTTACTATTTTCTCGATGAAAACAACATTCTTCCCCTGAAAGAGAGAAGGGCATGTCGAAGAGGTACATATGGTTGCAAAGGTCAACTACTAATAAATAAAATGATTCTGGAAAATTGCAAGAAAGGTATAAATTTCAGCTTTGGATAGATTACCGTAAGGCCTTTGATAGTGTGCCACAGTCTTGGATCCTCTTTGGAAATGTAGGAAGTTTCCTCGGTGATAGTAAATTTCCTTAAATATAGCAAGGAACTGAAGAAAATCACATTATACCTAAATCACATCAAATCACTGCCACTTGTTTGACTATTCGACGAGGAATCTTTCAAGGAGACTCCCTGTCACCCCCTTCTGTTCTGTCTGTCCTTAATCTATCTTTAACATGAACTAAACAGCAATAACTATGGATACAAATTAAAAAAAGAAAGTATTTAATAATCTATTCTACATGGATGGTATCAAACTCTGCCAGAGACGACAATAAGTTGACGGGTACTATCAATACTGTGAAAAGTGGGGACATCGATATGGATTTCGGATTAGATAAACGTGCAAAACTAACATTCAAGAAAAGGAGAATTGCAGAAACACACTAAATAGATCTGGATATTGTCAGAAAGATTAAAGAACTGAAACTAGAAGAAACATATAAATACCTAGAAATCAGCAAAGGAGATGGAATACAGTATACCCAAGTGAAGGAGAAAGTAATACTACAGTGTTAAATACCGAGATAAAACGGAATATCAGCCATAAACACTTTGGATATCCCTATGGTGCAATAAAGTTTCAACATCCTTAACTGTACCATAGCTGACACTAATCGAATGGGTGTCAAAACGAGAAAGCTTGTCACTTGCCACCGTATGCATCATCCTAACTATAATGTTGATCGTCTGTATGTCTCCAGATCCGTAGGAGGAAGAGGATTATTTTAACTAGAACTCTCTTACAAAACCACAACAATTGGGTCTTCAAAGATATCTGGAAACAACAGAAGACTGGATGATGATCTGTGTCAAAGAACATGAAAGAAATAAAAAAAAAAACTTTATTCAATAATAAAGGAAGCCAGCAAGTTCAAAAGGGAATTTCAAATGGGTGAAGAAGTGCAAATAAACTATAATACACCGACTGTAGCGACAAAGAACCTAAAAAAGTTCGCAAAAGCAAATGCAGCGTACCAAGTGCAGAAACGATAGCAAGATAAACCTATTCGTGGTCAATACTCTGCCAGTACGAAGAAAGCAGATGTAGACAGACTCACCAGTGGTTACGTAGTGTAGAGTTAAAAGCTGAAACCGGAGGTTTTACTCTTGCTGCTCAGGACCAATGCTAACTAGACATTACCAAGCACACACACTGAAAAATTGTATTAATCCGAAATGCAAATTCTATGATAAATATTAATTAACCATGTTCTATCAGGCTACACAATGTTAGCACCCAATGAATATAAAACTCGTCGTAATAGAGTTGGCCAATATCTGCACTGGAAAGTATGCAATTTTTACGGAAAGGAAACTATAAAAAAAAAAAAAATAAAAAAAACTGGTATCAACATCATCTAGACCCGGTTGTAGAGATTGGATCTGTAACAAATTTATGAGACTTTACAATAAACACACACAGAACAGTCAAAGCTTACCACCCAGACATCGTGATCAATCGCACAAAAGCAAAATACGCTTATGTACTGACATGGCAGTCCCTGCAGATTTTAATGTGTCTTTGAATATCTTCAAAAAACCTATCAAAATACAAGGATCTTGAAGTCGAAATCTCAAAAATGTTGCACATGGGAGCATCAATAATTCCAATTATAGTTGGTGACCTCGGATTGATTGGAAATAGATAGAATCTCATTCAAGGGATTCCTGATGGCCCATGCTTTAAAGAAATATAATAAAATTGTACTCACAAGTACAGACCATATATTACAAAGGTCTTTACCGATGTAAAATGTGTATGAACTTAGGATTTTTTGTTTTTGTGTTTTCTCAAAAAATGCTCAGTGGAAAATGTCATGATGCCATTTTTGACCTTAGGTCTCTGGTCGGGACCCGGAAAAAATGCGCATACACCGGAAATCAAAGGAATAATAATAATAATAATAATAATAATAATAATAATAATAATAATAAATGACCGACAGGAAGTCGAAGAGTGCTGGTGTAAGGTGTGGGAAAACTGCAAAATGCACAATGAAAGAGGTACATGGATCAAGCAACACCAGTAACAATACACACATATAAAATGGACGGATATCAATTTTACTAAAACAACCGCTGCCATCTGTAAAACCAGAAACTGGAAAGCACCAGGAATAGACCGAATAGCCAATTGTTTTTAAATAAAAAATATTTAGCACCCACTAAGACTTCGCACGGGCATCCAATGATATAATCATAAACCCAGAAAAATGTCCTAAATGGCTCACGTGGGGAGTAACATACCTACTTCCAAAAACATAACAGATGCAGAACCCAAAGAACTATAGACCCATCACCTGCCTACCGACAATGTACAAGATCCTCACTTCTATCATAACCGAGAGAATATATAACTTCCTTGAAAAAAAAAACAATTTACTCCCGGCAGAACAGAAAAGATGTAAAAGAGGAAGTTACTAGTGCAAAGACCAACGAATTGTTAATAAAACAATATTGGAAGAGGTCAAAACAAAGAAAAGAAACTTATCAACAGCATGGATAAACCACAGAAAAGCTTTGTCATGGATAGAGAAGAGCCTAAAAATATACAGAGTATGCCCAACAACAGTCAAATTCATAACGGAGAGCATGAAAAACTGGAAGACTACAGTAAATCTAAACCATACAAATGGATCATTAACATCGAATCCATTCAAAATCAAAAGCGAGCTCTTCCAAGGAGAGTCATTGTCACCACTACTCTTCTGTCTTGTATTAGCGCCACTCAACTGCCCACTGAGCAACAGTAGCTACAGATACAAGTCACAGAATGGCAAACTGAATCATCTATTCTATATTAATGATGTTAAAACGTTTGCCAAGGATGACAACCAACAGAAAAACCTACCCAACTTTGTCAAAACTTTTAGCGAAGACATTAGGGTGGAGTTCGGAATCGACAAATGTGCCAAAGCCACCTTCAAAGGCGATAAACTAATAAAAACTACGGATTTAGACCTTAATATCAACAAGATTACGGAACTAGACCAAGATGATGCATACAAATACTTAGGAATTAATGAAGGAAACGGAATACAACATTCAATTATGACGAAAAAGATCTGAAAAGAATATTATAGGAGAGTCTGTTTGGTACTAGAAAGCGAACTAAAAAGGTTCAATAAAATGAAAGCTATCAACACCTTAGCTATATCCGTAGTAATATACAGCTTCAATATTCTTAAATGAAAGTTGAGTTATATTAAAAGATTGGACGCCAAGACCAGAAAAATGCTTACCAAAACGAGGATGCACAACCCGAAATTAGATGTTGATGTTGGCTGTATGTACCAAGAATTTTAGAAGTCCGAGGTCTAATCCAACTCGAACTAACTCTAAAGACTACAGCAATCAGATTGGAAGCCTATCTCACAAAAACCATTGACCCTTTCCTACAAAATAGTAAAATACCAAATCCACTCCACCAACAAAGAAGTTGTACTCTTCAAGAAACAGCTTTATATACCTGAAATCCTACCAACAAAAAACGAAGCGAATACCATCTACGCCAAACGAGTAAAACAAACCAAAACAACTTGGCCAAATGAAGTTACAAAAACATTTAGAGGACAAATCGTTGGATGAAAAATACATAAAAAAACGAAAGGAGGAGATGTGGACCAACAGAAAACACATCAGTGGCTGAGGAGCACCAGGCTGAAAACTGAGTCAGAATGCCTAACTATTGCAGCTCATGATCAAAGCGTCGCAGCCATATCCTATCACTGCCACATAATCAAGGATGGAACTAACCCGAAATGAAAGATCTGCGGAAAATATGATGAAACTGTCGACCATATTATCTCAGGATATCCGGAACTGGCAAAAAAATAATATACCCACAGACATAACAAAGTAGCGACATATGAGCACTGGATGATATTGTGCAAGAAGCACAAAATCGAAACCACTGAGAGATGGTATGAATACCAACCAAACACAGTTACCCAAAATAACGATATAACTATCCTCTGGGACATACCATAAAACTGACAGAGAAATAAAAGCCAACAGACCTGATACTATGATAAAAGACTAGAAATTCAGGAAGTGTATGCTATTTGATGTTACAGTAGCATCTGAGAAAAACACCTCCATAAAAATTATCTAGGAATTGTCCAAATACAAGGACCTGGAGATCGAGATTAACAGGATTGAGGGAATGGAGACTGTAACTACAGCAATAGTAATCAGAGCTCTGGGCCTCGTGAGAAAAGGAATGGATACTTTTACTAATAGAGTCTGCGCTATCAACATACAAGTTGCCCAGAAGATCGCCCTACTAGGAACATCTCATATACTAAGAAAAGAGCTATCAGTTAAATGACAATTCTCCTATAGGGGCCAAGAACCATAGCTTGAACCTGGCTCTACAGAATACAAAGCAAGAAACAAAACATACACAAATAATAATAATAATAATAATAATAATAATAATAATAATAATAATAATAATTCTATTTCATAGCTGAAGTGATTGTAGACTTTCTACCAATAACAATTTTTGGTATAAGATAGCCAGACAGATAGATGTGCACGCACATATATGCATGTATTCCTCAAAAAAAACCTGTGAAACTTCAGTGGATATATCGATATTATTAGGTTGGTGCAAAAATAATGTCATTTTCTCACATATGTTACTATGTGAGAAAACGACATTATTTTTGCACCAACCTAATATATGACTTGTCTAACTTGCATGCAACTTACATTGGGGTCCCTTTTCTCCCTTTGTTCGTGAATTGCATATAAGTTCTGCGATTTAGATTCAAATCCTGCTGAATGCCAGACAAGTCAGTTCCTTCAAGTGTTCTTGCTTGCTGGGAAAAGAGTTTGTTTTTTCTTGTTAAGATCGATGATGCACTGAATCGTTTCCAGACTACAAAATCATTTTTCTCTATTGGATTATAACAGTCGCTTTCTCGCTGGCCAGTAAGATGCCAGTTTACACTAATGTGTGTACAATGTTCATCTGGTGTTTGAAATTTTCTTCTGCATCTTATAATCATCAATTCTGGCCACGATGATTCTCCCTTCATCAAATCAAATTGTCTATTAGTGGAACCTCACTATTCTTTCATTTTTACTTAAAAAAGAAAAATGTTATGTTAATAATAATAATAATAATAATAATAATAATAATAATAATAATAATAATAATAATAATACGCTTATATTAAACCAGGCATGGCTCTTGTGGCTTCTAATTTTAATTGATTGGAGTGTTAGCATGTACATATTTTGTATTAATTAATTAAAATGGAAATAATAATATTAGCCGTTTCCTTATAAGGAAACATTCGGCATTCATTGACCGAGCAACCAGTACCAATGTCGGCAGAAATTTATAAAATCTTTCTCTTAAACTAATTTTTCAGGAAAATAGATTGACAGAAACTGTTATCGATCTTTCCAATATTGATTAGGTTTTCCTTCTGAATTGTTTATTTGAAATAGTATGATTATGTCATTATATTCTCTTCGTTACACTTGATATATCTATCTTAGTTGTCGCGTTTCAAAGTTTTCAAGTTTTCTGTTATTTGATATAGTTCCTTGTTTGCGATTCTGTAGCACCAGTCTACAAGGTTTGAAGGAGGGTGGTCTTCGCCAAGACCCACAGGCTTTACACGATCAAATCCATTTTAACTATTGATCTTAGAAAGCGGTCGTATACAGCTGACAGTTTAGATATTTCAGGACGGGTTTGGCGCTATGCATGATATTCATATGAAAATCTCGGTCTGACGAGGATATTTAAGAACATGACTAGAGTTTACAGGTTAATGTTTCGCTTTTGCAGCAATTTGCGGTATTGAGCAAAACTATCGCCAGTGCAGCCTATTCGGTGTTCAATTTACTTATTTCCTACGCTAAATTTGTTATAACTGATCCATATTCCGAAGTATTTGAAGTGACTGGTATTTATTAAATTTCATATGGGATACAGTAAATACCCCGTTCAGTAACACATATTTTTTTTTTTGTCAGTTGCATGACCTAAATCAATTAGGCTTATCCCAAAGGGGCTGATTAACTATGCATCTCTATTCGAGAGCGAAAATGGCTTACGGCTACAACACGTTGAAACACCGGTTCCCGTAATATCACCGAAGTTAAGAAACGTCGAGCCTGGCCAGTACCTAAATATGTGAACGCTTTGGAATACCAGGTAAGCTTGGATGTGCGGGTGGTGTAATGGATAATGCATCCGAATTGTTAATCAGAAGGCCGAGTTTCAATTCTCGCTGGGTTCGTTATATTCAATTACGCACAATACCCTTGGGAAAGGTATGAATCCACCCAGCTATAGGTTAATTAGTTAAAAAAAAAAAAAAAAAAGACTTTCTTTCGATACATTCTGTAGTTCATGTACTTTCCTATCTGTGTCTGCTATCAACATTGTGTTATTTGTATATCTTCTAATGCTATGATTATGGTCGTCAATAATGAGTCCTTGTATGACTTAGGATTCTCTCAAAATCACCCCGCTCTATAGGTTGAATAAGTCCGGTGAGAAGACATCCTTATTTTGCAGAACTTTATATATTTATTGAATTTTCTATCCATATGCAGGTGGATTGCTGCTAGTATAGGCTCAGGATTATTCTAATATCCTTCCCCAATATGGAAAAGTTACCTAGGATTTTCAAGAGTTCTTTGTGACGTACTTTATCAAACTCTTTTGCATAATCTATAAAACATAGGTATACATCCATTTGCATTTGTATCCCACAATATCTTTACTAAAAATCTTTCTTTCCAGAGTATTTTGAGGCAATATTCATTTGCGCAGAAAAAGCAAAAAAAAATATTATCATTGTCTAGTTATTCAGCAGACCTTTTCGAAGGATGCGTGAGTATTTTGCATCCTATCAAAAAATCATCTCCCCACAAGAGAGAGCAGAACAAACTAAGGGACATAACCGCTCACCTTATTCATATATTGACATTCTCGAACGTTTTATTGAAACGAGAAGAGTTTTAAGAGACATAGCCTGAGCAAAAAAACAATCACGCGAGTTATTTGCCATCAATCACTGCATGTTACCATGCGAATGAAAGAGCAACGATAGCATCTTGCCCACCCGATGTACTTTACAAATTCTTATACAGTTGCTCGCAGAGAGTGACAAATAAAAAGAGATGCATGAGATGAGGAAGCTATAACTGCAAGAGAAAAAAAATAGAAGGATAACAAACTATACGCAGGTTGTAGGGGAGTTATAATTTTGAGTAAATAATTATAAACACCTTTAACATTTATATATACAAAAATAAAAAGCAAGACCTGGAAATAAAAAAAAAACGAGTATTATTTATTATCTGGTTATCAAAGAATTTGACCGAACAAATTTTGGAATATAAAAAAATATTCCCAAGATTGTTCGGTCAATTAGACGTATTCTTTGTATTGCTTATATTGTTACCACGCGTCTCAGCCGATTTATTTTCCAGGCTTCTTCACGGTCAGCAAGATAGTTTCTCAAGCCTTTACGAATGATTTCAACCATCTCCGTATGTCTCTCTATTTTCACCCAATAAACTGGGCTCAATATATATATATATATATATATATATATATATATATATATATATATATATATATATATATATATATATATATATATATATATATATATATATATATATATATATATATATATATATATATATATATATATATCCAGTGGCGAGTACTTTAACCCACAAATATAGCATACCTTAAACTATATTTTATTATAGGAAACATGGATTGAGGAATCTGAGAGCCGAGTTCGAACTCCAGTAGAATCCATGGGAAAGGTATTAATCCTCTTCTCCCACCAGCTATGGGTAAATAGCAGGACAGACTAAGATGCCAACTGGTCTAGGAGAAGGACAACTCTAAATAAGAGCCGTTTGGCATGTATTGCACAAGGTCTCTGTATTTGGCCTTTCAAAAAGTGTAGTTGATTCTGCACAAAGCCTTCACCACTATAATCAAATCATATGTGCTAGTGTCGGTTCCTAGGAACTGAGCCGCTTGACACTCATACGTCGAATACGACGGGAGAGTCCACCATGTATATATATATATATATATATATATATATATATATATATAGATAGATAGATAGATAGATAGATAGATAGTCAACGACAAAATTATTCGTACACCCATCATTTTTTAATATTTTTATCCAATTCTCAAAATCTAATGCCCGTATGATGCCAAATTTATTATATATTAATAATCACAGAAAAAAATAAAAAACTCAATTTTAAAAACAATAGGCTAAATACAGCAAATTTGACAGGCGAATTATGCAAAATAGGAAAAGACAAAATTATTTCATTATTATGATTCATCTAAGAATTGTAGCCATCTTTTTTTTTCTTTTTCAGTTGAAAATTGACCTTTTGCATCATAAATGAAATTCATAGGTTTAAGAAATTTTTTTATGAGTTTTTGCTTTCGATAATAAAAAATATAATACAATAAATAAACGGGTCATTTCATCTTTATTGTGCCGACCTTCTTCAGATGATATACGTTGGAATTTCGAACCGAACCCTTTATTTTGTTCACGGGAGTAGATTGTGGACTAAATAAATGGTTCGGTTGGAAAGTTGGCTGGAAACCATTGAACCATCCTCGAGAAGTGTGAGAAAAGAAACTATAAGCATAAAATTTACAGTTACATCTAGCCAACTCAATAATAACTTGATGAGATATTGATGGTAGTCTAGTACCCCGCTGATTATCAACATTTTAAAGACAGAAAATATATTCATATTGTTATAATCGTGCGGCGAGATAATAATGATATAAGTCCTACCAATTATAGCTGGGGGAGAAGAGGTGGATTTATACATTTCCAAAGGTTATTTGCGCCTAAGTGAATATATCGAACCCGACCGGAATTGGAACTTTGCTCTCCGAGTTCGAATTCCGATCTGTTATCCATTACACCACCCGCACATCCAAGGTTACAGCACCTGATATTCCCAAGCGGTTACCCATCGAGGTAGCCAGGTTTCAAAGAAGGTAAGAACACTGAGGCTTGGCTTAATATATCAAGATGCGATTCAAGTTTACTTTACCCGGTTTAGATGTGTACACACACATACACACATGTGTGTGTGTGTGTGTGTGTTGTGTGTGTGTGTTGTGTGTGTGTGTGTGTGTGTGTGTGTGTGTGTGTGTGTGTGTGTGTTGGGTGTTGCTGATTATTGCTATCATCAAGTGAAATATTATCCTTTATAATAATATCTCACAATTTCAGAAACGAAAAAAAATGTTTCGCGTTTCACTTTCTGTAAAAGAATTTTTTTCCTCCCGTTTTCCAATTTGTGAAAAGGTTTGCGTTCAGAAGAATAAAATCAGCAAGGAGAAATAAAAGAAAAATATCTAACAAGCCACGTCGGGCTGTAAAATAATGTCGGCGATTTGAAGATAACTGATTACCAAGCAGTGAATGAATGCTGATGCGTGGACGAAGTGTCAAATCAATCAAAAGAACGGAAATTGAAATCTCTGATGAGCTGCACCACAAAGACCTGAGAGGAATACAAGGTCCGACGGGAAAAATACAGGAAAAATTCACAGCCAAATGTAAATTGCGATAAATAACCGGAGAGCTAACGTTTAGCTTTCTATCTGAATAAAATCATTTGTAAATGTTAAGGTAGAATAATTCTCCTTGTATAGCTATCGGTTCAAATAGCTGAATGTTTGTGCTTGTGGGGTGCGTGGGTAGGAAACCTCATGCTAAAAATCCAGCAAGTTCAATAAAGATGCGTTCTTTTGTATCCATTATTAATAGGGTTCTGAAAAGAAATGAAAATAAAATCAGAAAATAATTTAGAAAAGTTATACAATGTAACCCGGATATAAGAGAGTTGTCGGGACCGGAGAAGAAGTCTCTTATATCCGGGTTTAACTTATATCAGGGTTTGGTTTATTTTGTTTAGTTAAGTATGGCTCTAATTTGGGACCAGGGAAAATATCTCTTATATCCGGGTTACACTGTAGTTATGAACAAAATTAGAAATTTATACACTTCTAACACATTTCATTGAATACGACAGACAAGGTACTTTGACTTAATTTTTATACAATTTCTCATGCGATCTCATTTTTTTTTTCAGATGATAAATTATATAACTGTCCGAATGTTCTTTTTCTCCGAGCGCTTTCGGCTATATATATATATATATATATATATATATATATATATATATATATATATATATATTGTTACGAGCCCCCACCTAAATTTATTATTAAAACTATACCATTGCTTATATTTCAGAAGCATTCTAAAATAAAGAGCCCAGTACTTGTAGAAAACGTAAAGATAGGAAACCCAAAGAAGTAAAGTAGACTTAGTGGCGACAAAGATTAACCAGAATATACCCTTTCTTTCTCTTTTGGTCAATGTGTTGACAGCATGATTTACATGGATAGATTCCAGATAGGAAAAATTGAAACACTTTAAACTAAACTTTCTCTGACCACATTTCGCCCACAATGAGAAAAAGTTCGTATTTCAAAAATTGACCACGTGACAAGAAAGAAAAAAAAGAAACGAATAGTGAATCGAAAAAGTTAGTCTTGTCCCGGCATTCGGGCTGGACGGATGTGTTTGCGAAAAATGCTACAGTCTTGTCCAGATCTCGGCCTGGATGGACGCAGCTGCGATAAAAGTCAAAGTCTTGTCCAAGCCTCAGAGCTGGACGGACGAAGTCTGCTATAAATGCTAAAGACCCTGTCCAAGTTTTAAGACAGGAAGGGCGAGTCAGCATAAGATTTGGTTGGATACGACAAGAATTCATCTTCGAAGGGAATAGATGGATGCGTTTGCTATGAACGCAAAAGTTTTGGTTGGTTTTGCAGAAAAGGAAAAGTCCCTCTTCGAAGCTCGAACGGACGACCGAACGCAAGCGCAAAGAGCGCGAAAGAAATGTTTGGATTCTGGGAAATAAATTACGACGTACGCGGAATGTCGCTACATCGGGACGAAAGAGAGATAGAAAACAGCTTCGATTTATCCGTCACCCAAGTCCCGAGACCAGACGCGTATAGAAAAAGACAAGAAGAAAGCAAGAAAAAGATCTCAAAAGGAAAGAGAGGAAGAAAAGATCTCAAAGGAGAATGCTGCGACACCGAGACGAAGGAAAGAGAGAGAGAGGAAGCAGTTCCAACTTAATTGTCACCCAAGCCCCTAAACAAAGGGGAAAAAAAAGAAAGAAAAAAACACCTCAAATGAGAATGCTGCGACACCGAGACAAAGGAAAGAAAGAAAGAAAGAAAACAATTCTGAATTACTATTTTTTTTACCATAAGTACAAAATGTAATTGTACAATATGTCATAGCAAATATATATATATCACATACAAGGAATTTTTTCACAATGTTTGAAATCATTTAGTTTTGTACAAAGAACAAATTGCATTTCTTTATTTTGGTCATTTACACAAAATTTTATTTCCACATTACCAACAAAACTTGAATGTGAAAACATTTTACAATTGTTAAATTTAATAGACATATTCATTTACAGTGTTAAAACAATCTTTTTATTTTTCTGTGCTAGTGACACAGTATTTTAACATTAAGTATATTTTCCTTTTACTTATTTTATAACCATTAATTCTGGCTTAAAAAAAGTCATCCCATTTTTGTATTAATTCACAAATATGTGATGTGAAGAGCCTAATACCAGATATAAGGATCTTTAGAATCAGATTTTTTATTTTTCATATTAGCTAATATTTTAGATTTTTCCGACTGAATCAGTGTCACTAATTGAGTGGCGGAAAACAGATTCATTTTCAGATACCGAGTAATTCGAAAGGATTAAAATGGCTCAAACAATGAATTTGAGTCAAACCATCACCTGATTTAACTACAGTGTAACCCGGATATAAGAGAGTTGTCGGGACCGGAGAAGTATCTTATATCCGGGTTTCTCTTATATCCGGGTTTGGTCTATTTTGTTTAGGTAAGTATGGCTCTAATTTGGGAGCAGAGAAAATCTCTCTTATATCCAGGTTTCTCTTATATCCGGGTTACACTGTATAAATGATCGAATCCTCTTGTTATCACCATATATAAGCTCAATTACTTTTCCTCATTGCCAATACGGACGTGGTTTCTTTATGATTACAATTTAATAATATTTTCATATTTGTTTTCATGCAGATTGCTCTCTTAAACTTAGAAGATATTCATTATACCACTTTTTTTTAATTTATTTACTAAATAATTCTTTATCTCTAAAGATGTAATTACATCTTTCCTTTGAGGGTGTTCAGACAAAATAATACTTTCATCATCCAAGTTTTCTTGAACAAGAGTATATAAAAAGCAATAGGGAGTAATTATTTCCAAATTTCAATCAGAAGAACAGCGATAAGTTAGTGGCCGGAAATTTATTGCCTTTTGTATATCCGAAAGAATAGTGAGTATTTCAAAATACGCCACGGGAGATCTTCTATGGTTTTATAAAGATATTGTTTGACAGTCCTGATTATTTATGTACTGCCCATCCCAGCTGAATATAAAGCTATTGTGAAGTGCTTAATGCTAAAGTTAGAAAATCCGTCTAAAAACTTTTTAGAGTCAAGAAATGTTTTAATCAACTTGCATCCAATGATAAAGGACTTAGCATTATCACTATAAATGTGATTGGGAATCCCGTAACTGTTAGAGAAAGACTAGCACAAGCTCTCAAGCACTCATTTCCTTAACAAGTTCAATATGAATTGCTCTTACATTCATACAGGCGAAGATTAAAATATACATCTTATTTCCACCTTTTCATTTTTAATCATTAAACGTCTTGTATATTTATACATAAGAAAATGATTTGATCAAGTTCATTCTATGAAATTTTGGATATTTAAATGAAAGTGCATTTTCTACAAAGATAACGGCTGGGAATGTAATTTTAATGTCTGTCTGGCATTAAAAATCCAAAACCCTGAGAACCTTAGTTTAATAAGTGTACTAGAAATTCCTAGATGCTTGCATATATCAGGCGTATACATTATGATTAGTCTTGTTAAATCGTGCTTTGGTGACAACAATACTGGGTAAATAATGTCAAACTGATAGATTTTAGTCTTAGTTATTCTTCCACTAAAACGATTTATACCATTTTAATCTAAAGCAGGTTTAAATTTGTTACTAATTTAAGGATCTGATCATTTTGAGGATTTTGTAGATATTGAATTTATTTACCAAATGATTGGTTCGGTATCAATTTGAGCCGATACATCTTGCTTAGGATCTGCGTTAGAATGTTTTTACTTATTAGTGAATTTGAACACGAATGTTTCTCCACAAATATGATTGGTTCTAAAGGACTAGCATAGCTAGCGTTGTGATATGCTTAGTTTTGTATAACGTCCTTATTGTAATCCCTCAACAATGCAGACCACTTTCAGGCCAAGGTACTGGACTCTTATTTAACCAAGAAGGACCAGAAGTCCAAAATTAAAAGCTTTGTCTAATCTTTTACAGAGACAATCCCTGAGTAATTAAATCTGCAGGGTTTTCAGGGGAAGGAACATATTTTATTTTTACTGATAACCCGAGATTAGAATCTAACTCTTCTAGGGCTACTATAATGTCCTTTAACCTATTCTTGATAAACTGGCTTTTGGTTTTTATGTTATCGGGCAATAACCCAGATAACACTATCTGATCATCAACAGCAATAATTACATCTTTGATACAAATATTTGATAAAAGATTTCAAAATGTTCTTAATGCATTTCACGGCTAAGTACACTGATAATAACGTAAGTGAAGACAAAGACTTTTCTTTTATGGGCGCTATCTTATCATTAGTAAAATTTAAGGAGGCCATAGAATCCTGTCTCATATCGGAGACAAAACCATATGCATCACAAAATAAATACAATTCTACATGAATTGAACTGACAACTGGAAAATTTCAAATAAATGTACAAGTTCCTTAGATAAATAATTCCAAGTCTTATGGTATTCTATTGGTATAATTTCATCCCAGGATAATTTTAATTTCCATAAGTCACTTAGAAGTATTCTCCTTAATTTTCAGTGGCAAGCACAAAGACAATGCGACAAACACGCTAGAATTTTGCACCAGCAATTTTCTTTTGGTTTTGGCAGAGGAATCTAAAACTCTCATTGAAATTTCTAAAGTATCTTTGACAGTATTATGCTTATATCCTAATATTTTTTGTAAATCACTAATATCTTCTACATTTTTTTATCGTCTTCTAGGTACTTCATTAATTCCTTGTAATTTGAGTTACACGAACTTAACTCAAAACTTCCATCTGCCATTCTTTTCACGGATTCTTTATATAATTATAAGAATTCTTCAGGAAAATTAAATTATCAACATAAAAATTATCTCTTAACTTAACTGCATAAATCATTAGGGTATTTGTTAACATGGTGTTGAATAACAAAATTCAATATAAAGGGACTTGCTATAAACCCAAAGATCAAAATTCTATATCTATAGCAAGTAAATTTTTACCTTCTCTCAAGCAAAAACAAATCTTATTTCTACCATTTCCATCTTTTAACTTGATCCTAAAGAAAGTCTTTTTTAATATAGGCCAAGAAAGTATATTTCTTACTTCGAAATGACATTATCAAATGTAACATGTTTATCATCAAACTGACACCAGAGTAAACGCCTTCGTTTAACGATGGTGCGCCGCCAGTTTTAAGTGAACAATTAAATACTGGTCTACTTTTAGTGGTGGTCTATTCATCACTTTTAATTACAGGCCTATGAGGTATCCAAATATAATTCCCATAATCTTTAGGGGAAACAGATATACGTCCCATGATTCTCTCATTTTCATGAAATAATTGTGAAGTCATTCTTTTCTAAACTTTTAACAACCCTATCTAAAACCTTCAAAGCCACGACATAATTGGAATGAACTAATTTTAATTTATCCTTATACCAAAGAAGCTCTATATAGTAAGTATCATTTCTTTAAATTAATAGAGTTTTTGAATTGTTCTATTTGGTCTTTATCAAAATCACACAAGGCATCTTCGTTTTCTAATCCTAAAGACTTTAGACTAAATATTTTATCCAGCTTTCTTTCGACCATCAGTCAGTTATATGCCATGAGTGATACACACTTAGGCTATCATGTATATTTTGGTACATGACTGACGAAGCAGATTTTTTCCCGCAGTAGGTTGCCATTTTTTTCTGCAGTAGACCAGTTGCCATCCTTCAAACCTGTCACAAATAGGGTCGAAATAAACAACTATTAGGGACAGAACAAAATTCACGTGAGTGATTGATCAGGAAGAATTATTTCTTGCTTTGCTTTGGGTGAAATGATTAAAAAAGAAATAAGCTAACCTGTAGTAAGAACTTTCATATAGGCTTAATAGCAATTGTTTATTAATTATAAATCATTTCAGCTTCCGAGAAGTTTCACAGAAAGGCTCTACTTTCAAATAGAGTTGGAAACATGTATAATTTAAATGCGTCGCTAGTAATCTTATAGAAAATCATTACATATATTATTTCTACAGAGTGAGAAAGAAAACTTTAAAATTGCAGCTACCTTCGAAATTCGCTTATTATATATAAATAAACTTATTAATACAGAAATCTATTAATAAAATTCATAGAATATTAATTAAAAAATAGCTGATATCAAAAATATAGTTTATTCAATGCAATATCCATTACTTTCAATCACAGCCTTAACGTGGGATCAAAAAAACTGCGCAACTTTTAAAAACACACTTCCATAATAGAAGCCTTGTGTGTATGTCAAATCAGGAGGTTTTGTTAGTGGTCTGCTCTAAAATACCTCACAAAAGAAAGCTAATATAAGTGACTTTGAACATGACACGGTCTTTAGTGTCAGACAGGCATGTTAATGACATGGAGAATATTTTCTAGGCGTACATTGGTACCCGTGGTACTAATAAAAGATCGATTAAATGGTGCAGCTTACTTCGGTATTGTGGCTGACCAAGTGACTCAATTTATAACTGATGCATCCATTCTCTGGCGGCCACATTCAGCAGGGAAATGCAACGTGTCACAAATAAAATAAATAAAAGTAGAGATTGATACATGGAAGTCAGTAATGAGTTTTCTGGATTAAAGTGGTCTTCACGGTTACTCATTTTTGAGTACCTTTTGGATATGATGGGAAAGAAGATTCGAATCTTGGATAGACGGCCAATAAAGCAAGAATTGCTGCGTACCTTGATAACACCATGGGCACAAATTTCAAAAGAGTGCCTCCAGGACATCGCTAATTTCATGACAAGAAAAAGTTAGGCGATTTTAAAAGCAAAAAGGAAGGGAACCAATCAGGTGCTAGAAGAGTATAGCTGCCAAAGTGACCAGTGAGTATATGATAGACGTGTCTTATCTTTAATCGTCGTCCTTGTCGACTTTATCTTGTATGCAAGAAATCAATTTGTTCTTTGCTGATGGCTTCCTTTATAATGATGGCGTTGATGACTAAATTCGCCGCCAACGTGCAGGTTCCGCTTTCATCAAAGCCTACCCCCAACAAAATCTTGAACAGAAGAAAGTGCCGATGTAGGAAATTTGTTTATGGTGAACCTCAGCTTACTAAGAAGTGACCAACAGAGTTAATTTATCTTCTCTGCTGCACATAGGAAATGAGACATGCAGAATGTCTCAGAAGTTATGAAACTGCAACAGAGTGCCGCTAACTCTGTTATATTTTCGAGTGGTGCCTTCTGTAGCATGTCTGTCGTGCGTAGCCCTCTTCCTCCGCTGGTTCAATCGTTGAGATCTATTGTAAATCGTCATCAGTTTGGGGTCTTTGGGGCTTGGCCGCGCTTAGTCTGTGTTCTTGTCTTTAACCTTTCCGCCAAAGGTGGCCCTAGATGAAATTTAGAACTCCCGACGACAGATGTTACCTTTAATAAAAATTGTCTAAATGAGCACTTGGCGGAGGCGCACACACACACGATGTATTTCGGTGTTTCTCAAAGTTTCAACTGCGCGCACAAACTAAATGTATTTTTGAACTGTAGTTGTATTTTTTATTACTACTCTTTTTTTTCAGAAGTGTGTTTTATGGAAGAGATCCCCAGTATGCGTCACATCATCTTGTAGTGCTAGGGCTAACGCCAGTTGCGTCACGCCGAGATAGTCGAAAATTTTAATGATGATAGGCCAACTTATTTTTGTAGAGGAAACGAATAATTTATCCCTAAATGTGAGTGATCGACTTACAATGATTTCTGTCCCTTTTTTACGACAACCAAAGTTAACATTACGATGTAACTATCTGCTAAACGAGGCATTTACATTGTAAATTGACCACCCATTTCAATTACATCCACTGTAAAGGTAACTTTCCCGTAAAGAACGAGCGTTAAGTCCAGTAAAAACATTTCAAAATACATATGAAAAATATTGTTCCTCACTTGCTTTACCTTTGCTTCGCCCAGTTTTAACCCTTATCTAACCACATGGACGATTTTTAAGTAAAAAAACAATAAGAAGTGAGTGTCAAGTGAAAAACATACGGCGAAAAGAAGAAATAACTACGACATTCTACATGGATACAAATATACACGCAGACACCCGCGTGAGCACGCCCGCGTACACGCATGCACACACAATGAAAGAAAATTCAAACTTGCACCAATGAAAAGTGCAAACGAAAAACATAAAGTCATCTGCATATATCCACTGACGAGTGCACGGAGGGATTTCTGGAGCGTCCGTCTACGAAACTTCGAAGTCGGAATACTGAAGGTAACACCAATCAGCCAAGTGACAAATGTTATATTTAAATTCATTCTAATATATATATAAATAATAAACAAAAACTAAAAATTCTTGAAGCTATATACATAAAACAATTGAAACCTAACCTGAACAAAATAAACTAGGAAATCTCCACAAATATTCTTAAATGTCTATAATTGGCAACGAAGCCATTGGTCTATACCAACGGCTTCCCATACTTAATACTTCTCGAATTCACTCTCGTGTGGTCATGTGTGACGTCATGAGCTGTGGTGCGATTTTCGCTTCCAGCGTCTTGTATGCACGTGTTTATTGTTGCTTGGAAATCATCCATATAAACAGAAACAGACTATCATCACATTCTTGTCCGTGTATTGCTTAATATTGTACTGTAATTGTCATCTTTGATAATGGCTTATGTAAGCCGAAAGCTTAGATTGGATTAAAAAATATGGATCAATATTGTGGTTTTCTTTCTTCGTTTAATGATGTCATTAAGCTTATCAGACGTTATGAAAAGAATTTAAATAAAATAAATAGACAACACTTGTCTATATTATTTAATGAAACATATATATATATATATATATATATATATATATATATATATATTAATTCTAATATGTATATATATATATTGTCATGGGTCCTTACCTATAACTACAGAATTAACTCTTCCGAACACTATGTATACTACGCCTTTCAAGAGAGAGGGACGAATCGAGTCGAGCCGATAGTAGTTAACTCCAAACCAGACTGACAGTCATACTAACACCTTCCACATCTTGTATTATTATTTCGTGTAATATACCTTCGTTATTTCTACTTTTGTGTTCGTGTTGTTCTTCCTTGGTCCTAACCTGGACCATAACAGATAGATAGATAGATAGATAGATAGATAGATAGATAGGCAGACAGACAGACAGACAGATAGATAATGATGCTGGAAAAAATGGACAGTTCCTTGTAACGCTTCGCTAAGTACCTGACTTCTCTTGATATGCATGAGTCAGATCAGGCCGAAAATGTTGTACTGCAGTCATGTGTACTGGGGCTGCCCAGTCATCACTTTCCAGTTTTGATAGAGTTCAAAAGCATATGCGCGGTTCTCTTTACCGCTGCAGTAAGTACCTGACTCATCCTGATACGTTCTACCTTTACAAGAGCCAGATCAAACAAAAAATATGCCGCTGCCATATCTGGAGTGGAGCTGTCCGGTCTTCAAATTCCAGTCTTTATAGACTTCAAAAGCGTCTACGCGGCCTTGTGGATGATGAATTATTTCCACCCTACAACGCCTTTCCCACAGACGAAACGCTGCAAGCCTCTAGCTATCCTATTGCTATTTCCATGGAAAAGGTTCACACGAGCTACATTCCTTATTTCTACCAACTCTAACACGCAAAGCTAAGACTAGCCACGCCGCGTACAGTACCACCCTCATTCCCTTCATAATCTATTTGTAAGAAGTTCCACTCGAACAGCTTCTCCCAACGAATCACTTCTTTGTGGAATCGACTGCAAAGATGCTTTCCCGATTATTACAATCTTTAATCTGTTTGAGTCAGGAGTTAATTGTTATTTTTCCCACATTTCTTCATAAACTGCGCCTGTTAACTCTTTCTACTCTCACAACAAGCTCCTTAGCCGTCCTTACTTCAGTAATCCTCTACCTCGAGTGACTTTTGGGCATTGTATTAGATAAACACTAGCAAAAAGAAAAGAAAAATACACGCACTTATCGTATCGTCATTCGAAACCTTTCGAGAATCACTAATGCTATTAGTCACTAATAGCATTTAAGTAGTGATAAGTGCGTGTATTTTTCTTTTCTTTTCTAATAATTAGTGTATTCAAAACCCGAAGAATTATTTTAAAAGAACCCATTAGGTTGAATAATGTTTTTCATTACTATATGAAAGAAGGACGGAAGATAAAACGACATGAAAATAAATATATTTTTTTTAAGTATTATGGAAGTTATTCTAAGGATTTTCTTTCAGTTTACAACAAAATGTTTGTAAAAGAAAAAAATAAAATAAAATTCACTGAGTGATTTTTGTTTACTAAGCTTTGAACTAATATGCACAAAATACAATTTGGGAGTGATGAAAAAAGGAAAGGAGAAAGAAAAGTAGCTGTGCATTTTTCAGAAATAACTGAAAAAATAACTTCTACAAATATTTCCGAAATTAATTATCGACAGAATATTCAAGAAATTAAGAGTTACTCCCCCTTCACCGTCTCGACACAAGGGAAACAATTCTAATTAAGGGAAGTAACTCGATATTCCTGATGAACGGCTTCTTGCCATATCACTCCAGAAAGTGCTTTTCATCACTTTTCAAGCACTTTCTGGAGTGATATGGCAAGAAGCCGTTCATCTCCCCTCCCTTAGCGTGATAGCCTCTTGCTTTTGCCAAGGGCAGAATACAGTGGCTTCTCTTTCTCGATGGGTTGGACGGGTCCTACTAACATCAGTTATGTTTATTTTTGCTTTGTTTTGATATTTAGTTTGTTTTAGGGTGACCACTCCTCTTCCATGATCATTCACCAGAGTTGTATATATATAATGTAAATAATATTTATCATCTCATTGGAATGTGTTTTTATAGCAACCCACCTTTGAGAGGATGTGGCATTATGGTGTATGGAGGATTGATTGGTGACAGATGAGTTTTTATGGTGAATGAGGAAATTATAACGAGTGAATGGGTCGTGAATCCAATTAGCCTCAACTCATTCCCACCCTTTCAGCCTTGTGCCATAATTGTATGTATGTACAATAAACATCACTCCAGAAAGTGAGCAGTCATGGCTTTCCACAATTTTCTATCCTATCCCTCCCATTCATTGACACTACTTCAAGTGGGTTACTGGCTGTTTTCCTCTGCCCTTCAATATAGCCTGCAAATGTCAAATATGCCAAGACCTCTCTCTGATTAAATATAAGCGTTCTTTTTGTTTCAGTTTTCCTTAAAACTTCCTTGTTATTCACATGTTCAGTCCATGATGAATAGCTGAGGATATTTTTTTAAGTAAATAAATAAAACATAAATAAAAATAAATAAATTTAAATATCATGGCTCTTCAGGATGTAAGCAATCACGGCTCTACCTTGATTTTCAAAATAGCCATGACTTCTTTAGAAAAATTCGTCCTGGGTATGACAAACTACATCCAGCAGCAAGGCCTCTGATCAGGAGAATGGAGATTTTGAGGAGTGTGGAAACACCTCAACTGCTGCTGTTGTTGTTCCCAGGTCCACCCTGACCTGGGTTGGGAGCACCTGTCAGTATCCCAGCTATGGGAAAATAGTTAAAAACACTATGAAAGTATAAAAATACATTTTCATATTAAAAAATTTACCAGCAATATATTTTTGAAAAAGAAATTTTACTAATGCTCCCAAGAAAATTAGTTTTTGGCATTGAATGACTCATTGAAATGCCACTAAACAAAAAATGAAACAAGTTTAGGAAAAGATAGAGATGGCAACAGGGGGAAGCTAGTCCACTATGTTTTTAAATTCAGAGTTTAAGAAATTCTGAATTTAAACTGGTTGGTATGCAAGTTGAGTCATCTACCCTCTAGGTGCAGGAAAAAATACTCATACCTTCCATCAAAGGCATGAAAGCAAAATGAATATAAGTCCAAGGAAGAACTTAAATCATTATTTACACTAATTATCATCATTTAAATTTGATTAAAAGCATCCAAAATATACAACTTGCATGATAAATATTCCCAATTTTTCATCCTTTCAGTAAAGGAGATTTTAGAACATACAATGGACATCTTATTAATGACACAAGTAGTAGGGTGAACTTTGTTTATAAAAAAAAATTGTACAAAAGGACATTTTGACCTGGCATCTGAACTTCAGTCACTTTCTCACCAACATGACATGGTTTCCCCTCTGTCTTTTCTATCAATATTTTTTATACCAATTGTTCTCATGAGATTTCTTCCTTGGTGCCTGACTAATGAATTTATGCATGCTACTAGATTGGCAGCTGGGTCTCACCATTTTACTGTTGTCCTATCTGTTCTACTCTAATCATTTTTTCCCTATCATGTTTTGTTTCCTCTGCTACCTACAATCTGTAAAAATTTAAATTCAATGCCATCTTCCTAAAACCTCTCCTTTCATTGTCTCCACCTCACTTAAGTAGACTCATTGTCTTCCACCCCCAGTAAACTCCATGGTGCATCTTAATGACATTATCACCTTGCTTTGGATGAAATAAAAAAAAAAAAAAAAAAAAAAAAAAAAATTTTTTTTACATGGGGGATAAGTTGAAATTAAGACCTTCCCCCCCCAATTATGCAGACCATGTCCCTTCCATGAGAAATTTTATTCAACATAAGTGAGCAAAACTGCAATTCAGATGTAAACAATTTATTGAACTTGGTCTTACCAAACTAAAATGGTTTCACTACATTATGAACTGTTTTATGGCCTCACCCACTACTATTCAGAGTATAAATGACTGAAAATTTTTTTTTTTCCGGGTGAACAACCTTTCTACATAAACCAGATGTCCCCTTGTCCAGAATAATTTTAGTGACCAACCAATTTTCATTAACAATAAGGTACTGTAAGCAATGTATGGTTTTCTATTTGCTGCTTGTGGAAATGGCATGTAAAGAAATTGGCAGGAACTGTTTAATAAGATCCTTTAGAATTTGCCTTTTAAGTATTTTGGGAAAGTTTTTTTTGTTTTACCTTTCATGGATCATGACTTTCCACATGCTGTCGAACACTAAGCAACACTGATCACCCAAAGTTTGGTCCAACTTTCCTTCAATATCAGTAGCTCATTAGTGTTAAGTATTCAAGCTATTTTTCAATACATCTCAGAAATTTTAAGCATTGGAGTTGTCAATTTAAGTGAAATTAACACAGGGTAAATATTCCTTTGTCACTGCCAAAACCTTTCATGACAGTGGCATTGTTCCTAAGCTTACAAATGAGTGAAGAGCCCAATTAGTTACAATAAAAAAAAAATTTTGAATCTACAACTTCCATTTATAAACTTATGACAAAGTTGTCAGAGTAGTTTCCCCACCCCCTCAAGGGGAAGG
Organism: Acanthosepion lycidas; assembly: GCA_963932145.1. Taxonomy (NCBI): domain Eukaryota; kingdom Metazoa; phylum Mollusca; class Cephalopoda; order Sepiida; family Sepiidae; genus Acanthosepion; species Acanthosepion lycidas. The sequence goes on from OZ010571.1 coordinate 98,475,070, forward strand.
AAAACTTGCACCTATTATAGATGCATATTGCCTGAAAAAAAAAAAAAAAAAAAAAAAATTTCACAGGTGTAGAGAATACAAAAGTGAATAAGTTTTAAAATATTTATTACAATGAATACTTTATTTTGTGAGAAGTTACATGGTTTAGTTCAGGAGACTTATTCAAGAAAAAAAAAAATTTCATCATTTTGGCAGTGTAAATTAGCAACACAAATACATTTGTACAATTTCCCACCCAAGTCAGATTTTGGGTGGCCAACAAAATCGTTCAGTGTTCTTAAAGTTTATTCAACTCAACACAATTTGAAACAGTATTATGTCTGCATAGTCAACTATTTTCATTCAACTGGCCCCGGTTTAGCAAGTCAAGTAACCAAAATTTCAAGCTCCTTGAACAGAAGAGGAGCAGAAGGCAACAAAAGTTGCTACTTGTATGATGTTATGCAAGAGGTTCTGACAGTTTTGAAGAGAAAGAAAAAAAATTTGGGTGTGGGGAGAGAGACAAACAAGCAGATTTGATGTCCCAGTGAGGTTTTGAGGGGGGGGGGGGAAATTTGCCACTTTTAGTATTTAGAGTCAAGAATCCATCTTCTATTAGGCAGGATCTTTTTCTTTAGATTCTGGTGTTATGGAACGTCCTTTAACCACAGATTCTGGAAAAAAAAAAAAAAAAAAAAAAAATTTTTTAGACAAGGAGTCAGACAATTAGAATTTTAGTCAGCATTTCCTAATTTCACTAGAAGACTTTACTATGGAATAATGAACAACTGTATCAAACCATTACAACTGCAAAGGGTTCTATTCTCATGTAAGTAGTTACCAAACTAACATACAAATAAGAGAACAGGTTAGCTAAATAATTACAGTTTAGAACGAGGTGGCTATGTAAATGATTACACAAACCAAGTTTAACAGTAATAAACAAAGTTAATTTAAAGTCACATTACAGGAAGTTAGATTACTTTTTACTAGACAATATTGATATTTGTCCCTAGTAAATAAAGGACATAATACCATTATTTAAAAAGTCCTGCTAATAGATTTGTTAAGCGTCACATTGTAGAAAGATTTGTTACTGAAAACAAAAACCAAACTTAGAATAAGTAATTTCCAGTCCGATTGGTAATACTTGTATGCGATAGAATTGGCATTAAGTTTCTCAAGGGAGAAAACTCGTGTATACAAAATGACAGTAGTTTCCCCATTTTTCAGAAAATAACACTTCTATAAGCTTGAAGACGGTTTCGAGTCACCATCTGGATATTGAGTACTCAAGAGTTGACACTAAAAGTACAGAAAGTTATCCTATTTGTCACATCTGAAGGTGTAATTAAGACAGGTTCCTATACACAAGTTTACAGAATATTACTTTAAACTATTCTTTTTAGCATGAAAAATTCCCCCACACAATGATTATCAAAAAATTTTTTTTTAAATTAAAATAATCAAAAATCCAGTCTATGGAAATGTCAAAATATCAAACAAGCATGTGGCCAAAGATTCACTCTGGTTGTACAATTCAGTATATTAAGCTTTCATTATTTGGATTCACACTTCAGGTTTTTCCTGCATTCCTCACACCCATGTAAACCTCTGAACAAGTATAGTTTTATATAAAAAAGAAAATTACAATTAAAACAAGATTAAACATTTGCTTGGTTGAAAGATACATAAGGATTTTACTAACCAGTTTTGGCAATGTACGTGTCTACTAAGTATTCTTTGCACTGCATGGATGTTGCATCAAACTGGGCAGAACCACCATGAAGCACTAAATAGTCACCACAAACACCAACTGAATGTTGACCACGTGCACAAGGGATTTCACCATTCACACTAGGTTGAAGCCACTGACCAGTACCTAAAAAAAAAAAAAAAAAAAAAAAAAAAAAAAAAAAAAAAAAAATTTTATAATTTCAAAGTAAAGCAAAAAGCTTCCTGCATGACATTTTTGTTGCAACCTTAATCTTCAGGAGAGAGAAAGACAAACCAATTAAGATAGCAACCAAGTGAGAGTGGGTGAGAGATAGAGTAAAATTCTGGCAGATAGCCAAACTGAATTCAGTCATGCAAAACTTGTGACAGGCTCATCACTGAAACAGGGAGATGGAAAATGACAAATTGAAACTTTCTGCAAAATGGAATTAGGTACTCACCAATGTCAAGAACATGGATGTCTCCAAAATGTCCTTCAGAATCATTACGCCCTCCCATTACAACCATCCTGTTGCCAACAATGGTGGCAGAGTGGTAAGAGCGGCAACCAGGCAAACGTCCAAGCAGTCCATCTAATTTGCGCCATTTTCGGGTATCTGACAAATGAGATTTTAAGTTGGAATTTTAGAAATCTAACATTTGGTTAGTCTAGCAAGATGACCAGACCAATATATCTTCATTATCCAGAATTTAAGGGACAGAAAAAAAGAAAAAAAGCTGAAGGAATTCAATATTACAAGGAAATTGATACCTAAATTATAACTACCATGACAGCTCTTTACAAAAACTAATATGAATAAAGTGAAATGCTTATCACAGATCTTGCACAAACACTAACTTACCTATATTGTATACATGTACATCATTCCGTCTCTTTTCACAATCACGTCCTCCAAAAATGAAGATATCCCTCTCATAGGCACACATGGTCATGGCAGCACGGGCACTTGGGATGGTTAGATTCATATGCATAGGTTGTGACCAAGTATTAGTTTCTGAGTGGGAGGAGGAGAGAAAAATAATAAATTAGTCAAAATTGAAATTACAAATATTCAAATACTTTCAGAAGTAAATTTTAGAAATAAGTGTTAATTAACTGTCTGAAATAAAACCCGATATTTACCACCATAAATACATCACTAATTATGACAGTCTTGGAAGATGCAGAGACTGTAGAAAGTAGGGCTTTTGATAATTTTACACTAATGGGATATTGATGGTAAGAGGGGCAGAGAAAATGGCAAATAACCCGTTTGTTGAAATGGATGGCAAAATGGAGTAAGGGGGATAGATGGAGAAGAAAAAAAAATTTGGCTAAGAGCTACAAAGGATAGGAATTTATGATTGCCCAAAAAGACAGCACAGATAATATGCTAATCTGCTGTCTTTTGGGGCAATCATAACTTCCTATCCTTTGTCTTTCAGTAGTGATCACAGATAATATTCTAATCTGATCACTACTCAAAGAAGTTGTCCAGATTATATTCTAGAATTGTGCAATGATCAATGTGTTTGACAACATTAGGAAAGCTGAAGACACTGATAAATTGGAGAAAGTATGGTTGCAGATTCAAAGTAGTGAATATCATGGTTGTTATATTAACCATTCTACTTTCTGGGCATATTTGGTACCCTTCAAATTCCAAGGAAAGATTAGATAATGTTTTGCAGACCTTACTACAGTCAGTCAGATATGTGCAATGCATGATACACAGGTGATCATGTATCTTTTGATACATGATTGACAAAGCAGATATTTTCCCCTGCAGTAGGTTGCCGTTTCTGCAGTAGACCAGTTGCCATCCAAGGCTATAGAACAGTGTCCTGCTATTTACCCACAGCTAGGGGTTAAGATTCATACTTTTCCCAAGGGTATTAGCATGTAAGTGAATATAATGGATCAGACTGGGATTCAAACTCAGCTCTGATTGAGGAAATCAAGCTATACTGTAGCAAGGACAGAAAACAGTGGAGTAATGGATAGCAGCTGAGGAATTTCCTCTTGCTTTGCTTTTAAATGAATTAAACTTGATAAAAAAAATTTAAGACCTTACTAACAGGCATTTTATAAAGGGGCACTCTAAAAGAAATGACATCCATTTATTTTAAGGATAAAAGTGCAATAACTGTTGGAGAGAGCAAATTTGCTATTTCAGGAAATGTTAGCATAATCCAACAATACCACTTCATATGCACTTTCATGCTATGTGCGTTCTGTCTAAAAAAAATTTTGGAACATTTTTTATACATATTAGAATTATATGTGGTGCTGACAAACCTGTATCAAATACATAGAAGTCATCAAACCATTTAAATTCAACACCCTTTTGTTGAAGTTCAAGGTCTTCCTCATCTGAAGAGATTTCTTCCTCTTCAGAACCAGGTTCCTCTTCTACTTCCTCTTCCTGCAGAAGAAAAAAAAGTTAAATAATTAAGTCAAATCAATGAAGGAGAATCCCCACTTAACTTTCAGAAGTCCTTTCCCACTTAAGTTACTAGCCAAGATTATTGCCCTCTAAGTAAATAAATAAAAAATATAAATATAATTTTTAAGTGTTCCAGTATGTACACACAATTTTAATTTCACATTGCAGACTTTGGGACCAAAAAATATACAGAGACCTCTATATTCACTAGATATAACTGATATTTGAATATGCAATTTATGGTTGTATTTAGAGATGAATAAATATATTCTTGATTTTGAAGATCATTCAGATAATACAACAGTTGCATTATCCATTAACAAATGACTAAGATAAAGAGGTTTTGTATCGAGAGCACTAGGTTTAGGATTATCTATATCAGGACTATCTACAGTATGAACCAAATCAAAACAGTACTACAACCAAAAAGGATGCGAATATTAACATCCGTTTAATTTGCAGACCTGTGCATTATATTAAAACCAAGTCAAATTTTAACCCGATTTTCTAACGAGTTGTCTCCCTTGAGTCAAACTAGTTTTGGGTTAATTGCCAAATTGCCAATTTTTGGATTATTCAAGACAGATTTTGCATAAGGGCACCCAGTTTGGATCATATTGCTACTCAATAGTAATAATCAGGCTGGCCTCACTAAGCTTCACTCCACAACAGGTAATCCATTAAACTGTGACAAGCCTAACAAAATTAATAGGAAGGAAATCTGCTTATGTCAAGATAAAATTTTTAATACAAAAAGGTGAAGGAAAAATTGTAATGGAATTTCTGACAGTTTGTATAGCTAATATTTATAATGACATGGAAAAAAAGTGACATTTTAAAATTTTATAGCACCTAAAGTGGTAAAGTGCTTAAGTGCAAGCTAGAGTAAGTCGTCTACTCTATACCCAAGTGATAGAGTAAAATTAGATCTTTATTTTGCTAGGCAAATATGGCCTGAAACAAAATTATGTCAATCTTTTAAATGAAGACAAAAAATCCGAATTTAAAGTTTTTGCCATCTAATCCAAATTATAACACTGACCACTGGAGAAGGTCAGAGAAAAGTCCTCCACTATCAAGCACCAACCTAAGACTTAAAGTACATTCTAGAATGTAATGTACAGGATTTTTACTTTGATTTCTACAAAACTTAATTGAAGTATTGTTTTAGAACAAAAGTCAATGTTAAGATTACTTACACCTTCTTTTACCACTTTTGGCCCAAATCCTCCAAAGTAATAGATACATTTGCCAACAGCTACAGAAGCCAGTTTATCTCTTGGACTGGGGGCATTACCAACTCCTTCAAGAGTTGACCATGTACTCGTTTCTGTAAAACAAATTTACAGGCTTAAAAAATGATAGAACAGCTTATTTCAGTCAGGGTAAGAAAATAAATTCATTTAGCAGTGCTTTTAAATATTTTAATTTTGTAAACGTATTTTTCTTATTGCAATAAACTAGATAAATTGTTAAATGTAAAAGAATTTACAAAATTTTATTTGCCGATCCAAACTCCTCAGTCACCATAGTAATAGGATGGAATAATTTGGTAGTATAAGAATTTGACAGTGAAGAAATTTAGAAAAATTTCTAAGATTTTGAAGTGATGTTTTAGCAAACACCTTAAACATGAAAATCCATTCTAAATTAAAACATTGGTACCCACCTGTGTCATAAACATGAAGATTATTTGACCAACCAGTTTCCTGATTCAAACCACCAAATACATACAGCTTGTTTCCCACAGAAGACATAGTAGAGCCAGATGAAGGGACTGGAGGTTTTCCTTTAGCTTCACATTGTGTCCACTTTTCATTGTCTACATAAGAAACAACATACAATTTAAATTAAGTAATTTGCATATAATAAAAACTATACTTTTCAAAGTTATTTATATTATACAAGTTAAACTTATGACAGTATCTACATTGTTCATATCTACTGGAGTTTGTAAATTTAAATTGCATAAAGTCATTAAAATGCTATTAGGCATGTTTAATTTAAATATAGAAGATGTGTAATTAGGTGAATTTTGTAGTTATAGTTACTGGATGATTGTACATGTCAAAATCGTTTTTGTAATAATCAAAGATGCTCCAATGTTAAACAGTTAAGTTTAAAGCAATCAAGTCAAAACTAGTTTTAAAAGTCAACATCCAGCAGAGAACTGCTACCACTTAAAATAACCAGGTCAATTATTTTTTCCTACATTACATACCAACTTATGTTAGTCACAAAGCATAAAGACCCATTTAACTATGTCAATGCATGATTTTGGTATCTAAATGTGACCATGTTCAGTTTCTTAAATTATGACAGGCAAGGATAACTGGATAATTTATAAGATTATGAAACAAGTGATTACTACAAACTGCATGGAAAGATTGTCAAAAAAATAAATAAAAAAATAAAATAAAAATAAAAGAATATACCCATGATGTATATAGGAGAATTGAGTGGGGAGGTCCGAGAATGAAAGGGATTCAGTCAATTGAAGAAAATTAGCAGAAGAGGCATATTCCATCAATTCTAGATGCTCATTTTAGTTACTTGGTAGCTCTAGCTTGGCTGGGAAATTTAGCCATAGTTTTCTGATACTGCAACTTTGGTTCACTAGAGGGGCTTATTTTCCATGAAAAGCACTATTTTGAAAGACTTTTACAGATTTTTCAACTACCATTTAAATTTGTTATGTCTGATTAACTTGTCTGTCCAACAGGCATCAAAGGATAATGTCAGTAATGAACATCTTACCTACTGTCTCCTTACAGTTTACACTATTTAGGAACCAAGTTTTACGAAGTTGGCTAGATTAAAAATAAGTTGCAGGGGTGGCAAATCATTATTTTACCATATTTTTCATATCACAAGGTGGCGGAGACAGGGAAGAGTTAATGTCTCACACACACATTAGAATTTCAAAAATATTAATTTCATTAAAAATAACCAAATAATGTAGCTGTTTGTAGACTTTGGTGCTACTTTTCTATGGGTTTTGCCACTTTCACTTAATTCTTATTTAGAATTGTAAAAATCTTGGCAATGATTGTCCCAGAAATTGAGAAATTCAGGGATAAAGAAAAAAAAAAAAAAAAAAAAAAAAAAAAACACACCCTAACAGGCTGGAGCAATTTTAGCCAATTAGTGGATATTCAAGCTAGTAGAATCTCATTTTCCTAGTTTTAATAGCTTTTATGTAGTAACACTTTCTCACTAAGTATTATAATAAAATAGAAGCCTATACCGAAAACAAAAAATTCTAAGATGGAATAAATGAAAAATATGTCCTTCCAGTTTACCATTAATTCTGGTCTTTAGAAAAAGACCACCTACACCACCACAACCACTTTAGGCAAACATTCTCTACAGATATCACAAATATAACTAGCTGAAATAAATTTCTTTAGCTGAAGATTTGTTATAGAACTTCAGTAAGCTGCCAGTTCCATATATGCAAGCACTTCAGGAAAAGGAAACTGTTCAGAATATATGAATCAACCTACTAACCAAAGTCAAGCTTGCTTTTCACAGTTAAGGAGGAAAGACAAAAAGGTTTTGATAAATATTTTGAATCCTTTTAAGAAAGGTTGAAATTTTGGTTAGTACAGGAAGTTCAAAAGTATTTTGGGAGACAATCTATTGGGGAAGATTCAGGATTTATGTACAAATAAAAAAATTTAAGGGAGCCTTCATACATTTAACATCAATACCAACTTTTTGTAAATTGAGAAGTCAACATTTCCTCAACAAGCAAATTTGAAATTACAAAGTCTCAACATATTCCAGTGAATTTATATCTAATCTATTCGCTTGGGAAATGTTTCATTTTTAAAATTAAACATTGGAGGAGTTATCTAGTTTTCAAACATCTTTCATAAAATTAAACAGAAGCAACTCACCACAGTCAAAGCAAATAATTTCATTAATTGTCTCAACTTCATCTTTGCACTGAATGACCCCACCATAGATGTATAGTTTATTGCCAATAGTACAATAGGATTGACCTTCCCGAGCAGGAAAGGAACAGCAAGGTTTTACCTGAAGAGGAGAAAAAAAAATGTTTTTGCTTATTCAGCATCAGACTTTGTGATCAAGATTCTACTTTCCTTGAATTATGCACATATGAATCAGTTTTTTGTCAGATAAAAATAAATTTGCAGAATAATTCATTACCATAATTTACAGAAAATTCAGCCTTTGTCAGATCTTATTTTTGGCAAGAAAGGAAAAAAAAAAAAAAAAAAAGACTTGCAAGGTGTCCAACCTGACCAAGTTGCTGTCATCAGGAAATTTGAGATTTTTATGAGAAACATTGATTTGGATATTCTTGCAAAATAATTGTTAGAATATAAATATTATCTTTCAGGACTTAAAGTTATTTTTAGGACTTTTTTTTTTTTTAACATGTTCCCCTCCATTTTATGAAAGTGAAAATTAGTTTTGCGTTGCTCAAAGCTTATTAGTTATTAGTCCTGACTAATTGTCAAACAGGACCCCCAGTTATTCTAAAGTAAATGATAAATTCAAGTGAAATGAAACCGTACTAAAGAAAATACTATTGATTGTTGGTGAAAGTTACGAAATAATTGTTACACCACTAAATTTTTGTATAATAGACTGAATGACCTCCCTTGCACTTAAGCTTCGTAGTCGGAGTTCTTGGAAAGGATAGGTTTTTTTTAGAAATGAAAAACGAAAGGAATTGGAAACAGTATAAAAAAGCGACAAAAATAAAGTGCAATGAATGCAAGAGTGATTTTGTTTTCAGAAATCAAAACAAGATGTTTTTAGGGCTTCCTTTATTGGTCATCCCATATAATTGGCATTAATTTTTTTTTACTTCACGTAGAAGCGAGTTTTCAATTTTCATTTCAATCTCTAAATTGATATATTGCATAATGCATCTCAAACACTGTAGGACTCTTCAAATCCTTGTGGGCTCACGTCACAGGAGCTATAGAGGAGGTGAAGAAAGTTAAGGGATGTAATTCAATACTTGGCATTAAAAAAAAGAAAAAAATCGTTCAGAGCGTTAACATTAATTTTTAATTAGATTTTTTTTTTTTTTTTTTTTTTTTTAAATGAGCATTTTGTTGTACTTAACTTAACAGTGAGTGCCTACACGAAAACGGTGATATTTTTAAGCTAAGAATTTTTAGTTAAATTAAATAAATGCACACTGAAGTTCATTCTTTTTGCCTACCACAATGAGCGGAGTTTAAAGTTCGCAGCTGCAATATTAGTTAACAAGTGCGCGTTGTTTCTAGAACTCTTCAGGTGGTTTAAAGTCTCGTATATACGAGACTTTTTTTCCGAGAGTTTCTAGATTGCCAATTTACAAGCAACACAGCACTTCTAGTTTCCTCACCCTCCGAATAGCAAAGACGTGGGGAGAACTACTTGGAAAAAAAAAATTAGTATCTGAGTGTAGGTGAAGAAGTATTCATTAAAATAAAATACGGTAAATTTGTATTTATGAAATTTCATCATACAGTACCAAAATCCAAAGAGTTTGGTAACCGACTGACACTTAACGACCTTTGCAGTGCAGGAAGTTTGCTAACTTTAAAAACTAAATTTAAATAAAAACTAAAATTGCAGGAGGAATAAAAAAGTAAAATTAGTTAGATACAGGTTTAATTATCTAATCCTTGTACTTGCTTTCAGGGGTAGTAAACTTATAAGATAAAGTTATGTATGGAAGGTTTTTAAAAAAAAAAAAAAAAAAAAAAAAAAAAAAAAAAAACGCTAGCTATAATAGTCGCGCGTAAAAAAAATATAAATATATAAAAGGAAAAGTTTACCGGCTTCATAGGCTATATTGCAAGCGAAATAAATTAGCGTACATTTCGATAACTTCCTTAAATTTTATGATATCAGAATACACAAGATCTTTAAAAAAAAAAAAAAAAAAAAAAAAAGGCTTCCTTAAACTTATTTTCTGTATAGGTTTTACTACTTTTACTAGCTGTCAAGTGTCAATTAAATGGTGGTCAAAGTGATTTTATTTTTTAAAGTAATAAAAATAAATGAACTCACTTGCTTCCATGTGATATTCAGGTCGTTTTCGATAGGTGTACCTTCATTGACAAGACTAACTTCGTTACCCATATTTAAGAAAATCCAGTTATAATCACTAAGTCCTTTGTGTGGCAAAACTGCTTGTTTGTACGGACTCACGTTACAGTTTGGGACATGCCGTTTCCCGCTCTAACATTTATACGCTTCCCGCATTTTGTTTTTTGTTTTTTTTTCGATTTTTGTTATTGTTTTTATTTTGCAAAGCATTGTGGGATTCAATATATTTTTATTTTATTTATTGCAATTTTTCAAATAAACGTTATTCTACATTGCAAAATCATTACAAAACATTATTTTGATAGCATAAGTTTTCAATTTTAATACAGAAATAATTTGCACTTAATCGTCAATTTTCGTATCTGTGTTCATTTACAACAATGTATATCGTAAGTAATCGACGATGCGCTTAAAAAAATTATGGTAGCTCAGTCAATCAATAATGTCTACTTCATTTTTGTCAATATTAATATTGTTAATGCCAATGGCAATATAACTAAATTGTTTTTAATATATCTTTTTTAATATATCCATAAAAATGAATAATATTTGTGAACTTTAACCGTTATTTACCCACATCTATTTTAATAAGAAACGCCACTGAAAAATGGCAAAAAATGGTTTTGAAGCGATAGTAATGAATGAAAACGCATTTTTACGTAATTTTATATTCCAATATATATTCCAATATATATTCCAATATATATATTGTTACAATAACGTTTGAAATTTTTCATTTTTGAGAAAAAAAAATTAAAGAGCGAGGTGACACTGGGGGTGATTTTGTTTATTCTTCAGCTTATAATTCAAAACTGAGACCTGACTTTGTGTCCGTGATATTAACAGGGGATGTTCCATCTGCATATGTAAAAAAGAAAAATTGAACCTTGTGTCCGTCTTTAACTCTTTATGCAGAAAATGTGTGTATAATTTTTAAAATACAAAAGAAGTATTAAAATTTTATTTTCTTTATGAAATTAATAATAATATGGTGAGAGGTTGATGTTTTGCGTAATAGTTTAGATTTTTTTAGTCACAAAAACAAAAAAATGCAACTTTAACTTTTTTGTTCTTTTCCAGCTTCCGTAATTTAAAATGATGGACGTTGTGATGAAAACATTATAGACACAAAGTAAGGGTATCGTTTATTTTAAACTTAAACTCTAAGTGAAGTGTCAAGTAAATTGAATCAGTCCCACTAAAAACTCAAAAAGTTAATTTCGGGAAGAATTGAAGGCCATCTTCATTCAAAGTGCATAAAAATACTTATGAGAAATATATTTTTCTTCTGTAGAAAACTCACTAAAGATTTTTTTTTAGTTTACCAAATCAATTTTGAAATAATTTGGGAAATAATTCTGTTACTTACAGATATAAGAGAGTTGTCGGGACCGGAGAAGTCTCTTATATCCGAGTTTCTCTTATATCCGGGTTTGGTCTCATTTATATACATTTTGGGACCAGAGAAACGCTCTCTTATATCCGGGTTTATCTTATATCCGGGTTTTCTCTTATATCCGGGTTACACTGTACTACAGTACACAACTATTTAGTTAGTTTTTTGCTGTTGTGCTTTATTACCGCTAATCAAGGGAGGAGATTTTATCACGAAGAAAAAGAAAGATCAAAAACAAAGTTAAAGATCAATCTTTAAAAAAAATCAATCGAATTGCTAAATCCTGCCGCAGAAATTGCGCGCAACCCTGCGGAGCCTTTATAATTGAATTAGATTCTCATCACAGATCTACTTCTTAACGACGGTTTCTCCTGCAAAGGCGGACGTAATTTCGAATCCGGCCCGTCATTATTTTTGCACCAACCTAATATATATATATATATGTATATGTGTGTGTGTGTGTCTGTGTTTATATAATTCCAAAGAAGTAATGCATTTTTATTTATTAATCCGGCAGATTGTATCACTTTAAACGTTATTTTTAGTTGATTCCTAATATTTGAGTAGACGCCCCGAGAATATATTTTTAGTTTCATCTTGCCGACATGAATATTTCAGAAAAAGATGCCCCACTCCGTAAAAAAGATGCCCCAATCCGGCCCAGTTCGGGGTAAATTAGAGAAAGAGTTTTTTCAAGTAGGTTGAGCCTACTTTTGCACAAAAATTGACTGATTTGCGATGAAAGCTTCTAGAAGTTTACTGTACATTTAATAACCAATCAGGTTTCAAGAAATATTTGAAAGTAAAAGAATGATTACTAAAAGATATATTCACTACTTGAAATCTTTGGAACAAAAGTTTAAATGAACATTTCATTCATAAATTGATTTATTATAGTTAAGGAAAGTTTTACAAATAGATGCCAACTTGTTGAAGGCCAAGTAAAATGCAAATTTCAAACACTTTTCTGCAATATATAAGACGATATTTCTAAACAGAACTATTTTTTATATGAAAATCAAAACAATCCTCGAATAAAAGAACAGTAATGAAGGGCAGTTAATTAATAAAATAAACTTTTTAAAAATCAATATGCAAATTAGTTAAACCTGAAGAGCGATATTGCCTAGAAGTTTGGCTGACTTTCCTCGGCTTTCACCGACTGAAGGGCTAGCTGCAAGAGTGAGCTCACAGAGGGCGAAGTTCACTTGGCATTGAAGAAGGTCGGCAGCAGCAAGTCCCCGGGACTTGATGGTCTGCTCTACGCAATGTAGTTGAGGCTGTTGCACATCTTTGTCCCGACTTTGACCGTCGTGTTCACCAACTGGTTCCAGCAGGGGTCTATTTGCGACCGGATTTCCAGGGGTGTGATCACGCTGTTGAAAATGTGAGCAAGGGTGTTGGGCGGGATTTAGATGATTACAGTCCCATAACTCTGCTAAACACAGTAAAGATTTTGGCCAAGATCCTGACGGAGCGTTTGCAGTCAGTTGTCGCGAGCTTGTTGAGACCCGAGCAGACTTGTGTTGTGAGGGGACGAACAATTCAAAGCAACCTCCATCTGTCCGCACGATCATAGAGGGTGTAGAAGACAAGCGAGCTGCGCTGATCAATTTAGAACAGTACAAGGCTTTTGACAGGTTTGACTAATACCTGGCTGCTGTCCTGCAGGCCGCCGGATTCGCACATGACTTGTACAAGTGGATCAGCCTCCTGTATCGCTCCCCCAGTGCTGTGGTACAGATGAACGCGAAGGAGGTTGTCCTTAAAGGGTAGGGCTGGGGCGTGTGCCACTTACGTCTTGCTTCTTATCCTTTACTGCTTGGCTGTACTTCCACTTTGTAGGACCCGTATGGGGGCGATCGAGCGTTTGTTGACCACCTCCGTGAGATGGTTGCAAACATTGGGTCAGTAAAGAAACCTGTTATTAACGTCCATGTCGGGGTGGGGTGATTGCCACACCTAGCGAGTCATCGCCACACCTCAAGGTTGGTTTTCCTACGATACGTTTTGACGGAGGGCTCGAATTTGGCGCGCAGTGTCAGGGACGCATTCGCTAGCTTTACCATCCCTCCCCCCATTTCTTGGACTAAGGGCTGTCGCAGTCGTGGAAGGTTGTTTCCTCAACGAGTGTCGGTCGGCCTTGAAGATCCTTCCTCGGTCCAGTGACCTTTCTCGACCTTGGAGACTATTGTTTCGTGAATTAGTGGAGGGGTTCGCGAAGGATCCTCTGTGTGACTAGCTCGCTTGTCGACATCAGAGTTGAGCTCTTTTTTGCCTTGGGCTCCAGCGGCGGATTATCTCAGCAACTCTGAGTTTTCGCTTAGCTGGCGATTGATTCGGTACGTGCTACTTGTCAATGACGTAATCTTCAGATGGGGCGTGCCAGTCTGTCATCGGTGTGACCTTGGCTTAGAGGAAACGGCTTCTACCATTGTCCTCAGATGCGCCCCTTCTGGGATTATGTCGGCGAGTTGACGACTCGTATCTCTTCCAACCAGCTCATGTCCATTGATCTCGCGTACTCGTGTGACAATGTGTCGACCCCGTTGTCCGGAGTAAAACGGATGGTGTTTTTTACGTTGCTACCCGTGGCAAGAATTGTGGGGTGGACGTCGCGAAAGGAGGGAATCTTGCGAGACGAACGTTATTCGCACCAGGATCTGATTGTTTTCTTTAAGAATCAGCTTAGGTTAAAAATCTGATTTGATATAAAGCGTTTGATTTCGACAGATTTCAACGTTGGGTAACTGAGGCGAGCCTTCTTCGTGTGGAGGGGGCTAGCCTTGATTTTCTCTTTTAAGTCCCCTTGATGCAACTGGGCGGTTTCCTGTGAACACTCCCCTGGTTAAGTTAGACACTATTATGTTTTCCTAGTCAATGTGAATAAGTTTTATTCCCGGCCTGTTTCCCGACACTATCTTTTATTATGACCCATGTTGAGATTTTCAACTTTCCCAGTTCGTTTTTATCCCCCATTTTTTTTGTCTTGACTGGGTCAACCTTTGATTTTCCCATTCCGTCGTTTATTTTTCACCTTCCCCACTCCATTAGTGAGTGTGCTTCTTGATTCTGTCTATCGGGAGAATACAGCAGCCACTCTTATTATTTTGAAGGCTGGACGTGTCCTACTAATATTGTTTTGTTTTAGTTTGTCTTTGTACTGCATTTTTAGTTTGTTTTCTGGGTTCATCATCCCACCCCCATCATTTTATGAAATCATGAAATTTTTATATATTTTTGTAAAAAACGAATTTTATAGCCTTTCAAATTTTTATATCATGGGGTGTTTTGTAGGTCCCCTGAGAATATGCAGTATTGTGGTATATACAGGATGCAGGTGATGGATGTGTTCTTGAGTTACATATGCAAATTGTATTGAATAATTTGGTTGTGAGTCGGATTAACTAGGACTAGGATAGCTAATGAAACCAGTCTCTCCCTATTTCTCCCTATGCCTTTTGACACAATTTTGTATTATTCAGAATACATCTCAAATTACTATAAAGTATTCACACGTTTATTTATCATATCTTAGTTGCGTCTCTGCCTTCGGGAAGAGTGTGATTCAGTTGCGGCTTCGTCAGAGGACAGAGGCGCAATCGGGGAAAATCACACTGTAAGATGCCCAGTCCTGGAGCGCAGATGATCGAGGCTGCACCTTTTCATTTCACTAGAGAGGGAGATTGATGCACGCACCGAGGCCTTCGCAACCGACAATTGCGAGGACTCAGAAAATTTTTATCCTTAGCCCAAGGGTTCCCGACATTAAACCGACCTTGTGTCACAACTTGACCCCGTTTTCAAGTAAATACCTACTGTAAAGTAGAGCTGGAACTTTTTAATCTGAGAATTCGTGGGAGAATTAAGCTCCAATTGCACATTTATTTATATAGGTTCCATAATATAGGTTTTACTTAATTAGCTATTATGTTTCTCTAACTTTTCCAATGTTGAATGTATAAATAATTCTATTTCTATTTTCCCATTTTTACACTATATTAATTTTATCTTATAAATTTTCCCTGTTCTGTCACCCATGAAATAAAAATATTTTTTCTACGGAAAATAAGGATCTACGTACATTAAATTGTCTTTAAATTAAGTGGCACCAGAAGAATTATCGTTGAACTTTTAAAAAGTAAGCTTAAACATTAATTCAATACTTAAATGCAACGGTCAATTTTTGAGTTCTTCTGTAGTTTATTGATGCCTATCGCATCTACTCCTCCCTAGCTATTGTGATGATGGCCAAACCAAGAGTCCTCCACGGAAGCTAGCTCAAATGCTGCCCAGTAGGGTGGATTTTAAGCTGTGAAGAGTTATATTTGACTTCGTACCGATAACAGATTTTGAATGTCGGTGGACAGCAATAACAAAACGAAGACTTGAATAGAAAATGAATCGCTAATGTTTATTGATGCATGTAGGTACAAAGATGCGAATGTGTGTAGAATGGGCAACCTCAAGTTAGCCTGACGTTTAGTGAGGGTGGCCGAATCTCCTCTTCGTGGACACGATTACTAAACATGTCCGAACACAATGGTTGGGTGATGAAAAGAGACCGATCATGTCCTTTCCAAAAGTGGGGTCATAAAATTCATCCTTGACTGGAAACCTTTTTCGATTTCTTTTTACTTTTGCATTATGGTAAAATGAAATTCTTTATTTTATTATTATTATTTTATTTATTTTCATTCTGCTACAGAACGACATCGTGAAATTTGAAAGGTGCAAACATATATTATACAGACACAAAACAATATGACAAAGTACAAATTTTACAAAAAAGGCTTGCACAAAAAAATTCCTTCCATGCGTCTTATTAAGGATAAAATTACAAAATTATAAAAATAATTGGCTCTAAAAAAATTCGTAATACAATTTTTTTTTTCAAATCATGTAAGAAAAAAATTTTGAGAAAGTGATAGGAAAACCGTTGAAGTTCAGTTTTCATTCTGTTTTAAATTAGCCCTTTGCCTTTCTTTTTCCGAGATTCTCCGGAACGTTTTATGTTGTTGTGAAATGTCTTTCACCGGGGTAGCTTTTAAGAATACCGAAACTTTTTTTGCCCTGCTGGCAATTTCACGCGAGGAAGCCTAAAACTTTTCTGCAGCCAGCTTTGCCTGCTTCATATCTGATGTCCTCCGACAGCTGACTCTCGTCACGCATGATAGCCATCCCCTTCTGACGTCTAGCCACCTACTGCCTATTATTATTATTCTCCTGTAACGTCTATCTTTTACAATTTCAAACTGAGTTAGAGTTCATTTTTATTGTATACCTAAAGAGATATAATCATTTTTATTATGGAAAAATCCCCATATTCTCTCTTGGAAATAAAAAAGTAATTGCTCGGATCTTCAACTTCGTAAATTGTTAAGACTTTAACATATGTATGAATATATTCTTTTAAATATTCTAATGGCATCTGAATTGACAGTATTGTACGTTGTAAGTATAGTTATTAACTTGGGTAATGGCATACTGTCTAATATGATTGATTATTTCACCAATAATGCAATGGATGGGGTTCACGCCCAGATAAAAGCTGGGATTTTATTGTTGATTTTAAAAGAAAGAAAATCTCTCGATCGACCATACTTAACTGTCCTCTAACTTGGCTATGCAATGGATTAAGCTAAGTTTTATATATGTGACACTATTTAGGGTTGCGTGAAAAAAAAAGAAAAAAAAGGCGAGAATTAAATTAGGTGATAAGAATCTATCACGAAAAGACGATGTTATTTTTTTTCTAACGAGGAAAAGTGGTAAAGATTTTATTTTCATTAGCGAAGAAAGTAAGGTCGCGGATCTGCCGCATTTGATTTATGTTACGGGGCGGCGAATAAGATATAGCCATCTGCCCATGGCAATAAGGAAAGTTTCAAATTGGCCGAGTGGCCTACGGGACAGAATGCTAAGAGATAAAAATTAATTGGGTCGTGAGAGGAATGTCCGCTGGACCTCCCGCAGAGTACCAGGAAGGAAAGATTAAGCCTTTGCAGAATATCATTTGAGAGGAGCATCTGTTTTGTGTCGGAGCTGGCTATGATAAAAAGAAAAAAATATTTTATCGGGACGAATAATTGGCTGTGGATATCGACAGTTGACAACCCACTTGTTTGGCGAAGGTCTCGATTGATAAAGTCCAGGTGACATTTGCATAAGATTGAGATTAAGGAACCACACTAGAGGTCGCATTAGTTTGTTGTCGGGCAGAAGAAAGAAAAAGAAAAAAAAAGAAAAAAAGGAAGATAATTTTTTTTTTTTTTTTGAGCAAGATTTTTTAAACCGAGGCCAGTATGGCCACACCCACACTGCTGGGCGTCCATTGGCTGAATGGTGGCGTGAGCGGTAGGCGAAGGTAATCATGTGAAGAAGGAGGGGAGGCCTGTTGACACACTCTGAGGGTATGGGTGAGATACCAATATGAGAAAGGAAGAATTTGGGAGGACGAAAGACTTCGAAAAATGGAAATTAATAATTCTTCCTGACCGAAAACAAAGAAAAACCTTAATGCGGACTTAGAATTATCAAGGAACCTTAAACCCCGACAGGCCACCCCGGTTTTGGTCGGCGTCCATATAAGCAGAGTCGCAACGAGTAAGACGGCAGTTCGCAGTTGGGGTTGGAGACAGACAGGCAAGCAGTTGCAGTTGAGCTGTGAGCTCTGAAGACCTGCCTCGCAGAAAGCTGACTAAGATTCCACGCAATTCCGAACTCAACTTCTAACCAAGAACAATTTATTTTTGAAGAACGACTTAGACTCACACCACCAAAACCAGTTTTGCGAATATCGCCTGAAGACACCAAAAAACATTTTCCCGAAAAACAATTTAAGATGTTAAGACTCGCCTAACAAACACAAAGTGTCACGAATCCATATAAGCGGGTTGGTAGAAAGACGCAGTCCTGTATTCAGCAACCAGATATAAAATATTGTTATCCGTTTTTTAACGCATTTGAACTTTTCGAGTTGTTACTTTATTTTCTTTTACATATACTTGTGCGGTATTACCCTTCTTCGAACTCGACTTGCATTACGGCCCGGCGACTGATTGATTTCGTCTACCTAAGATCAAATCACAACGTGGGTAGGTTAGACTAGAAATCAAAACAGTTACTTCGGTAACCAGACGTTGGAGGCGAGCTGGGAACGACAAGGCTGATACCGAATCTAACCAGATTCCCATCCGAATCAGTAAAAGGTTAGAACGTCACATTTGGTGCCGCGACCAATACCAAGTCACATTGGTCGTCACAGGACAGGTATGTAAATATAAATAACCCTTGACGTTACAATGGGTAGGTTTAATGGTGCAGAAACCCGTGGGCTTATACGTATACATTTTCTACATGAACTAAGTTGACATAAAAACAATTATAAAATCAGTAGATTTCTTAGATGTCACACTCAACCTCAGAAAACTTACATACACACATTTTCCACCCACCCACCAACAATAATCAAGCAGATCCCACAAACAACCGCAGGTTATCTGACAATTCTTCCAGCGAAGCCATCTTCAACAAAGAAAAAAAAAATGAAACAGCCGTAAAAGATAATGGATTTTCGGCAATGCACACTATACAGTGCAAAAATCAAACAGGAAAGGAAAACTCCTATGGTTCAACCTACTGTACAGCAAAAACAAATATATTGCATATTTTATTAGATAATTTAGTGGACACAACAAACTCATAAACAAATACTTCCTCCATCAAACACCCTTCACAAGATATTAAACAGAAACACAGTAAGAATGAGTTTCACCGAAAGCATGACACAAATAATAACAAAAGCACAACAGAAAATTAACCAAAAAACTACGTGCCTGAACCAAATTCACCTGTAACTATAGAGAAAATAACGACTGCATCTTAAAGGGCAATTGCTTGCAAAATAATATAATATACCAAGCCACTATAAAATCAGCAAATAACGAAGAAAAATATACATAAAACGGAAGGACCCTGTAAACAAAGAAATTACTCAGACAAAACACCCTTTACAAATAGTAAATACGTACACAGCACAATGTTTAATAAACATATCTCGGTAACAAATTACACCAAAAATAGTGGAAAATAAGGAAAACAGCATCATCGTACAACAATAAATAGAAAATCTGTAAACGTTGTTTGGTGGAGAAAATAACTATAATCACCTTTCTGGACGAACACAAATTCCTCATTTCAAAATGTTAACACAAAATCAATTTTTTTACGTTACTTAAATATCGAAAACCAAAAACGAATACCTTTTAAGATACCACCATGAAAAAAACAAATATATGCACTATATACAATACAGATAATGGAACATATTTTAGATAAAGTCATTCCATTAAACTAAACAAATAAGATCCCCGATAAAAATACCCCGATAAAAATCCCCGATAAAAATCCCCGATAAAAATATAGATAATATACAAATAAAGTAAATAATAAACAAACTACGGATGAACATATAACTGTAATAATAATAATGAACAACAAATAATTAAGTAATCAATAATAAGTAATGTGTGAAATATTAACAAACAACATTACAAAATAGCTTCAAATAACCGCATTCGGATCCACAATTATTTCTACTCAGTAGCCTCCATAATTTGAAACAAACAACAGACCTTATTACCTATAATGTACAATTGACCAGCATATATAAATGGTCGAGCCAAAACACAACATACATGGCCTGAAGACTGCTTTCAAACATAGGGAAAAAGTAATTGTGCTGATTGTCACGCAATAATAATAGTAAAATATAACACTTGGACATTTTTTCAAATAATGGAAACCAAAAACATATCTAAGAGCATACAACCATATGGAGTTTGATGTCTTGGGAACTTTGATCCTCATTGGGCGCTCCACGCTTTCAGCCTTATGCCACATCTAAGCTATGGTTAATAAACCGTTATAAGTATGCATTACTTTATATAGGATGTCATATAAATGATATCTGAGGCCCTTGGATGATTCAGTGCCAGTGACATTTCGAAGTGGCGCAATGATAGCCGCATTCGGATCCACAATTAATTATTTCTACTCAGTAGCCTCCATAATTTGAAACATAACCTTTATTGCACACTCGATAATCGTAAGGATAATACAACAGACCTTACTACCAATAATGCACTACTGACCAGCATATATAAATGGTCGAGTGAAAACACAATATACATGGCCTGAAGATTGCTTTCGAGCATGAAACAGACTGTCGTCATTTGGTGTTGACTTCCGTATCCACTTTTGTCATACATATATATATATATATATATATATATATATATATATATATATATATATATATATATATATGTGTGTGTGTGTGTGTGTGTGTGTGTGTGTGTGTGTGTTTCCATTAAAACAACGCTTAGAGCAATGAGAAATAATGTCGGATTGAAATAAAATCCATTACTTCCTTAAAAATTACTTTGTTTATGTTTCGCATGTGAAACTAAAAAGTCAGCAGATATGGACTTTCGAGTTGTAGTCTTTCGACAGGATCTGAAGGAGCTGTGCATTTTTAAAAGGGTAAATTAGCTTTGCTGGGCTCTGGAGATCTCTGAGGCTCGCAGGACCAGACGGTGGCTACCCCTCCAAATAGGACACAAGTTCAAACCCTGGAGTAGAAAATTATTTTTGTTGTTGTTAAGTCTCTGGAATGCGCAGGCCGGTAGACAACATTCACATACACTCATACACACACATATGTATGTATGTGTGTGTTTGTTCGTTTGTGTGTATGTATGCATCACAGTTCATGTATAACAATTGCTTATGCGTATGGCCCCCTCCTATCCTTAGGTAATACCTATACACTTGAGTAGACACTAAGAGTAGAAACAGGAAGTTACCACTTTCATAGCTTAAAGCATAATGACATATTTCGGGCTTTACGCATAGGCTTCCCGCATAGGCTTCCCGCATAACTTCCGGATAAAGTTGATTAAATACAATCCTAAATGTATGGTGATAAATAAGAAATGAGCGCATCTGAAATAATCAAATAATAATCGGAGCCTCTTTCAACTTCGCTAACAATATAAGTAGTCTTCTGTCTAAAAGTGAAGTAGGTTTTCTTCTTGTCGAACTCTCTGCCTTCGGGCGGAGATGAACCCAGACGAGGCTCTGCCGAAGGGCAGAGTCTCGTTTGGGGAGATAAACGAACTCGATTCCGTGTATACGGCTCTACGGTTTCGGAACGCCCCACGTTAAAATTGACCTTGTGCCATATCTTATCTTGTGAGGAGGTTGATAAATAGAGATGAGATTCCAACAGGAGACACACAGAGAAACGAACACTTACAACTGTGAGCGGATACAGGAAAGGCATCCCGGCTTCAACAACCACTACCATTCCTCACACTTTTCTCGTTATTTTTCACCCCCTTACTTCTCTCATACATTCTGCCTCCCTTTTTTCTTATTTACTGAACATATTACAAGATGACACTTAGCATCTCTCAAAAACACTTAGGCATTTTTACAAACTCTTATATTCATTGAATTATATTAAAAAAATTATTTAATCTTAAAATACCAACCTTGTGCCATACATGAACATTACTACTGTTTTTGTACAATATGAAACTACTTAATGTTTATATAAATTATTGTTGTTATACTCTAGGGTTGATTGTTCTTATCGTGTTTTTACTCATTTCATTCATACATCCCTTATAGTGGGTAATAATCCTAACAAGGCCCAAATCGAACCCCATAAATAACCTACTATAACTTAGAATGAGAATTTCTCTCTGCAGTTAGTACTGATTTGCAAGTAGGCCTCACTATAGTCTAGACAATTTTTAACTTTCGTGGCCACAAAAAACAGTGTGTCAAAAAGACACTACTATTACTTTTGCATGACCGGTGCAAGGGTTTCGTGTCCCAACCGAATATATGATAACCCTCCGACTCTACTATATTTCAGTTTTCATAAGGTAGCATTCACATAAGATACAAAAAAAAATATGATTGCAACCTAATTATGTACAATAATGGATCATATGTAATATAGGTATACAATTCAGTTAGAAAAAACTGAAAATAAATACAATACTAGAGGTATGTTATAAAAAAATCAACAATGTTTTACGGCAATTTTTAACATCAACTTGAGATTTTTTCTTTAACGCATTCAACATTATGGATAAAAAAATAATGAATTTTATATAGTGGTTTTTCGAAACTTAACATGAGCAAAAAAAAATTCACAGATTTGGACGGAAAAAAGACGCCTGAATTACGTTAAAATCAACGAAAATATTCAATCCGTTTTTGGAGTGACGTAATTTATAGAAAAAATTTTGAACAAAGTAACTATATAAACAATTTTTTTTTTTTTTTGCTATCCTCTGCCAGCCGCAATGATGGAGAAAGCATTACTTCACACCATTGCCAGTGAGACACGCTGCAAGAGCCACTCCGTTTCGCGAGGCTCATCTCTTAATCGAGACGGCATCGCACCAATCCGCCGAAGGATCGCCATCGAAAGAGGGCCAATAACCCCAGAAGTCTCCACTGCCACAGGAGTGAAAAAAATCTATCAACAAGAGAAGAATATTTAACTATTTTTTTTTTATCTCTGCATCCCGGGCGGCGGACCCCGGCTCAACCGCGAACCTGATCAAATTATTAGGTTGGTGCAAAAATAATATCGTTTTTTGACGTTAAAAAATACGTCAAAAAACGATATTATTTTTGCACCAACCTAATACCAGTCGAAAATGTATCCGTAATAATCAGTTGTGTTTAATTTTAATGTGTAAAAATGTCGGTAAAAACAAAAGTAAATGTTGATAAGATAGCGATGGACACAAAAAATTGCCCGAGGCCCCCAATCAGGCCTCCTAGTCCTAGCCGATCGGGGGTAGTACGTACTGACCTTGTACTTTTGATTTCCTCGGCAATTTTTATTTACAAGATTATAAAAATATGTGAATCAAGTAAAGACGATATTGATTACTTACCTTTTATAAAGATGTATTATTTAAATTAATCAATTAAAAGCTTAAAATATTCACTTGTTTGTTGATAAACTACATTTTCTAATTAAATGTAAATGTTTCACAAATATATTTTGATTAAAGTAACAGTATTTTATATATTCTTTTTAAATCCTTTTGTATCTGATATTAAGATTTTGACAAGGGGTGTATACTTCAATAAATATGGTCAGCGGCCAAGAATAGCCAGGCATTTTTCGACATGAATTAGGAGTTAAGAAGCTATTTCCATAGACCATTACAATTAACTACATTAACTAAATTCTGCCACTTAATTATATTTTTAACCAAAATAAGCCAATAGGATAATACACAAATTCACTTGTAAACTGAAAATCACCAAACTTGTCAATTACATGTAAACGGGCAAAGGAATGTATTCTTTAAAGTATATTTTATATACTTCTTGTTTAAATGATCCATTTTTCACTTATTGCATACATATTTTTCAGACCTCTTAACAAAGATGACAAGAAAAGAATTTCGTCGAATTTACTTTAGAAATTTAATCCTGGTCGTAGTGCAGCTCAGATTGCTCTAAACATTAATAAAGTTTGGGGAAAGGATCTTTTAACAAATTCACAGTGCAACGTTGGTTTCATAAATTTTGTCATAGTGAAGCCAGCCCTGAAGATAAGAAAGGTTGTGAATGGCAGCCTTCTATTAAAGATGAGAGATTGAAAACATCAGTGGATGCCAATCCTTGAACTACAACTTAAGAGCTTGCAAAAGAGCTGGGTACCGGTATCGGATCAGTTTCTAAACATTTGAACAAAATTGTTAAGTCTAAGAAGTTGGAGAGATGGGTACCACACGATTTGGATAAAAACCCAAAATACTCGTCATTATGAAGTATGTTCGGCTCCTCATTTGCGAAAAAAAAAAAAGAAGACCTATTTCTCCTTCGCACATGTGATACAAAATGGATCCTATATGGCAACTGACAACGTTCTAGACAATCGTTGAATCGAAAGGAAACTCCTAAAGAGTTTCCAAAGCCGAAATTCTACCAAAATAAAGTTATGGTGATTGTTTGGTGAAACAGATGAGAAGCATTGCCAAGAAAACGATCAAAATGCATCGGAAATGTTCGAATATGTAATGAGTACTAGTCAAGAGAGAAAAGGTCCAAACTTTTTGCACGATCATGCTCGGCCACACGTTGCAGGATTAATGTTACAGAAATTGAATGAATTGGGTTATGAAACTTTGCCTCATCCACCGTACTCACCTGTCCTCTTGCCAATTGATTATCACCTTTTCAAACATTTGGACTTCTTATAAGGAAAGGATTTTAACGATTCAATTACTGTCCAAAATACCTTCGAAGATTTTGTTGCCTCCTAAACGTCTAACTTAATGGAATAATTACACTTGTTTCTTAATTAAAATGTTCTACAAAACATTTGTGTCTTCCCTTGTGATTATTTCACAATAATGCAAATAAATTAATTTATAACAATTTAAAAATATTTACAAATCAGTACAATTGCTTTTTACTTTCTTTTTTCCATCTGTGTACCGGAATATTTTTGTCAGAAATAAAACTATTCTCTTAATAAAAAGGAAAAGAAGAAAAAAACATATCGTTAAAAAAATCTATTTTCATACACATTTTAAAGTATATTGTAATCAAATTGATCTGTAACTTTTTGGTGTACTAGAGTTATCTCCCTTGTACTCGTGACGTCTGTAACATTTTTAAAGGTAAAATTTTCTCCTTGATACTGGAAACACAAAGTGGAAGTGTCTTTGTTATGAACTAAACTATAATGGACTATTCCAAAGTGTTGAAGTTGAAGTCGAGTGATAAAAGGCCAAAGCAGAGTAAAACAATAAAAAAAAAAAAAAAAAAATAATTACAGCACTTCTACTGGCGTGGGTGAAGTCATTTAAATCGTATCCTCCCCGCCACATATAAACAGTGGAACAGTCGACCAGACTGTTCATTTCTGTTGAACTCTTTGCCTCGGCAGAGAGGAACTCGGAACGAAGCTTTGCCGCAGGGCAAAGTTTCGTCCGGGGAGGTAGACAGTTCCTGAACCCGTTTAGGCGGGTTCAAAGTGGATATTTTTGGCCGAGCCTACGGGCTCGGAGAAACCCACGTTAAACTAGGCCTTGTGTCTCATACATTCCTTGTTAAATATAACAGTGGAACGGTGTTCCAAACCGTTCATTACTATCAAACTCTCTCTCTCTCTCTGCTTCGGCAAAGAGGAACCTGGACGAGGCTTTGCCGAAGGGCAAAATTTCTTCAGAGGAGGTAGACAGGTCCTGAAGCCGTTTATACGGGTTCGAAGGGAATATTTTTAGCCGAGCCTACGGGCTCGGAGAACCCACGATAAACTCGGCCTTGTGCCACATACGAACCACGTGGGAGGGGGGCGTTAAATATAACAGTGAGAGCGGTTTTCTAGAGCCCGCATTCACAAACTATGTGTTTTCTTTTGTTTATTATATATTTTGCATTCACGAGAATAAATTTTACTCACAGTTTCGGTAAGTATTAAACTAGATTTCAAGTTATAAAAGGTAAGAGCAGTGTACAATTCATACGATCGTACGTAAACCAATATGTTTGTTTTACGGCATATCAACCTCCATGGGTTATTTAATGCCAACAATTTTTATTTCTGGTAATATTTCAAAAATGTATAGCTTGTAATATCTTTTTTTTTCAAAAATGTATTGCTGGTAATAAATATTTTTTTACAAAGTATTTCTGGTATTAAAACCTATTTTTACACTTATATAGTGTTTTGACCCTACTTTGGGTCTCAACTATTTAGCCATAGTTGGGACCCTAACAGGTGCTACCACCCTGGGTCAGGGTGGACCTGGGAACACCAGTAATTAAGAGATGGTTCCACGCTCCTCAAAACCTCCGGATCAGAGACCTTGCTGCTGGACGTAGTTTATCGTCGTACCAAGGACGGATAACCTAATATGAAAAAAATCGAGTTAGTAATGAAAAAATGTGATTAAACTTTAACCAAATAATTTTCTACTAAAGCAAGTTTCAATTTGCAAGCTAATCTGAGTAGTTGAAACTATTTTTGCCCTACAAGCATGATCTTTACATATAAAAAAAAATCTGCAAACAATTTCAATAAGCAAAGGTAAGGTTTTCGCGAATCTGATTTATTAATTTAAAACTTTATTAACACTGCATATTTATTCGTCACGCAGCAATAATAGGAAAATATAACACATTTTTTAAATTTTGAAAGCCATTACGTTACCTGAACAAATAAGATAACCCGCCCCGCAATAAAAATGTAAATATCGCACCCCCCTCGCAAAAAAAAAAAGTAAAGCACAACCAGATGAATTTATAAAATGAAAAACTTATTTTTAATTTTTTTTAAAGTTTAACTTCATAAAATTAACTTTTGAAATAACAGTTGGGCTGTTGCAATTATTAATAATTAAATTTAATTTACAAACATTAGCAATGGTTTTAAAAAGCTTCAATATGTGTGTTGGCTGTCAAAAGTTTCTAAAAAATGTCAGAAAGATAATGATATGTATTAATTAAAATTAAAATCCACAAATTATGAGACAAATATTAAAAGGGAAATCTATTCATATTTTTTTCTTTTAAGCTATAAAAAAAGAACTGAAAACAAAAAACATCGTGTGGTTGACAATGTCATGGGGGTGCCAAAGTGTAATAGCGCCAAAAATGTGATATATGAAACAAAAAGTAGAAGGAAAAATGTTGACCAATTCAGAAGCAACTGTGATATGGCCACTCCTCTACAATACACATGTATTTTTTTTTAAGCGTTTCACCCCAAGCAAAGCGGGAAGCCACTAGGACGCAGGCGGGGTTACAGAAAATTTGGAGCAAGATCAGATAGGAGTGATAGAAGAAAGGATGAGGAGAAGGGTAGTGGATAGATCAAGGCAACTGGAGATGTCGATTGACATTACATTTGAATAGCAGGAGATTATAGCTCTCAGGGAAACTGGAATAGAGAAGGGAGTTCCACAGGCGAGAGGTGCGAGACATGAAGCTAGTGGAGTAGAAGAGACGGCTACATTTAAGAGTTTCGACAGTGAAGGGGTGAGAGCGGGATGCCAGCCTCGTAGGGCGCTTGAACTTATGAAGTCTGGGAACCAGCGAATGCAGCTCCTCGGAGCAATTGCCATGAAAGTATTTGTAAAACAGACAGAGAGAGGCGACGGCGTGTCTGTGAGAAAGTGACTGTAGACGAGATGCCAGAGCAGGTCCAATTATATTGCATATCCGCCTCTGGAGCCTATCAAGAACCCCGAGGCAAACAGAAGGGGCTCCAGACCATATATGGCAGCAATACTCCATGCAAGGACGAATTGTTGATCTGGAGGATCGATTCCGGGGAGAAAAATTTCCTGGCGCGGCGCAGGGAGCCAACTTATGTATTTGTTCCATCTCAGGTCAGCCGTCAACGTGAGACCGAGCAGCCGCGGAGAGTTGCTCTCGATAAGTTGAGCGTCAGACATTCTAATGAAGGGCATGGACGGATTACTGTGGTGATTAATAGAGAGCAGTTTTGTTTTTGAGGCATTAAAGTTGACCAGCCAATTCCGGCCCCAGTTCACAACCGATTGGAGGTCCTTTTCGAGACCCACGGTCAGGTTAGTGACATTAGATTTGTTTTTGAGGCAGGAATAAATTGTGGTGTCATCTGCGTAGATGCCAACTTGGGAATTTATGGCGTCAGGAAGGTCATTTATGTAGATAAGGAATAGAGTAGGGACTAGGATGGAGCCTTGAGGAACACCAGCGTTCGTGGGATAGGAACTGGAGGAGAATCCGTTGAGAACGACCTTCAATTCACGGTTTGACAGGAATGATTGTATTGGGTCAAACAATCGACCCGTAATGCCATAACGCCGGAGCTTGCGAAGAAGGCCGGTATGCCAAACCCTATAAAATGCTTTGAAGATGTCTAGGGCTACGGCACTAGCTTCCCCGTTATTTTGAAGAGCTCGGTAGACAGTTTCAGTGATGGCTGTAAGCACATCAGCTGTAGATCGGGCAAAGCGGAAGCCATATTGCTTGTCTGAGAGCAGATCATGCGATGTGAGGTGGTTAACCACCTCGGTATTGATTAGGGCTTCGAAGACTTTGCCGAAGAGGAGTAGGAGACTGATAGGACGGTAGTTAGAAGGGTCAGAGGGGTCGCCAGAGTTCTTGAAGACAGGAACAATCGAAGAGGACTTCCAGCAGTCAGGAAAAGATTTCTTGAGGCAGTAGTTGTATAGTTTAGAAAGGGCGGGCGCCAGTTCAGGCGCACATTTCTTCAAGTCAATGGCTGGTATCCCATCTCCACCACTAGCATTGTTGGGGTCTAAACTGGAGATAACGCCCAATACCAATGACAGGGTTATGTGTAACCCACTCAATAGGGTTTTAAGAGGGAAGTCGGGTATGGGTACACCGGAAGAGTCGAGTTGACTGAAAATTTCCGAGCAAAGCATTCAGCCTTGTCGACAGAGGAGGTCAGCACTTCGAACAGGTTGAACAATGGAGGTAGAGAGGGTTTGCAATTATTCGATACACTCTTGCAGAGACGCCAATAATCTTTGGAGACAAATTTGCGAGATGCAATACGCTCCTTCATCCGAGCAGCAAATAGTGACTTAGCATCGTTGAGGACACGTTTACACTCATTACGAGCGGAGGCAAAGAGACGTCTATTGCAGTCAGATATGTCGCTACGGAATAGGTGAAAGAAGTGGTTCCTATGGACGATGGCGGCTGAGCAAGCAGCGGAGAACCAGGAGAAGGAGCGCGACTTGAGCCTATGTTTCCTTGAGGGGATGAAAGCGTCGATTCCAGCTTTAACCCAGGATGAGACCTCAGAAGCACATTCTTGGACGGGGAGCGTAAAGACACGATCACAGGGGACATCGCGGAGGAAATCACGGAACGCGTCCCAGTCAGCTCGTTGATAGTAGAACAAAGTTCTAGTGGTAGGAGGTTCTTTGCAGGGGGTGGAGTTGAAGGAGATGTTAACAGATACTACCGCATGATCAGAGTTACCAAGAGGGCAGAGTTGCGTGGCGCTACAGGACTCTGGGATGGAGGTAAAACACAGATCGAGAAGAGAGGCTTTACCTTCCCGGTTGAAGGCAAGAGTGCTCAATATCGTGGACAGTGCATAAACATTGTGGATAGAAATCAACGACTGCATGATAACTTGCAGTACATTTGCCGAAGGGTCAAAAAAAAAAAAAAAAAAAATGCACCCGTGATCTAGAATTATCACTTGAGTAAGAAGAGTTTTAAACACATCGGCTAATGCTGAATTGTCTCTGAGATACTTAGACTAGAGAGAAGATATCACATTTTTCAGATTTTCTTCGTGCTTTTTTTTTTTTTAACCGTTAACACTTTTCGATGAATAGAAGAATGCGATCTAAATCCACCCAAGAAAA
The DNA here is from genome assembly GCA_963932145.1 of Acanthosepion lycidas. Classification (NCBI taxonomy): domain Eukaryota; kingdom Metazoa; phylum Mollusca; class Cephalopoda; order Sepiida; family Sepiidae; genus Acanthosepion; species Acanthosepion lycidas. The sequence goes on from OZ010571.1 coordinate 98,505,141, forward strand.
CGAATATGCCTGCTGGAAAAGATTTAAAAACACAGATAATCACTTAGAAAAAAAGGTCACTTTTTCGTACGATAATTCGGACCTCCAAAAATAAATGCGAAAATTAAATCAGGCGGAGAGAATTACATGAAGGTTAAGTGCCACCAAAGATTCGCTAAAAAAAAAATAAAAAAAATGTGCATACATGATGAAAAAATGCCCCAAACTTAATAAAAACAAAGTTTTATCATCAAAATCTTCGTTATTAATAGGAAAAACAAAGGATTTTTTTTAATTAAATTATATTTGTTAAACCTTTTTAGAACCTTCGGAATTTTGGTTAAAATTGTTTGTCTTGCGCCAACGGGATGACCACAAATGGGAAATTTTAGCGTCTTTATGTGGTGAAAAAAATACATTGATTTGGAAATTTTTGCAAAAATCAGACAATTGTCGGATTTTAATGAATAAAATTTCAGAATTTTTTTTTTTTTTTTAGAAAATCTTGCTAAAAATTATTTTTTCTCATATGTTACACACCACTTATTTCATTTTAGGAAATTTCGAGAAACTAATTTTTAGACCGCTTAAGGACAATTTCTTGGAGAAGTTAAATTACGTTTTTTTTTTTTTGTTGTTTTTTTGTAAAACAGGGCTGAGGGCTCCCAGTTACAGAAACTTTGCTCTGAACCGTAAAATAAAAAAATGCAATAAACTAAGATAATATTTAATTAGAAAAGCTTTCAATTGTTTTTATGAATAAAATATATTATGGACACTATTTTCTTAAAAAAATCGCTGAATAATAGTTAATTTTTACAAGTAGTATTGCTTTTATTTTTTTTAAGTTTAATTTATAAAGTTTAAATTTTGTAGTAATTGGAAACGATTAAGTAATAATCATTAATTAAAATTAAACTATATTTACTCTAATCGTAAATTGAAAAGCTTACTACAATTCAGAGAACCCCCAGTATTTTTAAAATATTTATTGTATCTTTTTTTTTTTTAAATACGGATGCCCATTCACTACATTATCAGAAAATAAGCGCGATAACTGTAGTATATTTATCGGCAATTTTCTAAAATTTCCTTAACAAGCGTCTTAAGACTATAAGTCTAAAGTACCTAAAATTCAATATTAGATTCTCGGAATATTTTCCTAAATCTTAAAGAAAGATTACTGTGTAGTTAATCAATTATATATATATAAAAAAAAAAGCGTTCAGTTTGTATTTTTTGGGTTGGTGCAAAAATAATTTCGTTTTCTAACATGTGTTACTATGTGAGAAAACGAAATTATTTTTGCACCAACCTAATAATTTTTAATTATGTGCCCTTTACTTATGAATGCCAAACAATTAATAACTCTGTTAACATCTGATAAAAAAATACTCACCTGCATGTTAAAAAAATATGATTTTCTGCGTTATTTTTTGTTTTCATTAAAGTTAAGCTTTAAATCGGTCATCTTTCTCAAATAAAATTTCAAAAAACAAAAAAAATTTTTTTTGAAAGATTTTTTACTCAAGAGAATTATGTTGTGTTGACAGATTTGTCAATATGGCCGTGTTAACAATTAAAAAACATTTTCCAATCAGTTTAAACTTGGTTTTGAAATACAGCAATGTATTTTGCTTTTTGGAAATTAACTTGGAATTAAAAACAAAATATATTTACGGAAGATTTTTCATTTTTAAAATGAATTATTTTTTTTATTTTAACCTTAGGTATCGCTTTCATTTTTTTGGAGGGGGGGGGCTAAAGTTAAAGAATCGGTACTCTACAAACGTGTGGACATAAAAATATTACGTATGTTCCGTGACAAGACAATTGCAAAAAAAAGTGATAGAAAATATCAGAATAAATAAAACATCATCCCATTGTTAAATGCCTTTTTTTCTCTTTAGTCTACACTAGTGAGTGGACCCTATGTGTACGTGGGCAGTAATATTGCTGTAGTGTAGACATTAAGGAACAGTTATGATGACACTACACACTAATGCAATGGGGAGACTGGTCCTCAGGTATTAGTAATTAATTAAACTTATTTTATTCACTATCTCATGAATAGTTTGAGTTTTGGAAAGTAAAACTTTTACTAACAGAATATTATAGTCAAGTTCAAGTTCGACGGTCATTGGGTGCCTGATACTTTTTTAAATTAAATGTTGGTCACCCAGGAGCAAAATTTCAAAATCAAAGGGTAACCCCACCTAATTCATGAACAGGTGTAGTTCTGTTAATCTCTCTAGAACATTTTACAACTGACTAAGTAAATCAGTCAATTAATTATAATTTCTTAGTTAAAATACTGGGACAGTGCGCAATTTAGCTCGTTATTAGTAGAATGGAAAACACCGAACTTAGTCTATATATTTTTTTTTTAGTTACACTTTTGACTTTTCTTTTCACTTTTGGGAATCTTTTCCCCATATGTGTGTAACTATTTGTAAAAAAAAAAAAAAAAGTATATGTTATATAATATATATAAATAATAAAACTAATTAACTTTTAAAATAAAATTTAAAAACACCGATGGGATAAAAAAAAATGTCATAAATCCTGTTTTTCCGAACAGAAGTATGGCTTCGATTTCGAAATATATCACCGTCATATCACAAAATAAAAATATTTGATTTCCATTTCACTCAGTGTTTTGAATAAATAGATATCAACTGAACAGATATTGAATTTTTGTTTAAATCCTGATCTAACCTAACAAAACTCCATGAATTTTTCACTGACAAAAGCAAGGCAACACACTTTTTCGAAAAGCATCTCAATAACTTGATGAGTGTCACTGAAACATCGCGCCGACGAGATTTCAACTCAGAAAGAAGAATTTTATTTTTCTTTGTATTTAAATAATTTTAAAATAAAAATATATTGCTGGTACAAAATTTATTTTTGAATAAAGATCAGTAGAATTTCTGAAAATTTTTTTCATGTAAATAGCTACAACGAGAAAGCTTTTGTAATCTCGTTTGACCGAGATTCATTTACTACGATAACAAAAAAAAAAAAAAAAAAAAAATAGAAAACAAGAGAAGAGTGCAGAAAAAGTAAAAACAAAATAGCTAAATAGTTGCTGCTTGCAGCGAATGGAAATTGCAATCCATGTAAGTTTTTCTTTTTTGGTCCTTCTAGTTTTGACAGTTTGTATTATTAGCCCTTCTGAATTTGTTTAATCCTCTCCAATACAACAATGTTGTCTGTATAAAACTGCATTCATCGTAATAATATTGCACGCTCATTTTCCTCGTCATCATGTGTTAAAAATCGTTTTACTCCTGCTCGTTTAAAAAACACCGGATTCTCTAGTTTTAATGATACAAGGCTTAAGAAAATATCTGTAAATAAAATATAACGTTCATATACGGTATATTCTTTTCTTAATGCTTAATTGCAAAAACTTTTATCCTATGTTTATTTATGAACTTTTAGCACGTTAAAAATTGTCATTGTGAAATCAAAAACAACTCTCAAAATATATTTTTAAAATGTCAACTTTTTACTTGTGATCAAAAATTCTCTGTTTATTGATGGCATTCGTGTTAAAGTCTAAATCGTACAAAATAATAATAACAACTTGAACATGGAGTTGAAAAGTGTGTTTGCTTTCGTGACGACCCTCTTGTAATAATCCGCATTGAAAAACCTACACCCCCCCCCTCGCCAACTCTTCACACCTCCCGCAAAAAAAAAAAAAAAAAAAAAGCACACGCTCTGGCCGATTTTTAAAGCTTAGATTCTTCTTACCCTTTCCTCAAATGCAAATCTATCAAGATATTTTCCTATATTTCTTTCATTTTTGTTTAATACAGTACACCAAAACATCGACACTAAAACTTACATGGAGGAAATCACCCTGTGAATATAACATGATAAAATATCATAACTTAAGTTATTAATTAATTAATGAATGTAATGAAGTTTGTGTAAAAAAAAAAAAAAAAAGTTTGTTTCACTTACTTATCCACACGAATTTTTCTCGTTTTTTATTTTTTATTTAACATCTAAGATTTTTTTCTTAAAAAAAATAAGTAATGCTTAACCGATTATTCCTATTTTTTCAGTAAAGTTTATTTATCTAAATAAAAAAAAAATAACAAAAAAAAACCTCTCTGAAAAGAACAGACCCGATTTTAATTATTTTTTTTTTTTTTTCGGATTCTAGTTTGATAATTAAATCTCCGTTCCCTTCATTTTTTCAAATTAGCAATTTTCATTATTTTACGTTAAAGAATTGTTCTTATCTCTCTTAGACTAAAAATCAATTTTCTGAGCTTGTTTTCGCTAATTTTGCCTACTTTATTGTACAATACATCGTTAGACTTTTTATAATTGTTTTTATTTTAACTTTTTAACATCTTATTTTTTTTTTTTTTAAATTCATTTTTTAACTTGTTTTAAAATTTTATATTCGTTTTATCAAACTGTATAAGAATAACAATATATAAAATTTAAATTTAAATGTCGTCCCCCCCCCCCAAAAAAAAATTTAGTTGGACTTTCTTTATTTTGTAAAATTTAATTATTTTTTCCAGTATTATTAAGAACAGTGGGTCCAATTCCAATACTTGATAACTTAACGAAGTGGAGAACACCTAACATTTCAAAACTGTCAATTATTTTATTATATTTTTCAAATGAGAATTTAAAATCTAGTTTCTCACGAAGGAAAAAAAAATCGCAATTATTGTGATTATAATCATTATTATAATTTTTTTTTTCTAGGACAATTATTTTTTAGGAATCGTGATCGAACCTTTTTTTTTTTTTTTTTTTTTTTTTTTGTCATATTTCTTTCCCTTTGAAAGAAATAGCCACCTCTATTTTTCTAGCAACGAGTTTTTTTTTTTTTTTTTTTGTGACATTAGTTTCCCCAGGTGGGGAATTTTGTAAAGCACTATCACTTTCACGTTGTGATCGAATTTGTTTAGACTTCGATGTAACATTTGAAAAAAATTATTCAACTTTACTTTAACGAAGGAAGTTTGACGGATTTTAACATGCGACAAATTAAGTGTTTGTTCACTCATATCAATAACTTTTAGAAAGTTAAGTAGCCTAATAAATAACTAATGCCTAAAATGCTAAATGGTAACACGTTCGTCGTTAACTCTACTGAAATTGAATTGATTATTTATATCTAAGAATAATAAAATAAATAGAAGCGTTAAGACTAAGAGTAAAAAGACAATTGAATTACATTTCCAAGTTGCTTAGCTACATATTTGAAATACGTAGCTGCACAACATGCGTTTTGAAAAGGCTTGGATTATTTATGAATATTTTTTTTGTCTTAATTTTTATTCTTAATTTTCTTATTGCTTGACTCCTGGAAAAAAAATAATCAACGTCGTTGTCAACGTAAAATTGTGGGGTGGATGGAGAAGAGAAAATGCCCACCTAAGATTCGTGTAAGAAGTAGGTAATTTTGTTTCTCAAAATTAGCATTAAGTTTCACTTGGTAAGAAGACATCTGGTCAGATAAGAGAAAATAGGTGGTTAGTAAGATTGCGTTGCGCCAGTGTGTCTAAGAACCCGTTTGTCAAGAAGCTTTTATTTACCTGTTAGTGTACAGTACACTGTATTCAGATCTCTGACACTAAGGGAAAAATATGTCATGATTTCGGCCACTTATGTAAGACCACAAGTGCTGGGCACCCAATTAGAATTGAACTCACTACACACTTTAGTAAGACTAGTTTAAGTTGCTAAACATGTCATTATCTCACATTAGTGAAGCAATCTTTTTACACGAAAAGAGTGCTTTCTGATTGTCTCTCTTTCTAAGGTATTCACCCCTGTTTTGAACTCTTACTCTTAGTCTGAATCCCTTGTAGATACCTAGTCTTTTAGTCTTACTAAGTATGTTATACAAAGGGTTTCTTAAGAACGGGGGGGGGTTCTTATGCAATAAACGGTGGTTGATCGGAAAAATAATTTTTAATGCATTAAGAATTTAAGTAAAGAAACATTAAAAAAATTAAGTTTATCAAAAACTGGAATATGGTAATTCATGAAATAATAAAAAACAATGGAATACTTTTTCTTTTCTTTTTTTTAAAAAAAAAAACAAAACAAAATAATGTATGTGTGCAAATAAAAACCTAAAACAACTATTGTAATAATTACAAGTTTCCATTTTTGAGTTCTGTGGAAAAGAGCAAAATAAATTAATAAACAGGATGGTCTTATGTTCACATGAGATTGGAAAATTTCCTCAAGGAAAAGTCCTCTCACTTCTATTAAGCACCTAAGAGTACATTTTTAATGTCTGGAAATACACTATGTATTACATACTGTTTGTATGACTTGTATGGAATAGAGTTGTACATTTAGAGATAACCATTCACTTTGGCAAACTAGTGTTCTAATTTGAGGCCAACAGCTGTGGATTCATTTAGAATTTTACATGTCTACATCCTCCAATTACCTTGTATCTTGTACACAAGTCATATGAAATTAATTTAACTTCTAATTAGATTTTCTTATCAGCTAAATAAATAATTATTTAAATCACTTAAGTCATTCAATTGTGGTCTATTTTGACACTAGTTTTGTAGAGGTTGACAGCAAGGGCTACTCTATAACTTGTAAGTTTGACCTTGCAAAATTCCACTGGAATGATCTCTCTGTAAGCAAACTATTAGTGGAAAAATCATAAAAATAATTTTTAAACATTTTATATATTTTGGAATGAACTGCTTGGAATTTTTACCTGCTCCATTCATTAAAAAACTTAGTCAAACAGGCATGTTATCATTTCATAATAATATATTGTTGGTTTATCTTGTTTTGCTCATTGACATTAATTAAATTAATTTATCTTGTGCTGTGTTATCTGTATATAAGCCCTCTTGGTGAAGTTTGTTATTGAATTTTTCCACGAGGTGGGTTGAATACCCAACCTCTGTACTCTGAGAAAGTGTTGGTTTTATGTTGTGGTCTTCATTCACTTAGTCCACCACATGTTCCTGTGCTAACAAGTTCTATCTACTCAGGTTTGGAAATTCATTTTTCCTTCTAGACTGGTTGCCGACCATAGCTGAAGAGCCCTATACTATTTAACCTATAGCTGGACGGAGAAGAGATTGATTCATACCTTTTCCAAGGGTATTTGCACCAAAGGAACATAAGAGACTGGCCTGAAATCTGAACTTTACTCACTGATTTCTTGTTTTGAGAAACCATTATACCCCATCCATACATCTACTGATTTAGTTAAATGGAATTGTTGAAGGTAGAAAAAGTATTACATCACACACACACACACTTGTTTATATTTCAGAACTGTAAAACGACTTTAAGAGATAGTTTATTTTGCTGCCCCACCTCCACCTTCCCTCCTCAAAAAAAAAAAAATCCATTGTATGTTATAGTACATTTTGTTTTTATTCTTATGGACAGAGAATGATTTCATTACTAAACTTAAACCTTAAATTATTTGCATTTTTCAATAAGCTTACGTGATAACTGTTATGTCTATACAAATCATTGTAATGGAATTATTTTATTATTTTTTTTTTTTTTTTTTTTTTGACCTACATATTACAAATAGGTGTTTTTTGTTCCCCACCTTCATCTGCCATAAGTTAAAAAGATAATATTTATTATAATATCACAGGAAAATAATCATTATTTGCCATTTAAAAATAGCTTAATTCCTGAAAATCGTTAATGTTGATAAAAACTGTCATTTATCCTAATGTTTTTTTTTTTTTTTTTTTTTTTATAATGAAAAAGATCAAACAGAATTCTTAGTGAAAAAATCCTTTTTTATTTTGCTGTTCTTCACTTGAAAACCATTACCTCCCCCATTCTTTTTTTTTTTTTTTTTTTTTTTTCCAATCTTGCAAAATTGTTTGTGGCTAAATACTTGTCATGGAAAAGCCAGGCTTTCTGTAAGGTTTAACTTTTGGATTTATTAAGTAGCCTTTTTATCACAATATAGTTATTTTTTAGATACTAAAATAATTTTGTAGTTGTTAACTGAATAGGTTTTTGCTTACTGAAGCAATTTTTCTAAACACATGGTCACCACTTCATAGATGATAATAGTCTAGCAAATTATTACTATTATGTAGTGAATTAATGTTTTATAGAGTGCTCTACAATTGTGACCTCTTGTCAGACTAATCTAAGCTTAATGAAACAACCTTTATACTTTTTAAGTAGATAAGTGAGAATTAGCAAGCATTTGAATGCTTTTGAGGAGTGTAGGAAATTATGTACATTGTCAGCAGGTAATGTATGAATGAGAATATTAATATACCAAATGTTTGAAATCTCTTTTTAATCTATCTTTATGGAGTTGTTGTGATCTCTCTCTGAATTGATTTGTTCCTTTCATGTATGACGTGCCTACAAATAAGCCAATATCACCACAAACAGCACTGTATTGTATTTGTAAATTACTGAAACCTTTTGTAGCCATTCCCTATGAAATGGTAACTTTCAGTTTTATGGGCAAATAAGCACAAATGTTTGCTTCACTTGTTTCCTAATTGTTTTTTCTTAATAATGTAATATCTTGATGATCTTGCTTCAAAAGCTGCTACATGGAGTTGGCTTCTATTTTATTGTTGTATTTAGTCTTTAGTAAATCACAATATAAGAAGTGAATGACTGACCTTTACTAAAAAAAATAAACTCAGATCCTAATCTTTCATGCTTAGACAACTCTTGAAGTTAACTGTCCTTTTCCTCCTCAAATGAGTGAAAAATGGCAGAAATATGATGACCTATTTTATTCACTGAAAAAATATCCCTCATGCATCATATTGTTCGGCATGTATCGATTGTAGTAAATAAAAAAAAAAGAAAATCTTCATTGTTTAGGTCTAACAATAGCTTATCATGCTTAGATTTAAGATATACTAATGTAATATGTCAGTTAAAATATTACATATATCTCTGATAGCTTTTGGTAAATCTTGGTTGCTTCAGTTTTGTAAGTGAAACTCTAATTGTAAAATTATTGAAATCACCAAGTTGTTTTTTTTTTTGTTTAGTGAACCAGGTTTTTTTTAACCTTTTGTTCCATGCATGCTCTGACTTCAGATGATGTGAAGTGGATACTTGCCTTTTCTTTAACTAATTTAAGTTTGCCTCAATTTTTATTAGGTTGGTGCAAAAATAATATCGTTTTTTGACGTATTTTTTAATGTCAAAAACGATATTATTTTTGCACCAACCTAATAACTCATTTTGATATCAAAATCCTTTATGGAGACCCTGTGGAATCTTGGTGACAAATTTGAATTTCCAGTCAAGTCTGTTAAATTCATTTACATGCAAATACACTTGAGAAAGATATGAATCCCCACCCACCAGCTATGTGTAAATAGCAGAGCAGATTGGGTTATATTGCCTTGGGTGACAACCAGTCTAAGAGAATGACAACTCTGAATTCAAAACCCCCAACTATGTATTAAGTAGAATGCTTGTTGTTTTGTTTGTGTTTTAATAAAAAAAATGCATTTTCATTTTTGTACATAAAGAAAGCAAAAAAAAAGTGTCTAAGTTGATATGAATAGCTTGAGATATTAAGAGGGTCAGCAGGATAATTAAGGGTTGCCAAATTAACAATTTTTGGATATATCTAGCTGACTTTTTCCCAACATTTGATTTATCTTTGTGTTTTTTGTAAATTTTTATTTTAAGGTTTTTCAGTGCATCTACATTTAAATTGCAGTTCTGTTTTTGTTGTTTTTCTCAATAAGATCCATGTAATTATTTTATTCAAATAACATTTTAAAATGATCATCAGCTATGTATGATTTATTTTTACATAAATAATCTTGTAATTTCTTTTTATGAGTAGTTCACTATCAACACTGCCAGCCAGTGTTGTTTTTTTAAACTTGGATCTGGGTTTTTCAATTCCTCTTTGTGTTTTTTAACTTTGAAATTTAATGAATTTTTTTTTTCCAGGAGTTACAATTGCTTATTTTTTATTTACTTAAATCTAATAAAGCTAATTACTAATTGCCAGAAATCTGCCCAACAGGAAGAAAACTCACATGGAAAAGTGTCTATCAAAACATAATTTCCCTATTGATACTTTCCAGTCCTATTTTATAAGTTTGTTTTTTTATTTTCTGTTTTTAACTAGTAGCACAACTTGCAATCAGGACAACCTTGGTTAAATTATGCCAAACTTTCAAGATAAATTTTATAAAATTCCTCAGGGACTATATGATTGAAAAATTGTTATGAGATGCAATTTTCTTCCCATGAAAGATTTGTGATAAGCAGTTTTTTTTTTTCTTCAAATGTAGAGGAAATTTTTTTTTTAGTTTCTAATTTATGTTTATGAAATAATAAATGTTTTAATATGAATGTTACACTCAACAATATGTATTATGCAATTGATTCTGAAAACAATTTTTAAACATTTTAAAAGGTGATAATTTAATATAAGTTTCCTATACAATCATTTTTTTTTTTTTTTTTTTTTTTTACTGTACTGTGTACAATAATGGTATCCTGCATACATAAAAAAGAATTTGTTTTAATAAGACCTTAATCATCTTCAAAATATATTTTGACTTCTTATTTTAAATAATTGTAAATAAATTCAATTGCTATTTTTTCATTCTGACAAATTACAAAGTGACACATGCCCCATTTCTGAAGCATTAGATATTTGGAAAGAATTGTTCAAGAATTTTGCAAAATCTCCTAAACAAAAAAACTGATAGAAATGGTGGGAAAAGGGTACAGCCAAGTCATCCCCAAAGCCCGCCTTCATGCCAACATGGTTGATCGTTAACTAAGGAGGAAGTTAATACTGCAATACTTGTTCCCATTATTCTAAAGTTGAAAGTAATGTTTTCTCCCTTCCAGGCATTTAAATTTGCAGACTCCATAAGATGTTCTCTGCTGTTGAATGGTGGGTTTCACATCCAAGTATGTTGAGCAGTGATATACTTTTTGCAGTCAGCAGTGGTCTCATCTGGCATTGAACAAATTTTTTTGTCCTATTTGCTGCTTATCTGTACCAAGACAGTTTCTCACTTTGGCACAGATAAAGCAGCAAAACTGGTCCTTCTATTTAAATCCATGAATTTAAATACACCTTATGTTGAATTTTAAAACATGTTAATGATTAAAATTTTATTTTATATTAAAAAAAAAAAAATATTCAATTGATTAATAAATATTTGATTGAATATGTTTAAGAATTTTTTTCCTTTATGAAATTAAATGAAAACAAAAATTTTTATTTCTAAATTTTTTGCTTTTAAAGATTTTTGTAAAATTGATTTAAATTAGTGATTTTATAAAAAAAAATATTATAATTTAAGACCAACAATCCTGTTAGTAAGGCAGTTTAGTCTCTCTCTCTCTCTGTAGCTTTTTTTAAAATGTCAAAGCTGAGATATTCACTGAGCAAATAATTTTTTGTTGATTTTTGAATACTTATATTTATTATTTGCTCTATGTACATCTGGACTATTGTCATCATCTTTGTTGCTGTTATCACATTTTGACCTTCATTGGGTGTATATTGATATGGGTAACTGACAGGGAATTCCGAACTGAACTGTTTATTTAATCTATGGGGATATACTGTTCTCATTTCAATGCCCATGTCTAGAGATATCATGTCTAGTTCTTATTTTGCTCGTTATTGTTTGCTGTTTTCATGGAGTCCAACTACACACTGCCTGGACCAGGGATTGAACTCACTGAATTCCTTACGATTATACTTTTATATTATGCCAAGATATAATTTTATGTCTAAAATTGTACAAATCCTCAAAGCTGCTAAATTATTCTTGGTTTTTCATTATTCAATATATTCTGTAAGAAACCTATAAATGCAGACCACAACCCTCTACTTGTAAGTGTCTATTTAGTCATAATCTCTTATCTATAAGATAATGTATGATCAATAATTTGAAAGAGATCAATGTAAATATTGACCCACTGTTAAGCCATAGTATTCAAGCTTAACATTTCATATTTGAATCACTGTAGTAAACTTCTTGTCTAATTCTATTTTGCTTCACCTAAAATTGCATAAGTCTTAATTTCATTCTTACATGTGAAATTTATTTAATTCGCCTTATATTAACTGAATAGTATTTTAAGCAAATATAAACTTGATTACTTTAGTTTTTTGTACAATGCTGATGATAAAATGATATATGGGGATACCTCTGATCTAGCTTTAACAGTTCAGTTGGGGTTAAGGGGGAAACTAATTAACTAACTGGTTACATTCAATGTCAAAAAACACCAAACTAATAATGTCCTATCATCACCAGGTGGACCCTTAATTTTCGTCTTTCACAAGCACCTATAGAGACTTAAGCTCACTCCCAACCTCAAATGTAACTTATACATACAATCCATTGAAAAAGAGAAAAAGATGCTAGAAAAGTCATTGGTTTCCTGTACCATTCCAGTAAGTACCTGATTCCTACTGCTATGCTCTACCATTACAAGATGAGGTTGAAAATGGAGTACTACTGCCATATATGGGCAGGAGCTGCCCAGTCTTCATTTTCAGTCTTGATAGTTCAACAACATATATGCAGCCTTGTGGATGTGAAATTTTCCCCCCTACAATCTCTTTCCCACAGACGAAATGTTGCAAGCCTCTTGCTACTCTATCGCTATTTTCATGGAAAGTGTCCTGATGAACTACATTCCTTAGTTCCATCAGTTCTACCCTTCACAGCTAAAACCCACCATGCCACTTGCATTGTAGGAACCATCCTCATTCCCTTTGTATACCATTGGTGAGATGTAAGTTCCATTTGAACAACTTCTTACCACAAACTGCTACTTTGTGTAAAAAAACGCCCAAGAGAATGCTTCCCAGATCACTATATCATCATAAACTGTGGCTCTTGGGCCATGTACATAGTGAACATTATTGTAAAAAAAAACAAAAAAAACCCTGCCTGTATTTGAACCAGGCATACCTTGGTAAGTTTTTCAGAATGCAGCTTCATGACTTTAGTGTATAGAATGACTATAATTTTCATGTACAGTAGATTATTTTTAATGGCTTATCAACTCTTTGTGGGGTTACTTAAAGATGAATCATTTTGGATTTAAGAATAATTTCTTTGCAAGTGAATATTGCATTAACAATTTTTGAGCAGATTTTTTTCCAGATAAATGTCCTATTTAACCCATAGCTGGGGAAAGATGGATTCATACCTTTCCCAAGGGTATTTGCATGTAAATGAATGTAACAAACACAACTGGAATTTGAACGTGGCTCTCTGCTCTCTCATTCCAAGTTGATACCATTACACCACCTGCACATCATCATGTATAATAGAAGCAGCAATATGTATAGTATATCAATTAACCCATTACCTGCCATGAGCCCCATTTGGGGATCTGTTAAAATTAAACTCACTACATGTTATTCATTGTATTTACATTGAATTGCTTACATACATTGCATTTTCAGAGATATATTTTACAACACTTAGCCTTTTATTATTAGCCGTAAGAAGACACTTTCTGTTGTAATTTTACATTTCACGATTAGAAAAATAATGACTATTTTGAAAAGTATTTTTTTATTATTTCTAATCCATATTATTTTTTGATGTGTTATACACATATATATTTGATGTTCTAGTTTTTATAAAAACAACAATGGTAACTACTGAAATTAAACATAAGGAATAAATAAACTTCTAAGACACCTGTCTGGACCAAAAATGTGCATTAAAAAAACTTGGCAGTTAATGGGTTAAGGGTAAGCATCTGTTAAAATGAGTTAAACAAGTGACTATGAAAGAAACTTGTATTGCTAAATGAGAACCAATGTTAAACTGAAAATATATTTGCAGGATAAATATTTAATATTGCTTCTAAGATTTTTCTTTTTTTTTTTTTTTTTTTTTTTTAAATTTATGAAATAATGTGGTTTTCATTAGTTCTTGATTGAAAAATAAGTTTTCTCTGTATTTGAATTGTATTCATATTTGAATCACCAGTCTGTAATAACTGTAAAGTTAGATAATTACAAAAGACTTGTAGAGTTTAATGTCTTAACTCTTTTTTTTATTTCACCCCAAGCAAGGCAGTAAAGTCACTAAGATGCAAGGGGTTACTGAGTGTGAAAGAATATGAAAAAAGTAAAACACTATCAAGGAGGGAGAACTGTAAAAGAACACGAATTAAGAAGACAGAAGATGATGACTGGCATTGAATTTAAATTTTTGAAGACCAAAGTTGACTGGAAAGCTGGAAGTGTTCCACAAGCAGGAACTGTGAAAAAAGAACCTTTTAGCATAGAACTTATGGTTAAATCTAGCCATTTCTACTGTGAGATGTGACCTTGCCTCCAATCTAATCATTTCATAAAGTCTAGATACTATAGAGGAAAGTTTATCAGAACAATTACCATGAAAATATTTACTGAAAAAGTACAAGGAAGTTACTTACAGCAGTGGAGAAAAGGACTGAAAACGAGATGTCAGGTCAGGACTGATAACATTGCAGATTCTTCATATTTTATCAAGAATCTCTAAAATACATAGAAGTACCGGACCAGATGTGACAGCAGTACGAATCAGTGCATTGACGAATGGTAGATTTATAAATGTATAAGGTAGATTATGTTGAGAAAAATTGTCTAGCATAATACAATGAACAAAATTTCCTAGCAGCAGAGCAAGCAATTGATTTAATATGATTTTTACATTTCATGTTGGCAGAAAATTTTAGTCTGAGAAGATGCAAGGTGTCATTCTCCTGGAGATTAGCATCAGCCCAAAAATGTTCTCTTAGATAATTAAAAGAGAGCAGTATTTTGTTTTTTAAAAAAAAACAAAAGTAGGAACATTGAATCTTTAACTCATTCAATTATCATTGACTGAAACCAAAAACAAAAATGTTATTACCGAGTTATATTTTACTAATATAACTTTGTGTAACTGTTATTGGTGCAGAAAGTGGAACTAGTGAATTAAGTTCAAATTCTGGTCTAGTCGGTTATGTTCACTAATGGTTTAGGCAAAGGCATGAATCCATCTATTCTCACTCTAACTATATGAGGTGTTTTCAAAAAATATTTGACCTTTTCCCTCTAAAACTAATGCTGCACAGGCAAAATCCTTTGAGTCAGGTGATGACACCCTTCCTGCACCTGTATTAAAATTTTTGCACCAGTAGGATGTCAGTTCCTGGTTTTTGTGCCTAGACTATAGATGTGTAGTGTGTGTACATGGGATTTTTATTTTCATGCAAGATGACTGAATACATTGAGCAGAGGTGTTGCATCAAATTTTGCCAAAAGTTTGTTGATACTCAAGCTCAAACCATCCAGAAGATTCAGCAGACCTTTGGTGATAATGCCATGGGCAAAACTCTGATCACAAAGTGGTACAAATCTTTAGACATAGTTGCACCTCAGTGGAGAGTGAGGAATGCTCAGACATGCTATCCACAAGCAGAAACAGTTGATTGAGAAGGTTTGGTGAATAGTCATGGAAGACCATATCCAGGAAATTGCAAACGAAGTGAAAATAAGTATAGGGTCAGTGCATTCCATTTTGATGGCAGATTTGTGCATTTGTCCTCAAGGTACTGGCGGAGCAGCAGAAGCAATTCTGCCTGGAAATCACTCCGTATATGCTGACTGTGCAAACCATGACCCAAACTTCATGAAGCCCATCATCACTGGTGATGAGACATGGATATATGGTTATCACCTGGAAACCAAGTTCCAGTCCTCTCAATGGAAACATCCGTCATCACCAAGACCAAAAAAGCACAACAGGTTCAATAGTAATGTGAAGATAATGTTAACCTGTTTCTTTGATTTCCATTGTATTGTGCATCATTAATATGCACTACAAAGCCAAACAATCAATATGGAATACTATCTGAAGGTTATATATTGCCTTCATGATCGAGTGCATTAAAAGTGGGTGGACATGTGGGTGGTAAAGAATCAGCTACTTTAATGCAACAATGCACCTGCTGATTCTGCACACATAATCCAAACTCTCCTAGTCAAGAACAACACACCAGTTGTTTGACAGGCTCCCTACTCTCCTTACTTGGCACCATGTGACTTCTGGCTCTCCCCTAATCTTTCTGAGTATTTAAACAACTCTAGCTGTTGGGATGAAGAAGCATCACCTTTAGTAACCTTTAATTATGAGTGCCACAGCCAATGGGTTGCAGTATATTATGACTCCAACTTATATTGGCCAAGTCATTAATGTTGCACCTCCATTCATTGCTGTGATAAAGTTTTTAGATCCAATAAAGAGCAGAAATTATTATTTCCAGTGACCTTTCTTGGTAGAATTAACATTTGTCTTCAGATGACTTTGTTGTAATGCCAGTTTCAAGTGATGGCTAGATATGGAGTTTTTCAGAAATATTAACCATATATATTAACTTATAAGGAAATTCAGTTAGCAAATCACCATTACGAGAGGAAGTGCAGGCAAACCATTCATAATGTCCAGAAGATCCAGTTTCAAACACTATTATAAAGTATTTGCTTTCCTATTGTAAAACAAACTTCTAAGTTTTGTACTCATTATTGTTCTCTTTTTGATGAGTTGGAAATTACATAATTTCGCAAAACTTTCCTAAATAAGATACATATATTACAAAAGTACTATTACATTGGAAAGAGCTGTTTTACTGAATTCCTCATCCCCAAATTAGTAAAGTTGCATACATGTACCTCCAATGGATACTTTTTTTATGGCAAATTCAGTATGGTAGATTTCTGGCCTGTTTTTGTTTTACTGTCAAATTGTGCTTCTGGCTGTTTTAATGTGGTCTAAATATAGATTTTTTTTATTGAGGTACTATTGAAAGAAAATTAGCGTCATCTCTTTTGTACTATGAAGTATAGGAAGAATTTGCAAGCTATTAACTGTTGAAAGGAAACATGATCAGTCAAATTTGCCCTTTTGTGTCATTTATGAGATTTTATTTTTGAGATAGAAATTTTCACTATGTTTGGTCTAATCTAAGAATTATTAATTCCATTAGCATTATCTTTCTTTTACTTTTTAAGAATGCCTATATGACATTACATTTGTAACAAACCTGTTTGAGGCTTGCATCAGTTATACAATATTAAAATTGCTTTTTGTCCAATAGCACATGAGATGAAATGTTTTTATGAACTTTGAATGTTCATAACACATTTGTTAATTAAGCTATCAAGATAAATTTGTACTACTTTCTCATGGTTTGTCAAGATCTCTATGCCTGTATTAAAGGGTTTTTACATTATATTGAAAATAAAATTTTAGTTTGGGTTACATAATTAAAGACAAATTACATCAATAGTTAGATTGTAAACAATATTTATATTCATATTTTGTTTTCATTCATTTATTATTTAATAAATTTAGCATCTGAAAAAATAAAAAAACTAATAAAATACAAATATTAAAATTCCCTTTTTTTTTTTTTTTTTATTATGCACAAAATATTTAACTTTTAACAATGGAATATTTGATTTTCTTAAGAGGTAAATCTGTTATCAAAACAAATCTATTAAATTATTTTTATTTAATAATGTTGTTTACTTCCCTTTACTCCCAATCTGTGGCAAGATCATTAGCATTTTCAAAGTAGAAAATAGCTTAATTTTAGTAACTAATATAATTTGCAACACTACTGAATAACACACTAAAGGTGAAAAATATCTGTATAAGTGAGAATTATGAAATGAGAAAGTTTTTGTTGCTTTTATAGTTTTCAAAATTACTGTCACATCCATTCCTCTGCTGTAAACTGTTTTGTTTGGTAATTTTTAGTAAATAAAACTGGTGTTCTCTTCAAAAGGCCAAGATTTGGCAACTGCATCATATCTTGTTATAAATTATAAAAGCCATCAGTGAAATAATTGCTTATTTATAAGGCTTACAAAAAGCCAGTATCAAAATGGAGAACAAAATGCTGTTATTGGTCACAAGCAGATTTTAGAAGTTGAATATGCAAATTAATTGCCTGCATTATTAAGCAAGAATTGCTAAGTTGGCAAAAGTGTGAGTGTTATTGTTAGATATAAACAATAAGAATGACAATTCTTGGATATACGTAACAGTTATTTTGATGATACTATTTTATATAATGTGTACATACACAACCAACTTTTAAGAGAACCTACCAGAGCAGTGCTTAATATGCCTCTTTTGCATATTGAATGTTGGCTTAGGTCAACAAATATTCATAATAAAAACATTGTTATACCCATAACTATAATAATTCTGAATCAGCTATATATAAAATAAACTGTCACAACTGTTACAGTATATTAGGGAAACCTGGAGAAATTAAAAAAAAAAAAAAAAATGACCACAAAAGTGAGCCATTACACAACAATTTATCAAATGCATTAGTCATACATAGAAATAAATTCAACCACAACTTTGATCTAAAGAATGCTGCACTTATTAAAAGAGAAAGTAACTTAGACAAAACAAATATCAAAATATAAATTTGTGCCTTGGATTTTTTTTTTTTTTTCAAATGTCTGTTCTTGAAAGAATTACTATGTTTATAAAAATATTAAAAAATTAAAAGAAAACAGTTAAATTCATAACCCCCCCTACTATTTAAAATATACATAATAGCAAACTAATATAACAAAAATATGAATTATATTATAAAAAAAAATTAAATATCATTTACTATCTTTTGTTTATTAGATATTAAATTACGTCACTTAGCTTCCTCCATAATTTACCTTGACTTTCAATTAGCCTGATGAATATTTATGAGCATCTCTCAAATTTAAAAATTTTCAAAAAAAATAACATTTTTACTTTTGTTTATAAAATCCTTACAATTGCCTTGACAAAGTCCATCAGAGGACAAATGTGTTGGCTAAGATAAATGTTTCCTTTTGTCTTTATTCATATTGTCCTTTTACAGATATATTTGTAGTTATAACTGAAATTTTACACCATAGCCTCTGTTTAGTAAAAATATGGAGTATGGATTTCTTTTCTTTTTTCTTTTGAGTCTCCAAATTTAAGTAAAAGAAAACTGAAAAGAACCATGCCTAATATTCAAATTGGTGATAGGAATTTACTGTTCCTGAAATATAACCTATTGGTGATAGGTAATTTTATCACCTACATAATTGCAAAAGGAAAAAACAAGTATTTTTGTATGTCTTTTGAACATTTTAGTGTAAGATCAGCCCATCATTTATTAAAATATATGAATGTATTTAGTTTTTATAATGCTTAATATAGTTTCGTAGATAATTAAATTTACTACTGCCAGCATTTTTTTTTTTTTTTTTTTAAATAAACTTATCAGTTGGAACTTAAAAAATGTACTCTGACTTTGAAATTTAAAAAAAAAAAAAAAAAAAAAAAAAGTAATAACATTATTTTTTTTCTGAAATATATATTTGGAAATTTTTAGAAATATTTAATTTAGTATTGGTGTTGACACTCACTAAGCTAAACCTAATCTGGTACAAGGCTAGAAGAGGCATTGAATATTGTCTTGTGTTATTACAAAATGTATAAAAACATTTGAAGATAATATAGAAATTTAATATTTTTCATTAATGTATATCAGAATAACCAACACAGATATATCTGGTTAATCATTTCTAATCAAGCTGACTTTCACTAGAAACAAAAAAATTATGACCCACTGTTCTTTTATATGATCAGTAAATATAATCCTCAAATGAAAGTTATTCTCTTTGTATTATTATACCTTAAGAATGAACAAGTTTATATCTTGAATGGTTTTCTAATTCTTTCTAGTTTTACTATTCTGATCCTATCCACTGATTCATACTGACAGGCTGAAGCAAGTCCACGTGTATTGCCAAGAAGAAACCATATTTTTACGACACCCAAATTTTCTGAAGACTTGGCAAATAAATTGGTTGCTAGTAGTTTTTTTTCTTTTTGTTTTATTCTGAAAGCTTATTCTCTGTTTATTTATACGAGCATAAGTTTCTACGTTGTGATATTTGATTTTGAGGTATTCATCAGGGGCCATTATAGAGAAGGCTATACGATATTTAAGTTTGTTGCTAATCTCTTGCATTTGATCATCTCTCTCTCTCTCTCTCTCTCTCTCTCTTTATTTATTTATTTTTTTTTTGCAAATTGTCTGAAAATATGGCCACGAATCTGTTGAAAACATCTCTGTCCTCATTATATAGATGGGAAATGGTATTAAATGTATTACATTCATTTCACATACCAAACAAAGACCAAGAATAATTTACTTAAAATTGTTTAGTTTAAAATAAAAAAAAAGGTAGAATGTTAATACAAAGTGGTTATCACTTTGTTTCTTTTTAAGATTTTTTTTCTTCTTTAAACTATCTAGTGCTTTATATTTTTATCAATATAAAAGCTGATGGTGAGAGCTTAGTTTATTTAAAATAAAAGGTACCTAGTATGCTAGTAATTTAAAAATTTTTAGTACTTTTTGAAGTCCTATAAATTATTCAATTTTATATTTATTAGATATCCTTATAAACATCTTTCCCTGTTTTAGAATTTCTAGGCATAATATGCAGTTTGCATTTACAGCCCTGTTGCTCTAATAGATATGAAACAGCCAAAATGGTTAAAACTTCAAAATAAAATGATTGTGGATGCTTTTAAATTATAATTTTAAAAATACTATACAATATTAGCATATACGTTTTTTTGTTTTTTTTTGTTTTTTTTTAAGTGGTTAGCTGGGGAGCTTTATTTTGCTCTGAAGTGTAGACATTTGTTTGGATTTTAAACTTTAATTGCATCTTTTTGACAGCAACAAATTTACTTTGATGGTATTACCAGCTGTTATTCATGTTTAGGATCAATATCACCTATTAGTAATCTTGGGAAGCAAAAATCATCGGCATTGGTTTTTGCATGCATTTAAATTATCAGGAGAATCATTACTTGAAAAATTGGTATGACTCAAAATTTTTCTTTTGATCAGATGAGCATTTACCTAAAAACCTAATAATTTACATTCTTAACTCAGAACTTTTGGAAAATTCTGAGGTTTTGATCAGATGAGCAGTTACCCAAACCCTAACAGTTGACGCTTTCAAACTTTTTGTAACTTTTGCAGAATACTAAAATCTACCATAAGATTCCATTTCTTTCAAACGAACAAAGTTTTAATAAACTGCTTTCCTGTAGTTGGCATTGATAGGTTTTGCTATTGACACTTTACCAAAGGCAATAGTCTTGAAGTATTTTCTCATTTTACCACCATGTTTATTTTACTGGAAAGAAAAGGAAAAAAAAGCTTTCCTAATCTTAATTCTTGGAATCTGAAAGCTTTAGATTTAATCCTTCTTAACCGTAAACCTAAATAAGTGATATTTCTTTTGCAATATTGTAAAATAGAAAAGAACAAGCTTGTTTTGTTTTAGTTGATTTTTCACTTTTTTTATTGAGATATTCTCTAAATAGCTTTCTTCTGTTTCACTGGTTGTAATTTATTATTCAAAGAACAATTATTATGAACTTATGTATGAAGGTCTTTTTTTTGTATCTTTTGTTGCTAGGAGTTGTGCATATATAATAAAATACAGATATATCTCCAATCTGTTTGTTACGTGGTGAATGACAGCATTTTGCATTTAAGTTTCTTTTCTCACTTGTGGAACAAACTTCTGGCACCATGCTTTCCAGCGAAATTTAATCTGCAAAAATTCAAATATAATGTCATTTGCTATCTACTGTCCTCCTGATAACTCTTTCCTCTTCCCACTCATTTTTAATATTTCTGTTCCTAATTCTTACACACACTGTAACCCCTTGTGTCTTAGTGGCTTTACTACCTTGCATGGGGTGATACCGATTAAAAATAAACAAACTATATGCCAATACTCAAGTCATGTTCTGTCAGTCATACTTGCATTAATTACTATGAACAATCTCTTTCCTTATGATTTTCAGTATACACTATAAAGATTTGGGGTTTAAACTAAAAAAAAAAAAAACACTTTTAGGTCAAGAGTTATAGAATTCAGTGCTTAATCATGCATTTTTTTCTCCTTACACTAACAAACTTTTTCTGGTAAAAGAGTCTGAGTGCAAAAAAAAAAAAAAAGAAAGCAAAGTGGCTTATGGAGTTGGTGTAATGTTAGTGGGTCACAAAAAGAAAAACTGAAAACTTTGATTACTGATGTTCAGCATCAATTGGTGCTAAGTTGCAATGTGACTATAAAGTCTTTGCTGATTATTTGTTGTCATGTTTTAAAAAGCTGTACAGTATGGAAACTTTACTATGGTGGCATTACATTTATCAATTGAATTTTTCTTCTGTATAGTTGCTGCAGCAGTCACCAATGTCAAAATAGTGACTATATTTGAAATCGGGGGGGAAAGACTTTACACTTACCCTGTACAACTATGATCATTATTTCATTATTCCCCCACCCAGTTACCCCCAGAATTTGCCATGTCATTTTTATATGTAATCCTTAAAATAATTGAAAGTCTTGATATATCTATCTAAATATAAATCCTACCAAAGATATGAAATAAAAAGAAATCCTATCCATGATTCTATGAGATAAAAATGCACAAATAGTATCTCTTAGAATGTTTTAATCCTGTTTCTAATGATTTTGATAATTTTATCAACCTTAGAATATGTGAAAATATAAGTATTATAGATTCAATATAAACTTTCTAATATATTCTAATAAAAATAAATGTAAAAAGGGATGTTCCAAGCTAATTACAACTATATCGTTTTGTAAAAGTTATAGAATTTAATACATTCAAAGTTTATAAAATGTTTCATGCTTTCTCTCTTCCTCATGCTGATATTTATTTGCTTGCTACTGCAACAGATAAAAGTTAATTGTGTTTACATTCATCCTCTTTTCGCATTCCAAAATAATGTGGCTAATTATCTTAATTTGAATCATGAATTTCATAACATTAGGATGAACAAGTGATTTTACTATTAGGTTGGTGCAAAAATAATGACGTAATAATGTCGTTTTTTTACGTTAAAAAATACGTCAAAAAACGACATTATTACGTCATTATTTTTGCACCAACCTAATATGTTTATACAATATTTTCCTCGAATAGTTGATTCACAGTGGATTAAACTGAGATTACTCTGTCAGAATTAAATTGTTGCTGCACTCTTTACTAGAAAATTTTCAGTACTTCAGATTCCAGAGTTTGTTTTAGAACTAGAAACGTAATTGGATAGAGTTACCTGCTCTTTGCATAAAATTTCACTCATGAAGCAAGCACAAACTTTAAGTAATTTAAAAAAAACACAATTGATTTGTTTATAAATTTTCAGACCATAACAAGTTTATGTAGGTGTCATTTAGGCTATTAATAATAGCCTATAATTTTTACTGGCTAGTAAAGCTTTAGTTTTTTCTGTTAACTTATTTGTTTTCCTACATTTGCTATTATTAAAATAGGCTTAAAATTTACTTTATGATTTATGTTAGTACAAATCTATATTGGATACTTTAAAAAGCAATTATCCTTCTTTTTTAAAGGTGTCTTTTATTGTGAAGTGAACCAGGAAATTTGTGCAGCTTGGTTAACACTGGAATTATGGCACAACCAGTTCAGTTTTGGTAAGTAAAATTTGAAAAGTCAATTTTTATGACATCTAACCTTGAAATCCATTACTATGCACAGTAGAGATTACCAAGAATCACTTGAAATTGAAAGTTTTTTTTTGTGTAATATTTTTGGCTTTTGAATAACAATGTTATCAAAATCTCAAAATATTTCTAAAATTATTTTGAAGTTCAAAATAATTTTCATTTTGTACTTAGAATTTGCTTCTTTAAATTTTTCAAATACAAAATTTTTCTCTAAATTTTGAATCTTTCATATTTTTAGTACCCTGTTTTAATAAAAAATAAACTGACAAGTCATGTAGGTAACTTTTTCCCTCAGAAATAATAAAATCAATAAATTTATTTCCCGTGTTACATAATTTATTAAAGATTTTTGATATTTTTACTGTGATGGCTCTTCTGCCACTTGTGCTTGGCCAAAAGCCAAGGTGTATAAATGGTTGGTAGTTGAGTAGTATCAGTCATTGGGTTGGAAAGTCAAACATAATAAATGATAGTCTTGTTTCAAGTTTGTTTTTTTTTGTTTTTATCACATCAATTGTGTTCAAATTAAGGAGATATTAAGTTTGTTTTTTTTGTGTTTTTTTTTTTTGTTTTTTTTATGTAGCAATCATAAAGCTTATGTCTTTGACTGGAGGTGAGTAACCTACAATTACTGAGAAAATTTTTAGCAAATGACTTCTTAGCAATATTCATTAATTAGCAAAAACTAATTAAAACTAGAGATTCAATTCTTGACAACTATATCTAGTACTAGGATCAATTGATCAGAAAGCAGAAATGATTTGCATATAATCAATAAAAAATAAAATTAATTTAGGAAAAAAGTAATGACTTGGAAAAACAGTAATTTTGATAATATTTGAAAATTTTATTTCATGAGTATTTATATTTATAGTATTAATTTTTACACCCGTTATTTGCATTTATTTCATGGAATATGAACTTGTTACAATGCTAACATTTAAGAATAACTTTAAAACCTTTCTTTGGTTGCCTTAGTAGACTCTCACAATAATTCTAGAAAAATATTTTGCAATATAATACTAATTCCATACTTTCTTTTCATATAGAAATGATGTATTTTGGAAACTAACAAAAATATGTAAGAATTTCTGCATGCTATTGACAGTATTAAACATTATAAAACAGAATAGAAACCATTGATTGATGGTATCCAGTGTTGTTGTTTTTTTTTTTTTTTTTTTTTTTTTTTTTTTATCTAAATTTTAATATTGAAGCTCTATTATTAAATACTTGATACTCTCTGGGACATTTAGTTCATGTTAACAAAAATGTTTCTCTGAAATAAATTCTATTAGATGTAAATAATGAAAATCCTGTTATTATTCTTTCTCTAAGTCTGACTATTCAATTTTGTTTTTTCATAAAGTATTTTTATTCTTCATTGGTGTGCATTTTTGTCAAAATTGAAATAATTTTTTTAATACAGGTATATTTTCTTAGCTTTTTCATCAATAAGAAAAAATTGATTGCTAGTATTGGGTAATAGTTGCTAATTAGGTAATTATTGGATATTACTAACAAGTCTCTTGCTAAAAGTTTCCTTTATAATTGTAGGTTGGTAGTCATTTAGGACTAGCATACCTCCAAGCAGATGCACAATCTGCATGGTTGTTAAGTTTTTATTTTTGTTTTTGTTTTTTTTACAATGATGTTCACTCTGTACAAGCCCGAACACCATATGAGGTAGAAGGTTACAAAGTAAGAGGCACAGCTTATACAGATATGAGTGGAAGATAATGGTTAACCCTAGACTTGAACAGGTTAAGATTATTGTGATCTGGGAAGTGGCCTCAAGAGAGTCAAGGCAGCAGTTCAAGTGGAACATCCATTTCACCAAAGGACTATAAAAGGAATGAAGGTGGTTCACTACAATGTGTGTGGCATCTTGGGTCATAGCCATTAAGGCCAGGCCTGGTGGAACTAAGGAGTGTAGTTCAACTGAAATAGAGAGGTTTGCAATGTCTTGTCTGTGAGAAAGGAGTTGTAGGGTGGAAAATAATTCATCACTCACAAGGACGCAGAGATGTTTTTGGAATCTATTGAGTGGAAATCAAAAACTGGACAGGACTACTCCATTTTTGGCCTGATCTGGCGTTACCAAGTAAGATTACTTTGATTCAAATGCAATCAGTGGCAACTGCAAGAAATGAGTTACAGATATCATATATAACTAAGATCAAAATGCAGTCTGTTTATTTATTTTTTTTTTTTTTTTTTGGTTAAATTTAATGTGTAGAAAAAAAATCTTGACGTTACCTACTGTGGTGTCTTCAAGCTTCTATAATGGTTGGTGTTGACAGAATTGCAGTTTGTTTATTATTATATTTTACTTTTTATATTCCAAATTATTCTTTTGAAAATTTTAGATAAAACATTTTCACTATTGTTCACTTAACAACCCATACCACTAGAGTCTCTTTCTTAGGGCTACAGATATGTAATTGTCCTGCCACTCCTTACTATCAAATTCTCTATACCATGTTTGTATTATAATCTAGTAATATTATGGCACATCAGATTAGTGGAAAATGCATTCCAAAAGCTAAACACAATATTATGAAACAAGATAATTTTGTTAGAAACAAAGAGTGCTAAATTGCTGTGTGGTATGACAGTGAATGCTGGGCAATCTCACCACAGATGAAGAGGAGACAGTAGACAACCTACCTGATGTACTTGTATGAATGGATGGCAGAACAGGACGCAGGAAGCTTAGCAAAGGGAAGAACACTGCCAAGAGCCGTGAACGATAGGAGGTTGTGGAGCCATGATTGCCTACGTCCTGAAGGAACATAGCACATAGAAGATGAAGAATACAAGGATGTGCTGAAAAGTTATTAGCCAAAACAGATCTCACTAAATAAGTCAAAAATTTTGTTTTTTTAAATTTATTTTTGGTCAGGCTAAGAACTTCAGCACCCCTTCATAGTAGTCTTACATACTTTTTTGAAAACTTTTAAATAATGCATTTTCACTATTTTATTGGTAATTTTATTTCATTATATTGCTTGTTTGTTTTTTTTATGAAAGTGTATTGACTCAGAGTGTTGTGATAAAAAAGACATAATAAGATAGAGTAAAACTAATAATAATAATATATTCTGAATGTTTTTTTTTTTTTTTTTTTTTTTTTAATTATCTGAACTAGTCTCCTTGCCATTTGTTATTTCAATCACTTTATTTCAGCCAGTCAGCTCTTCAACCTTCCTCAGGTGTATGTAACAACCTGTATTATTTTTAGTTGTTAATTTGTTTTTCTTCCACCTTCTCATTTATCACAGCAACGAAGCCTTGACTGATACTAAAAATGTGTGTATATTAGACTGTGTTACAGCTCCTCCTTAACCAATACACACTGCTCCTAATATGCGACAAAACTTTTTCAGCAGACTTTAACAAACCAAAATTTGTGCTTCATTTTTTCTGTTATTCTTTTTGCTATGCTTTTCCACCTGTCAACAAAAATTTCTGCATGTATTTGAAACTTACAGTATTTATATTTTGAGATTTTTCTAACAATAACTTGCTTAAATGAAAGCCTCTCTTTAGTTAATCACTTGTATATAGCTTCTCATACAGGCTGTCAACACATGTTCATATAATGAGTTGCCACACACCACATCTAAGATGACAATAGATCTAATGTTTCTTAGTTTCAACTTACAAATGTTAATACTAGGTGGGGTGGTGGGGGAATTAACTTACAATGTGGTGTGCCAGTCTGCCATTATTTTCCTTTCACCTCTTGCTGTAAATAATGCTGGGAGAATGGGACTTTTAGTAGTTCTCGTAATAACACACTCCAGTTGATTGCTTATCAATTTTGTAGAATATTTTCCCTCTTGGATCTAGGGTGGAGACACAGCTAAGAGGCTTATGGCTGTCAGAAAATGTACTTGTCTGTTTAGATAAAGTAGCCAGCTGGTTGGACTTGATCTCCAGGAGTCCGTTGGTATATGAATGCAAGAAGCTTTTTAAAGAGTTGCTCAGTCAGCCAACCTGATCTGTAACCATGGAAAATAGAGCTTTATATCCCATAGTAACCAGAAGGATTCGTTCTTGCTTTTATAGTTAAATTTTACTTGACCTTCAGAGAGCAGGTCGAACAGTGTGATTATTAAATTTGTGGTCAAGCCTTTAAAAATTAATTGAGTTGGATTTGAATTAAGTAAATTTTATCAGCTAAATGAGTTGTAGTTTTTGCAATCATTAACAAAAAAAAAAAGATTTGCTTGAATTTTGTATTCTTATTACTAGTGATATGACGATTAATTGGAATTGAGAATTAGAAATAACGGAACTTTTCGCAGTATAAGAATCGAAGAATTAACCCAATTTGATTTCGAAAACGGTTCTTTGGATATTTTTTTTTTTTTTTTTTTTTTTTTTTTGGCTTGTTTAAAAATTAATTTTCAATTTCTGGTACTAATGATAAAAAATATAAATATTTATTAATTTTAAAGTATTCAGTAAAATTAAAATCTACTTGTGTAAAGAAAAAAAAAAGTGCAAGGTTCTACTCAGTTCTTAACTTTCTGTAAAGTTCGCTTGTTTCAGTTCAAAATAAAATTTTTATTTTTAATTTCTTTTAAAACATTGTTAATTCACCCATTTAATATTATGGATTATTAATTTAATAATTATAATCAAAATTATGTAATATAAACACAAAATGAATTCACATTGTTGTTCTGTCTGCCTGGCTCTCTTTAAGACAATTTTTATTTTCTTTTAATTTCTAAAGAAAAAAAATAAATGCATGGAATTCCTGCCAATGTTACATTTGAATTCTTCACATAAAAAACTGACCTTGTGTCACAAATTGTCTTCATGATGAGGCAGTAAAATTACAATAATTTATTTTTATAATACTTTTAATCCATAAAATCCTTTTTTAGTTTTGGTTATTGAAAAGATTTATTTTTGTTTACGTAACATACTATGTAAACAAAAATAAATCTTCTTTTCAATAAGCAAGACTTAAAAAAGTAAACATTCTTTTTATGAAACTTAAATTTATTTCTACAAAATTCATGTATTTCTTAAAATTTTACAGCTTTCAAAACGGATTTTCATCTTTTATTTACTTAAAAAGAAAAAACAAAAAATAAATAATTTTTTATTTGGAGTTTCCTGAAAAAAAAAAAAAGAAAAAAAAAAGCAGTTTCACACAAGTATGTATCAAAAAACCTAAAATTTAATTTCTGTCAAAAATTGTATTTAATTTTATTTTACTATTATTTTTCTTTGGCATAATTGAACTTTCCTGTGTTAAATTATGGCATTTAAAATATTTTGAACTTTTTTTTTCTAATTTATTTCTCCTTGGAGCCAAACATGCAAGTTTTATAAATGTATATAAAAGACAAAAATGGATATTTTTTTCCCATTTTTATCTGGCATGATTAAGCTATAGTTTTTTCTACTTTTAACATTTCAAATAGAGATTATATTGATTGGAGTCTTGGGTTTTTATTGCTTTCAGTAAAATCATTAAAATTGGCCATTTTTTGACACATTTGTAAACAAAAGTGAACAAAGTGGATTTAACAATCTTCCAAAAATAAAATATACATTTCTGAAAGTTTATTTAAAGAATATTAGCTGATTTAAAGTATACTTAATCTGATTTGAAACAAATATTATTTACTTTAAGTTGAAAATAACGGAGAAATGAATTTTTAAAATAGTAGAAATGATTTACAAGTGTTTCATCACTTGTCAACTACTTAACAAGCACTGATAAGTTGTTGACAGGTCTACAGAGAATTTATTTGTTAAAATGTAATTTAAGAAAATGACAGGCGAGCGCCTATTTTATATAATTTTTAAGTAATCTTAAAAATGTTGGAAAATATTCTTTGTCATCTGATTTTAGAAATGTTGACTTGATGTTTACTATAGTCATTGCTCTTATTTTTTGATGTTGTGTATGGTCAACCATACTTTAAAACAGGGGCACATTACTTAATATTTTATAAACACAAAAAAAATTTTAAATTAATTTTAAAAAAATTTGGTGAAAAATACTTTGTATAAAGCTTTTCAAGATTTAATTTGTAAATATAGTTTTCACTTAACAATATCATCTAAAAACGGAAATTAATACAGAATTTTAAGACTTAAAACTTTATAAATTATTATAATTAAAATTTTTGTAAAATGAGAACATTTCTTGTAAAAATTTATTATTCGCCAAAAAAATTTTTTTCTTAAAACAATAGTGTTCTTAATAAATCTTATTTATAAAAGCAATTAAAAGCCTTTCTAATTAAATAATGTCATAGTTTTATTGCATTTTTTATTTTATGATTCACAGCAGATTTTGTGGAAGTGAATAGTAGTTTGACAAAAAGAAATATTGATTTACATTCACCAGGGAGTCCTGCTTTTAACTAATAAAAAAAATTTTCTAATGAAAATTTTTATTTCTTGAAATTTCCTGAAATTAAGATTACCAAGATTTTCTTTTTGAAAAAAACAAATTTCAAGAATAATTGCATTCATTTGTGAATAAGTCCTGATAAATCTGACAATTATTTGATTTTTGCAAGAATTTCCAAATCAATGTTTTCACAGGAAAAAAGTGAAAAAAATCTTGTAAATATTACATTGACCACCGAATCAAAAAAAAAAAAAAAAAAAATTATTTAAAAAAAAATATTTTTTTAACCAAAATTAGGAACATGCTAATGAGGATTAAAAAATTTAATAAAATATACTTTGCTTTTAAGTTAAGGGTCTTTTTCATCATACTATGCTGTTTTTTCAGCAAGCAAATGGATTGCTGTTGTTACCCTTTTACATTTTTTTTTTTTTTTTTTTTTTTTTTAACAAATATAAGACACATTTTGATTCTTTTTAGAAATTATTAAATTTTTTAGTTGTGAGAAATTTATTTTAGACAGTAAAACTTATTAGTGATTAAATTTTTTAGATAAGATTGAAGACCTATTATTTATTTAAGTTGCTGTGATAATTCATATCTAATTCTTATTAAATGTCTGTAAGCAAATTTTAAACTTGCATTTATTTTTTATTGACTGTCCTGTTAGGTACACCATGTACTTTTTCAAAATATATGCATGAGTTAAACCACAACACATAGGTGATGCCTTTCTGCTTAAAGTATTATTGTTGCAATATTTTTAATAAAAATTATATATGGGTGTCTCTTAATTTTGAAGTACATGCTGAAATTGAATTGTCTCCCTAAATTTGTTCTATTCATTTACTGCCACATACAATTTTAAGAAGATGGCATAATATTTAGTGAGGGAGCCTTTGCTTGTTAAAACTTAAAAGGTGGATAAACATAGACCCTTTGTTTTATAATTAACTAGCATGGCCTGGCATTGCCCGTGCTTGATTAAAAAATTGTACGACTCATACAGCAATCGCTATCACTTGACTTAAAATATTTTTGTCCTTCCTTGCCTTTCAAGGAGTGTCCTTTGCCATGCTGATGTTGCTACATGCCTTACTTCTTGCCTATCTCATACTGCAAATTTTTTTTAAGCTCTGTACTAAACATTAAATATGTTACGAAAAAAGAACTAAACAAAATAAACACAAAACGATCAGCTTTAAAAAAGGACTCCTAACTGGAAAAACCGAATGAAAAAAGAATGTTAGCAACAAATACTTTTTCACATCCAACCCAGTTCTGCAGAATCAGAATCATCGTTGACTTTAAGCAAGTGAATGAGCCAATTGGAGTAAAGTGCCATGCAGATTTAAATTTTTCCCACTTGTGATGAATGCAGCTATCGATTTTTTTTTTTTTTTTTTTTTTTTTTTTGCATGCTAGCATGCTAGCATGCTAGTTAACATTTGTGTCAGTCAGCTGTTGGCTCTCACGCTGGCCACTAGAATCTTCCTGCTTATTCGAGGCAGTCAGCTATTGGCTCTCATTCTGGCCAGTACAAAATGGCTTCAAACTACATGAAAACTGCCGTAGAAGCATGAAAAAATCGATTATTTCCACTATTGATGGGAGTTGGGAAATGCAAAGTCAGTCTTGTCTTTCCCGCTAACTTGGAGCATGTGCATGTAAATTTTGGTGCAAATCTGTCGAAAATTGCGGCCGTGCATTCGTTACACATACACACACACACACACACACACACACACATCCTGCCTTTTATAGATAGAGATAGCAAACCATTATTAGTTGAATCTTTACAAATTATGCACATTAGAAAACTAGAAAAATTTAAATTTTAACCAATATTTATTATTTTCAAACCCCAATTATGGTCAGTGTTATCAATACCAAGCAGAAAAGTGTAGTTTGGGAGTGCTTTAAGATTCCTGATGATAACCAAAGTAAAGCAATATGTCAACTGTAGCTAGATACATGCTTAAGTGATTTACGTAAAGAAATGGTTCTCTTTATTGTTTAAACTCTTAGCCAAGTTTTTTTTTGAAATAAAAAGTATATCTAACTTTATTTCATAAGCTTTGTATTCAGTTTTCCATTAAATGTTTTATTAATAAATGTACTTTGTTCATTAAGTTTCCCAAACCAGTGGTAGGGCCTGAAAATAATGAATTTTAATCATTGTAGGTGTCAGAATCAATCTGGAATTGAATTGGAAATTTAGAACAGTATCAGGAATTGTATTGGAATCTGTAAAAATATTGGTATTGTCCCATCACTACTTATTACTGAATACCACTAGTAAAACATCATTTTAAGTCAAGTGTTAACTTTAGAAAAGCAATGTTTGAAGTAATAAAAATGTCAAAATCCATTAATTCTTTAGAAATTGTTTTGTATATGTTTCGGAAATTAAACCGAGCAGATAAGAACTTTTGAGAAAATCTGAATGAGGAGTCGTGCATTCTTTTAAAAGGGTAAATATAACCTTGCTGGGATGTGATGATCTCTGTAGCCAAGTTATCAGGCCAGACATTAGTTTCTCTTATAAAGTGTGACACAGGTCTGAATACTACCTGAGGGTTTTCTTAAGTTTTCTCAAGTGCACAGGCTGGTAAATGTAATATGTATTGTCATATTAAAAATAAATCCAATAATTCTTTATAAATTACTTTGTTTACATTTTGGACAGAGTTGCAAAGTGTGTCAGCAGTCCAGAGAGGAGGTAAGGATTAGATCAAGTAAAGAAGCATGTCTGTCAGAATTACTAGGGGGTAAAAAACAAAGGAAATCTACTATTTGACAGAGATTGAGCAATTGAGATATTCAATCTGGATGCTAATAAAATCAGTGGTATTAGAATGATAAAGTCACCTGACAAGATGAGCAATGAAGTTGTCAAACACAAAGATATTTATAGACAAAGGGACAGGGAGAGAGCATGTGTGCACTATTCCTAAACTCTAGGATATTCTAACAACCAACAGTCCTGGAAATAATGATAAACTAATAGTTTAATAATGAAAGTTGTAAGCATGTATAAGAATATTCCAGAGATTCTAGAGACAGTTCCTTTGCTGTTGGGAGATCTTCCCAAATATAGATACTGCGGCCATGCATATGCACTCTAGAATACTTTCAATAAAAAGGAATATAGCCAAGAACAGAAAATTCATTGGTAGAGATTGAAGAGTAAGTTAGTTTCTCAGACTGCTAGGATGTCTGGAGAGTGTTCCAAAAGAAAAGATTCTACACTGTAGAAATTGGTACAAATATGATTTTTATTTTTTTAATCTTTTTTTTATAAACTGGTTTAGTTTTATTTTTGTTAATCATTGTAATCGTAAGATAAACATTTAATATGGAAAGGTCAAGAATAAGTCATTGCTCGTTGTCTAAGGCAGTACAAGCCACCCAGAGGATAATGAAGACTACAGCATAGAGTGGAGTTGGGGTTGCCTATTGGAAGTGTTTGCAGTTGCTGCAAGAACCCCATTATGCAAAATTTGACCAAGTAGCCTTTCTAACTGTTACTAAAGTGTTTGGGTTCCTTGCTACCAGGTGGACTGCAGCAAACAGAAAACTATCAATCCGGAGCCCTCAATATGAAGTCCCAGCCACCAATCAACCATATCACCAAAAAGTCAAGATAGCTGCTCTTATCAGAGGGAACTGGAAATCCCATCTTAAACAGGGAACAAGGGATAAACTTCTACTTCTGTTCAAAAAATAAGGAGTTTGATCTGGGTGATAAGCAAACCTATGTACTTCTTATAAAAAAAAAAAAAAAATTAAATCTTGAAATGGAGGCGTTCAAAGTATAAACTTTTTGAGTGCATGAAATTTGGTCAGGTTAGTTAGGGAATGGCTGATACATAATTAACTATTAAGTTTTAATTTCGTATAATTCATGTATGTATGTATGTGTGGGGGCAAGTAATTGAACTAAAGGACAACGAGAGTAACAAATTATTTAAATATATATGGATCAGACAACAGCCACAGGTGACCCTCTCAGAAGAATTAGGGAAAATTCACAGGTGTTCCTTGATCAAATTTATTGATAAATCCCAATTATTAGATCCGTATCCTTTAACAGTTTTAAAATCAGAGCATTTTGCAATTTCACTGCATTTTTTGCATTTTGTTAAATAAGGCTTTCAATGAATTTGACAAGCATAGCTCCAATAAAATATGTTTAAAAAAAATCTAGCCATTTTCAAACAGTAATACTGACATTCTTCTAACAGGAATGAATATGGTTACTGCATAGAAATAATCGAATAGGTTATAAATATATGTAGACTAGCCCTTTTTTTAACATCTTTAAAATTGCCTATATTCATGACATCAACAGACCAATTAGGTAGCTTAAGAAAATTTTTACATTTTTACCATATATTCTTACAAGTCTGAAGATCATGTAACAGAAGTTTTGTTTTGTTGACAAACTTCTATTAGGGGTTAAGTTAATCCAAATCTTCTGAGTGAAATTATGTGTCAGCCTGATTTCTGAATTCAGTACTGTTCTGAAGCCATCAGTGGTTGTGTTAGCATAGTCGCCAGTCATTGTGACTGAGCAATCTAGCACCATGACTTTGTATAACTACTGATAATGCTAGATTATATACTCTTTCCTAGAAACTCTAAGCTTTACTCAGCATAGTTGCAGTATAAGCCACAGGTTAACTGAAGGTGTTAAGGAATTCAAATCAAATGTGCCTGACCAGGTCCCTTTAACAGGGATTGTCTAATGGGGGAAGCTTGGAAATGAGTAGGCAACATTTTTTTGTGTGTGAAAAGAAAAATTGTTTAAAAAATCTTAATTGTAGTAACTTGTCAGTCATCTTTAATGAAACGTGTGTGTGTGTGTGTGTGTGTATATATATATATATATATATACACACACACACACACACACACACACACTGCTGGATAAAACTATTGCTATGATGTTAGCTCCTTCAGTTTATAGAGGATAAAATTTTAAATATTGTTGCATTTGAGTCTTCCTTTTATGCGGTAGGCTAAATGGATAAATGCATAACTTTCTACAATCTATATTTAACAATTTAAAACAAAAAATGTTATATCCAAGATTAATTTAATAAGAAAAATGACTTCTTTCATATGAAAAATTAATATTAATATATTATTAATATTTATGACTTAATATTCTTCATTTATTGAAGAATATTAAGCAATAAATATTAATATTATTTCCTTGGTGACTTCAATTATGCTATAAGTATTCATTCGATAACATTGAATATTTTAGCAGAAGTAGCTTTTTCAATTTTGAAAATGCTGTACAATCCCTCAACCAAATGAAATGAGTTAAAACTTGATTTAAATTTGAAGTGTTTCAGCTTATTTGATTCAACCATTGACGAGCAAACGCTTGGCAGGAGAACTTGCTATAAATTCTGTTTCCCTTAAAAGTATAGACAGTTCTTTTTAGCTTGCAGAAGTTATTTTAAGTCACATGTTATATTTGGCTGCCATTTTTTGAGTGGTTGGTCTGTTTTTTTCTTTTGAAAGATTTGTTATTTCAGCACCAAGAAAGACTTCTCCACTTCTCCTTAGGCCATGCTAATTTACCTGGATTGGTATGTCCTGTGCAGCTATTTTGTTTTTAACATTTTTTTTTTTTTAAATGGATGTTTGTAAAGCCATTTAGGCTTTATTTAGGACCCCCAAGAAGAATGATTCTAAACAAAACAAAAAGAAAAAAAGTCAGACTGAAAATAAGAAAAAATAAAAAGGCAACTCAAAACAGGACCAAGAAACACCAGTAGAGACAAGTCAAAAAAACTGAAATACCCAACCCTCTTATTTAATTTACTGAGATCATGCAGAAGGCCAAACAGGAATATGGGTTGCTGTTGAATTTGCCTGAATTGAGGGTCATTTAAAAGAAAATTGTCAATGTAAAACTAAAAAGACTGTAAAGCTCACAAAAGACCAAGTAATTAAATTATTGTCAAATCTAAGGGTTATGGTTCAATAGGCTGTAAAAGGCAGGACCTGTCCAATGTGAAACATTCTGTTGCTCATAGCTGAAGACTGCATGGTCCTAAAATTGTCTTGTTATGAAGGAAATTATTTTTCATGTAGAGGATCAAGGACAATGGTTTACCATTTGTTTTCAAGTTTGCCAGTTATATTTATAGGCTCATTTAGCTATAGTCTTTCTTCAGCATTAATTCAGCTGTATGCATAGGGAGTGGAGCTTCAATGTGATCACTTGCAAAAACCTTATCTTCAATTTTAATTTCTTGGATGCCAAGGTTCAGAAGCTGGTAGCCATCATTTCTGGAAGGAAACTAGCATGCTAGTACTGAAGGAGACTTTTTCCTTCTCTGTGACTTACTTAAGCAACAAGTCCTCTACCAAGAAGCTGAGTATTGAGATACCCATCCACCTACTTCAACTGTAGTATCCCCTACCACTTCTGGCCAGAAAATCCAATCAGACATTGAGGCACACCTTAACTCCTCCCTTTCCTTAGACTTATCCATCACCAAGAAATGTTGTGGCTTCTGTAGAGATGTCTGAGGAAGAGTGACAGATACTGAGGAAAAAAAAAGGTGGGGAGAAGATTCAAGTTGAATGATTTTGGTCTTTTTTGGGCACCAGGTTTGGATACACAAACAGGTCCTGATGTGTGGCCACACAGTTGTATGCAAAAAAATTGAAAACTGCGGTGGCTATGGCAGTCTGGTGGGAAAAGAGGAGAGGATATAAATTTATTTTTTTAAGACATTTTGAAGACAGAAGAATGAGTCAGCAGGTGTGAGTCTTGCTCCATCTCCCACCAAATCAGCTATGAAAAAAAAACCTAATTCAACTAGAACACCATAAACATGAGCTTAGAGACTGAATCAATTTTTCCAACCCCAACTCTCACACACAAAACTGATAAAAAAAATTCTACCCCTATCCTTACATACGCTTTCATCAGCATAACCTTTTTTCTATAAAAAAAACACAGCTTTTTTTATAGGGAGTCTGAGGGAGAAAAAAAATGAAACAGATTGGGAAATATTTGCCATAGTGACTTGAATATTTGAGAAAAACAAAACCTGCAATCATAAAGAATTTGAGAATGATGAACTTTCATCCTTGGTGCCTCGACTGCATGAATTTAAACATGCTACTAGATTGGCAATTAGGTTTCACTGTTTTATTACCGAGATGTGTTCTGTTCTAATAATTTCTTTTCTTGCCTGTGGAACTCTCTTCTAATTTCTTGCTTCCCTGTCACCAACAATCTTCAAAAATTTAAATGCAACACCAATTACTTTCTGTCTTCCTGAGACCTATTCTTTTATTGTCGTTTCTCCTCCTCACTAAAGTCTTCTCATTCTCTTTCAATTGCAGTAACCCCTTGTGTCCTAGTGGCATTATTGCCTTGCTTGGGGTGAAATGATTTTTTAAAAAAAAAGGATTCTCCCCAACCATGGTGATATTGGGGAAGAAAAATGTATAGGACCCCACAAACTTTAAAGCGCCAGTATATCCTCATTGTTGTGTAGATTAGTCTAAATACATGGCCAGTCTGAACAAGCCTTCAAGAAGTCACTTCTGCGGATTTTTACAAATGATTAATTAAAACATCTTAAGCAGTTATGGGAGGCTAAGGTCTTAGTAGTTTTGGCCAGTCTGTGCTGAATCATCTGACAATTTTTAGTTTTTGTTTGATTCTGTGGTAGTCTCTTAATAGTCATATAGTCATTTGACATGATCAAACATTGTTTCTTAGAGGCTATCTTGTCTATGGAGGCTTCCAAGGTGCATTTTTGCACCTGGTTTAGCCTCTAGCATGCAAACTATGGAGCCATGGTAGGAATAAACAGGGTAAGATTC
Organism: Acanthosepion lycidas; assembly: GCA_963932145.1. Classification (NCBI taxonomy): domain Eukaryota; kingdom Metazoa; phylum Mollusca; class Cephalopoda; order Sepiida; family Sepiidae; genus Acanthosepion; species Acanthosepion lycidas. The sequence goes on from OZ010571.1 coordinate 98,542,982, forward strand.
AAGCCTTTTATATTGTCCAGATATTTTTGTCACGGTTGCCAGCCTTTATTCACACTCATGCTGGAACCTTTCCTGTGCAAGTTGAGAGTAAATTTGTTTCTATTAGGTTGGTGCAAAAATAATGACGTAATAATGTTGTTTTTTGACGTATTTTTTAACGTCAAAAAATGACATTATTACGTCATTATTTTTGCACCAACCTAATATGTATATTGTGTTAGCTGGGTGCTACTACCTTGGCCTGATATTCTGTTGATGTTGTTGCTATGCTTGTAATCAGTAAGGTTGAGATTGAGGAGGTCAGCATAGTATGAGGTGATAGCAAGAGCCAAAGTTAACCATGATAAGTCTGTTGGCTTGTAGTTGGGCCTCATAAAGAGGTTGTCTTCTCCCTGGCACCTTCAGTTGGATGAACATGTTGTGCAAGATACTCAATGATTATTTTGATTCTGACCTCCAGCTGGAGAAGAATTGGTCATTTACTGGGGAAGTTAGAGGTTACAGTTAAATCTATGGTCTCTGAAAAATTTTTCCTTTAAAGAGGAGGGCTGAGACGTGCACTTCATATATCTATCAACTCTCAGTACTTCCACATTATTGTACCAAATTACGTGTGTGTGATATGTGTAGACTCTTGAGATCACAGAGCTCTCATGCTGTGTTGCATAATTTGTTACCTCCATCCTTCTAAGGGTGGTCTGGGATGCTAAATATCGAGATCCATCAGAATACATTATGGTTAAATTTCCTAAGCTGGAGATGTGCACAAGATAAAGATAGTGGCAGATTATGTGTTGGAAATAAGTCATCTCCAGTAAGGCCACATAAATGTTTTTGAATTCTAGCAAAGCTTGAAGGTGAGGTTGGAGCAGCTTCAGCCCAGATATTGCAGCAATACTCCATTTTTTGGTCTGATGTAACTCTTGTAAAGATAATGTATGGCATAAGTAGTCAGGTAATTTCTGGAGTGATACAAGGAGCCGATCATTTTTCCAACAACATTAGCGTGTGTGTATGTCATATCTATCTTGTGTGTTTCAATTTTCCCTGAAATATGCTCCTTCAACTTAAGTTTTGGTGAAGACTAGCCTATATTAAACCTGGCCATTGTCAAGAATGACATTATATAAAGTGTTAGCAAGATGTGAATCATACAAGTCTATTTGATTAAGGTGCCAAGACTGACAAACTAAGAGTATTGCTCCCTATGGCCTTGGACAATGTAGTTGAAATATCTCAATGATAGAGCATTTCTCACCTGGCTTGTGAATCGAATCATGATCTAGGTGAGCAAAAGGCCCTTTTCAACAGGATTAGTTATTTTGACGAAATACATTTAGCGGGGAGTGTATTAGACATGTCTTCCTTCACTGTCTTTTCTGTTTTGTAGCAATGCGAAACTGTCAAATGACCATAACACTGTGTATTTGCTATGATACCAATTGTTATTTGGGTAGTATGAATGAAGATTATTTTTTTTTGTCTTTATCCCTGTCTTCCAGTTGTGTACTTTTATCACCCGTGTAAGATTAAAATCAGGGTGGAGAGAGAAAGAGCCTGTCTTTATCAGACATTAGGGAAAAAGTGGTGAATGTTGCATAAATGTATTTTGTGAATGGTCCTAACTTAGTGGCATTTTGAAAGAACTTGTTCAGGATTGTGCTGTTCTCTGAGACAGGTCTATTTTTCTTTTTGTTAAAATTAGCTTACCTTAGCTAAGGAAAGTCAGCTTATTGGTCCTTTTGACTTATCTTATAGTTCCTTGCATTTTTAATTTCCCCCTCCTTTCCCTGTTAGATAGCAGAAGGCAAAATTTGGCACCAATATAAGAATGTTTTACTTTATTTCTGTTTAATCTTTCTTTATTGTTTTTTATTTTTTCAATTTTTTTTTGGACTGATGTCCATTCACTCTGTACAAGGCCTGAGAGCCAGATTACAGTGTAAGAGGCACAGTTTATGTGGATATGTGGGGAAGTTTTTGCCATATTGGGTTGTGGGGGTGTCATATACTAGTACATCTATTTTTTGTATATATTATTTTGTAGTATTTTAATTATGGGTTGGGGGTGATTTTCTTTTAAATTGTTTAAAAAAAAAAAATGGATCTTTTGTTTTATTCTCCTCCCCCACATGAAGTTTATAAAAATGGCTATTAGAATTTTCATAGGCAAAATGTAACTTTTTTGATGATTATTGCATGGAAGATATGCAATGTGGTGCAAAGGATGATGACAGTTGTTGGGGTCAGAGAATGGGACTAGCTGACTTAATGACAAGAATGTAAAGCCCCCCTCCCATTGCCACCACCGTTCCTCCATATTCCCCCCTCCACACCTTTTTGCAGCATTTTCTTGTATTATATTTTTTTATAATTACATAAATAAATACTGTTTGCTTTTAGCCTGCTGAATGTTATACTAGAAATTTTTTTGATTTTTGAAAATTACAGTACATATCCTTCTACCTGGAGAATGGGGAAGACACCAGAACATAACTGGCATTTGTTGTATTTATACCTCTATATACAAAATTGATTCCATTAATAAAATTTATTTTTGCTTAAAGAAATTCCTTCTTGCAGGAAATGTGTTGTGTCTTGTCATTTTTTTGCTTGTGTATTCTATAATGGCTCCACATTATAAATCAAATACTTTATAAAACTAATGTTGTTTACCAACTGTCTTATTTGAAATTGTATTTCTGTAAATAACAAAAAAAACATTTTATATAGGATAGACAACTAGAAATCTTTCTCATAGACTTACATGTCACAATTTTGGCCAAAATGTTCTGTGATAACACAAAGAAACCTACAAATTTGCAATTCCATCTGAATAACACAATATTATTTAATATAAATTGTAAACAAACATTACATTTTAGAATTTCTGTATGTTAAATCAGAACCAACAATTAATAAAATTTCTTATGATTCTGAAATAGACATTCTAAAATGGATTTAAATTCCTCAGTGCTATATTACATCACAGTTGCAAAAGTTTCAAAACTCGAAAAATAGCAGTAGACTCACGTGACAACACAGATATTCAAAACTCAAACTCATTCTGAAGATGAACATTACAATACAGATTTTGAATTTGATCTGCTTCCTTTCATTCTTTCTTTTTTGATAATGATTGAAGCTAGTTTGAAAACAAACATTAACACGGACTGTAGACAGTTCATTTATATCTTCCTGACCAATATATGTGTAAACTAATGTGCCAATAGGGAAAACTTATTAAAATAAGTCCAATAGACGTAACTTGCCTGTTATTTTTAACAAAACTTGTATGTATATGTATAAGTGATTCTTGTGAAGTTGTTTAAGGTCCGCACTGCACTGACCTTTTCCATCATAATTTTATAGTTCAGAAATAGAACAAAATAAGATGTCTAGTATAGCTATAATTGCTGGTATAACTATCATAGAATGTCAGGTTACTCAAATGAGTGTTGCTAATACCATGTAACCCAGTACTATCTACCATATGGTTTGTAACTAAAATGGCTCCCAATGCAGGTTTACCTGCTGAGAAGCAGGTGACTTGACATCTTGCAAGATAAAAAATAAAACCTGTATAAGATGGAAGTGAGATTCTGCTCAGGTTTATGTCTCTAGTGGAGTGGGGAACTCTGATGTAACCCTGGCAATCATAACTATGCCAGATTTCTTATTTTGGATTATATAGTTATGATGGCGGTGGTCAGTGTGGTGCTGTGCAAGCCATGTATGACCTTAAACAACTGCACAGTCATCACTCATCGAACATTATTTGTATTTGTTGTTTCTGTTTTGACATCTTTATTTGTCTTTAAAGTCCAATGGTAGTTGAAATGTGTGAACTTGATAGGTTGGAGACATGTAGTGACCAACCAGTACATTAGCAACTTGGTAAACAGCATTATATTTAGACAGAAGTGCAAAGGTTGGATTTGGTTAATTTGCAAGTGTCTGGGCAGTCTTATTGAGGGATGTCACTGCTTACCCAAGGAATTTGGGAAGATTCTAGAAAAGGTAAAATGAACCTTACATTTCTCTATGTCTAACTGATTTGACGCAGCTGGCAAATGTTCACATGAGCAGAAAGAGAAACCTGAATCAAAGTGCTGGAGTGAAAATGAAATTGGTATTCCAGAATATAAGAAAACTGAGTGATATCATGAATGTGTCCAGAAAAGAAGACTGTTATCCTAGATAGGGAATTGGTAGATTGAGTATTGACATGCTTGGAAGAAGCTGGTCAAAGTGTCAGTGGTTAAAAAAAAAAAAAAAAAAAAAACTAACAAAAAAAACTTTTTTTTTTTTTTGGAAAGACGAGTGGAATCTACAGGGAAGCTGAGATCATATTCACAGTAAAGTAAGACCTTTCTACCTCAACTAGAAGAAATTCCATCTGAAGCAAATAAGAAAATTATGACATGTTTAAGTCTGGGTCATGGCTGTTTTGCCACAATGCTTAGTAGTGTTTGGATGAGCTGTGCCATAATCAAAATCATCTTTGTGTGCATGCTTTCGAGACTGGTTGACATCTGTGTCATGAGAGGCAATTTTTCTTTCCAGAATCTATCTTATAAATACATAAGTCTACCATTCATCCATGCATTGAATATTGCTGCCACATCTGGTCTGCAACAGACCAGATGTGGCAGCTATACATTTAGATTTTTTTGTAAAATTCCAAAAAAACATTTGCAATATTATTGGCCCTGACCTGGCATCTTGCCTCAGTCATTTTCCTACCATCGTAATGTAGCTTCCCTTTTCTATAAATATTTTCATGTAATTGTTCTGACGAACATTGCTATATGGTACCTAAACTTTATGAATTTAAGTGCAGTACTAGATTGGCAGCAAGGTCTCATCATTTTGCAGTCAAAATGGCTATATATTGTAATTGTAAGTTCTATGTTAACAGTTTCTTCTCTCATACTTTTCACTTTTTAAAACTCTCTTATGGCTTCTAACTTCTCAGTCAACTTTGATCTTCAAAAATGTAAATGTTATCCTCGGTCTTCTTAATTCTTGTTCTTTTATTATTCTCTTACCTTAATAGTAATTTTCTTTTTTTTTTTTTTTTTTTTCATACTCTCTAACATTCAGTAACTCGTTGTGTCTTAGTGGCTTTGTTGCCTTTCTTAGGGGTGAAATGATTAAAAAAAAAATAATATATACCAGGTGAGGATAAAATCATTATGATGGGTGATTTAAATACTCAAACTGGTGCTGATTTGGAAACAAAGTTTGCCTAGATACACAAAAATAGGCTCTGTAAATCCCACTGAAGTTAGATTTTTTTCAGATATGTACAGTGTCGACTTCTATCTTAACATGCACTCATTTTAAACGTAAGCTGTTCCACAAAGCAACTTTGATACACTCATGATCTGAACATTTTCACTTAATTGATCATATTGTAGTCAATATTATAAATGTGTTTAATGTGTGAACATATGTTGCTTACTGCTGATCTGATCATTTTATGGTAGCATCAAATTCTTCTTTTAAAATGGAAGTTCTGCTTGGAGTGGTTTTTTTCCATTGAAACATTTAAATATAAATAAACTTTGTGACCCAATTAGTATAGAACAACTTTAACAGTGCTTTGCATCCCTGAACAGAGTTCCTGCAGTTTGTAAATAATTTAGTTTGACAATCAGTTTTTTTGTTGTATCCAGAGAAATTGTGCCGCCTAAAATCTATGTGATGGTAAACTGTAGGAGGTTAAAGTTTTTTATACTGATATAGTACTTTATACTAACATATTACTTTAGATCTGGAGTATCAAAAGGAAAAAAGCCAGAAGTGGTCCTGTCATTCTACCATTGAGGAGGAGGTGGGGCATCAATTTCCCTACCAGGGCTTCTTGTATCTTGTGAACAGGTTCCCAACTATACAGTTTGCAGACTCCCTTAGGTATAATTTCCCAAGCAGGTTTCTGCAGACCCATGGAGTTGAATTAAATCAGTTTGGTATTTTTTTTAATGATAGAAATTATGAAAGCAAGAGAGAGTGTGAGAGGAGTAGGCTGGCAAAATTTACAAGTACTTCAGTGATTTGTGTGTTTGTTGGATTTTTTTAAATTTATTTTTTAAATCCTTTCACCAAAACAAGGCAATGCAAGAGGTTGTGGAAGAAAAAAAAGAAGGAAAACATTATTAAGAATTGAGAACAATAAAAGGACAGGAATTTAAGAAGACAAAAGATAAAGATTGACATTGCATTTAAATTTTTGAAGATCAAAATTGGCTAGAAAGCAAGAAGCCAAAAAAGAGTTCCACAAGCAAGAAGTGCAAGAGAATAAACTGTTAGACAGATAACCGTAAATTCTATGCTGTCATCTCATCTATACCCTCCGCCTCTCCAACAATAGCAAGATGTATAGCCAAATTTATCCCTTCTCACCTTTTATGGAAGGAAAACAATTTCCATTTCCTCTAGTCTGAGTTAGTTCTATAGTATATTAATCATTCCTCACCTCCAATAAGTCTCCAAAACAAGTCATCATCATTTCGCTAATATTCTTCTCAAGACATTTTTAAATCTATATAAAAATGTAATTCTTATTTCTGCATGTTCCCTAATCTAAGTTTTTAGATTTATTTCTTCTATAAAATTTTAAAAAAGGAGATGGAGACATCATCACAAAATACATTTACACCATCTTGTCATTGGTGGGGAGACCCCACTGACCTTAAAATCAATTGACTCTGTTGGCACTTTGTAGGTGGTCTAGCTCAATACTGCTACTGTAAAAGTATGGAAAGGTCAACTGACTAATTTATTAAACTTAATAAAATTTGAGGTCACAAAAATTATTCCCTATGTTTGATAGAAAGATAGTCTGCAGGTCACATGTTTGAGACTCCTGCTTTAGATAAAGTTAATCTCTGCTTACAAAATACTACTGAGGCTTTCAAATCACTTGATATTTGTGTTTGGTCTCAATGAAGCATCTTATTTAGGACTAAGCTAGCAGTCTGTTTTATTTTAGCCCTCCTATATTCATATGAAATGTGTTCCCTTTTGTAGACCTAAATCAATTGGAAAGTTTCTACCAATGCTATATCAGGAAAATACTAAATCTCAATTGGTCTAACCACATTCTAGACTATTTCAACCTTCAACAAATTGACTCAGAATATATGGAGATATATATCCACAAACTTTGACTACAGTGAGTAGGGCATCTGGTAAAACGTTGGGATCAAAGGTTTGCCTAAGAAAATATTCAATGGAGAACTTAAAATTGGTAAATAACTTCAGCACAAACCCCAGAATCCTTATTGGACTCGTTCTTTGTTTGGTTTGTATAAAGAATCCTGAAAAGGAGATAAATTCACAAAAACAAAGAATGTCTCTACTTTGTGGCACTGTTTTCTATACCGAAGAATGTAGTAACTGAAGCATTGTAAAATGTGCAGCAAGAAAGAGGAATTACAGTGAGTCAACTGTGACTGTTTATGAATGTTCAGAACAAAGTGGAAAAAAAAAAAAAAACCATTAAGAACATAATTTGCTGGTAGATATCACTTAAACATGAACTTTGGAAAGTTTTCATCATTAAGTTGGAAAAATATTAAAAAAAAATCTTGAATTTGTTGTGTAGAGATATGCAGTTTAACCAAAAAACTGACTTTTTTCGGTTTCATCCTCACACCGTGAAACCACATCGAAATTTTTTACGAAACTGAACAATTTTAGTTTTGTTTTTATATCACTACTGAGTGATCATATCCAAAGAAACGCTATTGAAAAAGACTTTCAGATGTTAATAAAATTAAATTTTATCAACATTTATACCATTGTAAGAGAAAAAGATTGAACAAAAATGTTAAAGCCATTTAATTGACTAGTTTTAGGAAATAAATGTGAAATCTATTTGTTTACAAAAGAAATGAAGAAGAAAAATAAAAGGAAATACAACATGATATCTAAAAGTGAAACCACTTTGTTTCAGTTTTCAAAAAAAAAAAACTTTTTGTGGTAAAATTAAGTTAACAACAAAATAGAAAGTAAAAATAAAAAAAAACTAGTTACCAATTTTGTCTTAATGTTAAATTTTATGAAATTGGATTTTTTGTAAGGGTGTAAGCCATTACACCAATCACGAAATAAAGTTGTAATGAAGAAAAATGAATCAATATTTTTTTTTTTTTTTTTTTAAATAAATTTGTTTCTTATATAGAGTATGCACCTAAATTAGATATTAAGAATAATTAAAATAGTTCTTAATTTCACTTTTAAGATGTGTATATTTCCAGATATGTGAGTCTCTGTTTTCTACAAATAAAATTGTTTCTATCTAGCAAATACATGTAAAATTAGATATTAAAATAAAGTAAAGTTTTAATCTCCGTTTTAAAATGTGTTTTTTAAACTCAAAGTAAAAATTATTCTTTTTTAGCCACTAGTGGTCGGTGGGTGTTTGTTACTGTTCTGCCTATAAAATTCTTCTAAACAAGGAAAATTAATTTTATTTTTACAAAATCTTTATTTTATGGTTTTATCTGGCAAATAATACACTTAAGTAAGATTATATTAAAATGATTAAAATAGTTTTTGATTTCTGTTTTTAAATGTGTATCTAAAAAAGAACAGGTGCTACTTGCAGATTTGGAAATTTATACATTCTAAAAATGAAATTAAAAGCTTTTAATTATTTTTAATATTTAATTTTAGGTAGATAAAAACATAAATTTATTTAGGAGAAAAAAAAACTCATTGATTTTCCTTGTTTAGAAGAAATTTAATTGCAAAACCCCAATAATAGTTGACTATTATACCAGAAAAGAATTAGCGTATTATTATTTTTTTTTTTTTTTCCTTACTTTATAATTTTTGAAGGAAATCCCTTTCTCGGGTCAGAAAAGAAATGAACATTTTCTTGGTTGTAGTTTAAGTTGTCTCCTAATTGAGTGTACAATTTCAAGAATATTGATAAAGATTAAACCCAAAGACTGGTCACTTTGATTTTGCGAAATAAAGTAATGTGTAAAATTTAGTCTTGAAAAATAAAAAAATCATTTCGCATTTTCGGCTGGTCGAAGCAATACTGTTTTAACTTGCTGTAAAAAAATAATTCAATGAATAAAAGCACATACAAATTACATATTTAGAAAGATTATATTATTTTCTTTCCAGCCATATGAATATTTTTAAGATTGGACCAGAAATACACAAGATATTGTGAATTGAATGGATATCAACTGGAAATGCTATCATTATACAAGAAAATGAATGGCTTCCTTAGAAAGCAGAAATATTAAATTAAAAACCAAACTGAAAACCGTGGTATCAAGGAAAACAAATCTGTAAACCAATACCGAAATATAAATTGCGAAACTGACCAACTCTACTTGTTTGATATATACAAGGATGGTCAAAAGTTGCTTTACCAATTTCCAATAATGATAAACACAAATTTCTAAATAACATAACTTTTATTTACTCATCATACAATTATAATTTCAATATAACAGTTACATTTTCTTTATTTTCATCAGTATTCACATGCTTCAGGTGCCCACTTCTTTTTTACTATCTATCTGTTTTTAAATCATTTAGAAACTTGTGTTTATTATTATTGGAAATGGGTAAAGCAACTTTCGGCCATCCCTGTATATGATGCTTGACAATTCTCAGAATGGGCCTGTGAAAACAAACTGCTTACCTGCTTTCATTCATTTTCTACCGACAATATAACATGACTACATAAAACTTCTTCTACTACTCAGCAACGAATGACTTATCTGGTCCATCTGAAAACAGAAATGTCTGGACGTGTTTAGATACAAATATTTACCTGGCTTGTTCCCCCAGTAAGATGTTGCTGTCATTCTTGGAATTGTCACACCTTGTATGCATGAAAGATGAAAAATTCTCGGCCTGATCAAAAAAGCGGAAAGCATAAAATAAATTCTGACGTCTGGGGATTATTTTTTTGTAATGTTTTTGGATGTTAGGGCAGGAGCTTTTAAGGGTTATATATGTCAAATTTTTCTCCTTGATCTACTTCTGTAAATCAATATTTTAATGATTAAACATCAGTTTCATAACATTGGCAAATGATTCTGGCTAACAACTTTTCACCACCTCGTATATATCTCTTCAATCCAACAAAACTTAGCAAAAGGAAAAAAAAAAAAAAAAAAAGAAAAGGTAATATTTCCTCTTTGTTAAATGTTATGCATTCCTTTAAATCCTATCATTTGATGATTTACAATTATTTGTATTATACTGTGACTAAGAAGATTATCTGTGATATCGATAAATACTACTTTGATCCTATTGAATGTAAAATCATTTTTGTGATCAACTTCTCTACTCAAAGTAAACATCCATCATGCCATTATGACTTTTCAACCTTCTCTGTATATCCCTGTCTTGGTAAAATAATTTTGAATATTAAGTACATACTTAAAATATTTATTATGTAGAAAATTCATTTTTTAGTAGCCATGGTTTATAATTCTAAATTGATGTGGTTTATCCAGGTGTTAGTAACTTAAAATATTTTGAACAATATACAAATAATTTGAATTTCCCATCCGTATGTTTTAAAGCTTTTACTTTATGTTTTAGGTATTGCTCTTACTAAATCTCACTGTACTTGTGGGTATCCAACAATGCTGTTGGTAGCACCAGTTAGGATCCCAGCTATGGGCAAATAGTTAACCCTCAAAGTGGGATCAAAACACAAAAGTATAAAAATAGATTTTTATAGTAAAAATACCAGCAATACATATTTTGGAAAAAAAATTATATTACCCGCAATACATTTGACAAAAACCCTCTTTACAAAAATATGTCAATGAAATCTGATCTCTACAAACTGATTTCTTACAAAGAATGCATATATTCGTATGAATCTATTATAAAAAATCTTGATGGCATTAAATAACCCATTGCAGTTGATATGCCTTAAAACAAAATAAACCTAAACCAACAATGCTGTATTGAAAACACTCTGCAGATTTTTTTTAAAGAAGGAAGAGGCTATTTTGCTGGTCCCGGTAAAATAGACAAACATGCTTTAAAGCTTATTTTACCAGTCCCGGTAAAATAGACCCCCAGACAATTTAAAATCTTTTCTACCATCAGTTGTTAAAACACTAGTTAAAATCATTTATTTATCATCAATTATAAAAAGAAATATACAAGTCCCTGAAAATTTTAAGTACTTCAGGCATAACAGTCTCTGCAAATTCAAAACTTGCCCTTGGGTATGGTTCTCTTGCCAATACACTTAAGATGCAACCACTGAAGACAACAATCTCAAATATATTCTTAGTTCTAAAACATTATTTATATTTATGGGAAAAATAGTGTTCTTTTACCATGCCTGGCAAAATAGCCTATTTGTTTAAAGAAGGCTTTATGGGTATTTACCTTATTTAAAAAATAATCCAGATGGTTTCAATAGTGGCTACAGTCTAGAAAGATTGATGTGTCTGTGTAGCTTTTGGGGATACACCATTCTCTAGTATGTTGGTTTTTTTTTTGTTTTTTTTTTTTTTTTTTTTTTTTCGTGGTTCTCATTGTTCATGAAAAAGTGTAGGACTTTTGTCCAAATAATTGTTAGAGAATGTTGGGAATGAATATGTGTTTTTCTGAATTGATATGATCCAAAATGATAATCAAAAATCTATCATGATTGATAGCAGACTGCAGCCCGTTCAAACAAAATTCAGTATTAAGTAATCTTCAAGCTCATTCTAATTTTCTGTTTCAGCATTGAGTAAATGAGGACTTATCAGGAAAGAGGTACCCTTTTAAAATTATAAGGATTTGTTAACCCCTCCACACACACACTCAATTACTAACCCCCTTTCTCTGTTAAATGTGCCTTTTCTATAAATACTGTCATAATAATTGTTCTGATGAACTTTGCTCAATGGTATGTAGACTCTGAATTTAAAAGCAATAATAGATTGGTGGCAAAATCTTATCATTTTACAGTTTCTTTTCTCACACTTCTCTCTTGTGGAACTCTTTTCCAGTTTTTTGCTTTCTAGTCAAGTTTGATCTTCAAAAATTTAAATGCAATGTCAGTTATTTTCTGTTTTCTTAATTTCTGTTCTTTTATTACTCTCACTCCTTAATAATGTTTTTCTTATTCTTTCACACTCAGTAACCTCCTGTGTCTTAGTGGCTTTTGTTGCCTTGCTTGGAATGGAATTAATTTTTTTTTGTTTATTTCCCACTATGATAAACTGTGTGACAAAGTTATTGAACTACTTGCCACATATGGCACCTTACTATAGGGATAAAAAAAAGATTTTTTTTTTATCTAATTGTACAAAGATTATGTATTTCTGATGAGGCAGATCAACTTGAATGAGATATGGCACTTTACATCATTAGTGCATTATATAATTAAATGGTCCATATTTGGAAGTAGAATTTCCAGTTTCATTGATATTTGACAATGGATCCTTACAGTTTCAGATTAATAAACTATATTCTTTGTTTATTGATATTTGACAATCGTTCCTTATCAGATATCCTTCTGATTAATGAACTATAATCCCACTCTCCTTTTTTTTTCCAACATTTGAAAATCTCATGTTCTTAAAGTATTGAAAGCTTGTGAAGTTATGTTTTACATTTTGATAATAAACTGAGAAATTGTCTTTAAGGCTGATTTTGAAATCTTCAAGTATTATTATATTGATGTATGAATTTTTATAGGGAATATGTTACTTATTTCAATTTTGTTTTAATTTTTACCAACTCTACTTCACCCTGTTGGTGGGGTCTGGAATATGTTGACTGCATTCCCAATATTTACCTGTCCCTGAATGCTTGCAAGCTCAAATATAGATAACCAATATTTACCCATCAAAATGCTTATAGCTCAAATATAAATGACAAATATTTACTGATCTCTGAATAAGATAAATGCTTACAGGTTCAGATATAAATGATCAATATTTGCTTATCCTTGAATCAAGTAAATGCTTATAGACTAAAAAACAAAAAAAAGATGCCTGAGTTCAACATTAAATAACTGAAAAAAGGTTGACATGTGAAATCAATCAACCTAAAGTAACTCTACTAATCTTTTTAAAATGGGAATTGATGATTTTGAAAAACTTACCCAAGGTGAAGTTATTCATTCCTAAGTTTTAGGATATTTCTGTTGTCATACGAGCTATTCAGAGAATACTATTTTCTATGTACAGCATCAGTTGCTGCATAACTATTGGATATGCATGACTAACAAAGATTTAATAGCACAAAAGTTGTTGATTAATTATAAAGGTTGTAAAAATTTCAATTAGTCTCTTTTAAGAAAAAATACAAAGAAAAATATTTCTAATATTAACATTTACAAATTCTGACAAAATACTCATAAAAACAAAGATATATAACCAGTTAATGTAGTGACTTTTCATCACCAATTCTAAATTCTCCAGTTAATATAAAAAAATGATTCAGGATAATCTTAAAAAATCATCGACTTGATTTTTGATATGAAACAAATTATAAAGGGACAGATACATTTCTAAGTTAAGTAAAATACAACAGAAAATTTGTGTTGCATGTGACTAATATGTCAAATATATTTAAATTAAAATATGTCTTGTATGTAATTGATATATATATATATATATATATATATATATATATATATATATATATATATAAAATAAATTTAGATTTTTTTTTAAAGGTTTCTGGTTTGCGGAATTGTAAACCCTACCTATGTTCTGTTTTGAAAATAGATAAATTGTTTGAAGATTTTATTTCTGCAGAGAATTTTTTAGCTGACGTTCTCATCTTTGCATTTCATCTCTTTGGATTACATTTGAAGGTTGCATAATTTCTTTATCAGTGCACAATGTTTCTTTGTGACATCTGCTTACTAAATTCACTTTCACTTGTTTAGCGACATTTGTTTCTACAAAACTAGTTTTCAGATAGTTTCAGAGAATGGATAATTTATAGTTTTAAATTATTTACATCTCAGAAATGCATTGTAAAGGTTTTTTTTTTTTTGTTTTGTTAGCCTCCTCACCTCAGTGTCTGTTAAAGAATCTAATGGCAAAGTAGACTTAATTCCATTGAGATCCATGGGAATTTTGAAATAATGAAAACTTTAATCTCATGGATACTAGTCTAATAGTATTTTGTCTTGTGTTTGTAGCTATGGTTTTGTTTATTTTTACAAGTGTGACTTATTAATCCACACGTGAAATCTGTTTATTTCCTTCTATCGAACATTTGCTGATCAATGTCTTTGAAGCAAATACTTAAGATAGAATTTGACTGTTCTTAGCATTGGGTTAATCATTTTATAGAGAAACAAGATTTGAATAATCTGTTGATTATCTATGTTCATCCTTCTTAGCCAGATTAATGTAAAGATTTAATGAGTGGAAAACTACCTCGTTATCCAATATGTATTTAAACAGTAGAATGAAAAGTAATTTTCTAAATTTGATTAAGATAAGAAATATTAGAGTAGGCATAATTTTCTTTCAGATTACAATATAAGATTAGAAACCTCAATTTAATCACACATTATCAGTCTTTTAAAATTTGCTAGAGCTTAGTTTTCTAAAATAATTTTTTTTGATTATATATAAATGTTCTATCCCTAATGTCAAGTATAATTTTCCTATAGCAAATGTAAAATTTTAAGGATACAAGTTTAGTATTTTGTTGGATAAATAGGTCTTGTAATGATCACTTAGATCACTTTTCATAAATGAACAGTTATATATGAATAAAGACAAAAAGGGGAAACTTTTTTTTACTGGCACATTTTGTCTCCTGAGGGACTTTAACTAAGTAAATATAAGGATTTAAAAAAGATAAATAATAATTACATTTTTTAAAAAAGTTTATTTATATATATATATATATAGTGTAACCCGGATATAAGAGAGATTTTCTCTGGTCCCAAATTAGAGCCATACTTACCTAAACAAAATAGACCAAACCCGGATATAAGAGAAACCCGGATATAAAAGACTTCTTCTCCGGTCCCGACAACTCTCTTATATCTGGGTTACACTGTATATATTAGGTTGGTGCAAAAATAATGACGTAATAATGTTGTTTTTTGACATTAATAAATACATCAAAAAATGACATTATTACGTCATTATTTTTGCACCAACCTAATATATATATATATATATATATATATATATATATATATAAAAAAAAAACTCCACATTTACTCACTTTTGTTTATTAGGCATTAAATTGCAGCATTTTTCATATTTTACCATTACTTACACAGGTTTAAGTTAAACTTTATATTTTAGATTGTTCTTAAATTTAAAACTTGAAAACTTAATATTTTTTATTTCTGTTTTTAGATACATGTTTTAAATAAAATCCTTATATTTACCTTGTGAAATCCTCAAGGGAAGAAACACATAAGTAAAGAAAGGTTTTCCTTTTGTCTTTATTCATACTGTCTTTTTATACATATATTTTATTTATATCTGAATTTTTATGCAGTTACACAAATGGACGGTCCATAACATTATGACCAGTGGCATGTAGCAAGAATAACTGCTGCTGTCTTGTAACTATAGTGCATGTCAGGATCAGAGTGATTATATGCAAGCCTTAAGTACTTGATTTTTATACTTTTTGTACAAGAATAACATAGAGATAAAAGTCAAATTGTTATGGCCAGAAGACTAGGTCAGAGCATTTCTGTGCTTAGATTAAATTGTGGTGAATACCGTTTGGTAGATGTCAATAAATATCACCAACTACTGATAAAGAATTGGGCTGTACAAGTTCATGATACAAGAAATAAACGGAGGTTTTTACATTAAGTATGAACCAACAGAAAGGCTTCTGTGGCACAAATTGTAGATAGCTTTAATCAAGAAGGAAGGAAGAAATGTATCATAGAACATCTATCTTGCATTTAAAACTGGATATATGGGAGTCACTCAGAGTACTCATGTAAACCTATGTTCATCACCAAACACATCTTCAGTATGAATATCTGTGGAAGAAATTCACTTCATCCAATGTCTTACTTTCTCCTGCAAGTAAATAGTGGGATATGTGTGCATCATTATTCTGAGGAAGTGATGTACTATACAATAACAACAAGCCAGTGGAGGCAATGTGATGATTGATTTGAGCAATGTCCTATTAAGTTGGTGCAAAAATAATATTTGGAAACTCTCCCTGAATTTAATCATTCATGTGGAAACTACTTTGTCATATACAACCCATCTCAACATTATTGAAGATCAGGTATATCCTTTAATGATGATAGTCTACTGCACTGGCATCTTTAACAGGACAATGCATGTTGCCTTGTTGTATGGAAATGGTTTCAGGGATATGAAGAAGCCTTCTATGTTGCCCGGCCACCAAACAAACTCTCCTGATCTCAGTCTCATTGAGTACTTATGAGATAGGTTATGCCAGTGTTTCCTCTGCAGAGGTTCCACCATGGAGAGCATCAATTAAAGATTTTCTGTTAACATCCTGGCACCAGACCCAGAGGGAACTTTTTGAGGATTTGTAGAGTTCATGCTTGATTGAGTAAGAGTTGCACCATTTGGAGGAGTTAAGTTAGGTAGTACCTTTCTTGAGTAAAATTATAATGGTTAGCTATTAAATATAAAAAGTAAAAAAATTTAATTCATTGTAGATTCGTAATTGAATACACTAAATTCAGTTGGGAAATTGTTATTAGCTTCTTTTGAGACAGTCCTAATTCTCCCATGCCTTAACTATAGTAATACAGCATGCCATGATGTCTAGATCCAGCTGCTGTGGAATGCTGCTACATTTTGATAAGAGAGAGTTAAAACAGCAGAAATTTCGCTTCTATTGTAACTATCTCACATTTACTATTGAATAAGGAGTATGTATTAAAATACTCCTTTTAATTTTTTTTCTTACAGGAGTCAAAATTTTGCAATTTTTTTTTTCTTCTCCATTATCAGATTATTACTTAAATTTAAAAATATTTTCCTCTTGTGATAAGATTTTTGTTGACAATTTTATAAAGGTCAACTGACTGAGTAATTGCGTATACCTGATAGACAGGATTTTAAATATGTATTGTGATTTACTATACAAGTTTTTGATCATCTAGTATTCATTACAGTAGAATTTATGTAACATCATTCTGTATTTCATTGTAATTTCTTAATTATGTTTATAGCTTTTTATCATAAGCTTTGACATATTCAGAAATAGCAGTGATGTAAATTTGAAGATATTCTTTTCTTTTTACTCATTTAGAGGTAAATGTTCAAACCATCCTCAGAAATTATGACAACTTTGTTGGTTCTTCAGCTTAAAAATGAATAAAAAGGTAATCTTGAAACTATAGAAGTTTAAATCACTGTAGTAGAACAATCTTAGCTAATTCAGGTATGCATTTTAAAATTATAGGCTGATTTTTTTTTTTTTTTTAAATATTAATGATTCAGTTCTGGAAATGGTGATTTTTTTTTTGATTTTTTCTTATACAAATGATTAACTTATATAAGTGATTAACCTAACTCTGGGTAAATAGTGGGACAGTGCATATCCTTGGGTGAGGAGAAGGGCAACTCTGAATTCAAAACCTGAGTGGTCGAGTGTTCAGTGAC
>OZ010571.1:98565578-98580578 GCA_963932145.1 Acanthosepion lycidas
GTCACTCAGGAGTTTGTTTTGATGTTCAACAACTTTTTTGTTGATAGCTTCAAAATGTTTGCTGAGGAGGCTGATGAGGCAATACTGTGATGGCTGCATTCATGTACATAGGGGTACACACTAGACATCTTTCATGGGGTTTGGGTAAAATTTCTTAAGGCAATGGTTAAACAGCTTCACCAAGATTGTAGACAGATCTATGTCAAGATTCTTGAGAACAATTACAGGGATTTTATCTAGACTACTAGTCTTCATAGTCAAGGCTTTTGATAAATCTGGAAACCTCCCCAAATTGATATCTCTATATCACAGATCTTGTGCTCCATGAGGTGGAGAAAGATGGTTTTTGTCATCTAACCTAGTTAGAGACAAAATTAATTGTAAAGAGCTTAGCCTTATCTGACAAGGATGAGATAACCTCAGGGCTATATATAATGGAAGGCACTAGTGGTTGGCCTATACTGAGTATTGTGTTTGCAATTTTCCAGAACTCGTAGAATCAAAGTTTTTTGTTCTCTGCTTTGGCTTGGATTGCTTTTTGCATTTTCCAGGATTCTTTTGTAGTGATTGCATGCAATTCTGAATGAGACAACAGTTCTGCTACATCATTCCCTCTGATGGAGGCGGTAGCAATGGTAGCATAGAAATTAGCACTGTATGGTCACTGAGAGCTTCACACATTAAGTGATCATCAGACCATAAATATAGTAAATTTTAAAATATTAATAATACAACAAATCATTAATGCTTAACAAAACACATAATCTAGTAAATTACTGGAGTTTAGTGCATTTAAAAGCTAGCAAATTTTTGTAAAGAAAATGCTTAAAAATAAAGCAACAATAGATTCAGCTGATACTGATGAGCAGTGCATCTGCAATACTTGAAGTAGGAAAGATAAGTCTTTTGAACTTTTCTTGTATATATATATATATATATATATATATATATATATATATGTGTGTGTGTGTGTCTATATGTGTACATGAAGTCTGATCGAAAAGTATAGGGACTGTTGCTATGGTAACAGACCTAAAGTATACAGAGTGAAGCTGCTTAGTACAGATTGATCCTGGACACTGTCATGCATGCATACTAAGTTAAACATTCTCGCTCACTTTTTGGAAGGAAAGTGTGTAGAGTATGGTCATCTCAACACACCATGGAGGCTCAGTCAGTGAGCATGGTTTGTGCAGCCGTTTTTGGCTTGGCACAACATTCCCCAGGTCCAACAACCACCATATCCTCCAGATCTTGCTCCTTGTGACTTTTCCTCTTTCCAAATATCAAGAACAAGATTTCAAGTCATTGAAGCAAACCAAGAGAATGTGATTAGGCAGCTGCTCACTATCCCCAAAAAGGAATGCTTACATCAATAGATACAATGCTAGATAAAATGTGTGGCTTCAGAAGGGTACTACTTCAAAGGAGATTAAATGCTGAATTGATATGTGTTATAGTTTTCTTTTTATAGCACTAGTTCTGGTACTTTTTGATCAAACCTCATATAAAGAATAGCATCTAACATCCTCATTATTTTTTCCAAGTATTTTTACTCTTTAATATTTAATTCTGACAAATACTCCTTTAAAAGTAAGGATATTCCCAATATTCCAGTGAAAGAATCCTGTTTTTTTTAATGATTTTTTAGATTTAATGTGTTCGTTTGTAAAAAAAACTGAAAGAAAATTCAGATAGAAAAAGTTTTTCAGTCTGTCAAGTGTTTAAAAAACAGTCATTTTCTTTTTCTGTAATACAATATAAATTTTCCAAAAAATATATTATAATAATCAAAATTGAATTGCAAAATTCAGCTAAAATTTTCCTTCAAGAGCCCTTTATATACTCTTATGTATTTAGGGCTACAAATTATTTGTATAAATTACTGAAATAATTTTACCATCTAAGATAAGTGTTCTCAAAAAATTCTTATCTTTTTTTTAATGTATATTTAAGGTTTATAATCTAGTTGTTTTTTTTTTCTTTACTATTATCTAAGGTTTATTAGTATTTTATTTGCTCTGAATCTTTCAAGAATTTTTATAGATGACTATTTTTTTTTCATATTCTTGTACAGAATACTAACATGTATCTTGCCATGTAAACTAAGGACCAGCTGGGCAAAATAAACTCATAGTAAATAATGAAATTCAATAGATGATACTCTCATGTTTTTGATGATATACTCATGTAAATATCAATACTGAGGGTAACATGTACTTACGATTAATTCTATTTTTCGCTTTCTCACTCTTTATTTTTTGCTAGATTTATTGTTGATATTGCCATGTGCTCCTATCTTGCTCTTCTATCCAATTAACTTATTTGGTTACTAACTAAACTGTGTGCTAGTAGTTTAACTAGTTGTGATGGGGTTAGTGATAACAGTACATAAGCAAGGAGCACTGTATGTATATTAATGTGGTTGTTTTTCATCTGCTGCCATGTTACAACTACTACTACTACTGTTTGGCTGAAGTCCCATTTGCTTTGCCATTTAGGTGATGGCATACTACTGGTTTGTTGGTAATGGTATGGCATGGCATAGAGCAAGCTAGGCAACTCAGTAGTGCAGTAGAAGAGATTATTCTGAGAGCCTGATATCAGCAGTAGCAGAAAGAGCAGCAGCAGTTGCTTTTCTCTCTTATAGCACCAGTTGTGAGCACACTTTCTGGTTTGCCAGAGTGAGTGAGCAAGAGAGAGAGAGAGAGATACATAGGCCCAGCAGTGACAGGAAAGGAAGATATTAGTGGAACAGACATCAACCTGTCATAATGTCAAAACCAAGCTCTCACCACTCCATCCTGTCCTGCTTATTTCGTTTACATTATTAACATGTTAAAGAAGGTGGGATTATCAAGATAAGCCACTAATACAACTACTATTACTTACAATACAATAATATATAATATCCATTCTGATGGTAGCCAGACACTTGGGAGTTTGATGATGAAAATCTAAGGTATGTACTTTATTATTTTTTTTTTCATTTATTACTTAATCCTTATGTTTTTATTGTTATAACATCGTGCACTTGTTGAGGAGGTTGTTGATTTTATAAATATCTTTTTTTTTATCAAGAAAAATATGCCAGTTTCTACAGAACCCCTTTTGTGAACAATAAATAGTTTAGTGGGTGGGGAAAATATGGATTCTTATTTGTTTTTTCTTCCTCTCCTGCTTCTTTTTTTCTTTCATTCTTTTGTTAAAATATCTATTTTTATTTTATTTTATTTATTCTTTAGTTTATTTAGACCTTAAAACAGTCTTTATTACTACTTAAAGAATTTAATTCTCAAAAGCAGTCGCTGTTTGACTTCATTAGGTTGTCAGTAGATTTTTTTTTTCTTTTTCAATTTAAAAAAGAAAAAAACTGCCTCATGTTTTCGTCTATTGTTGCTCCATGTGTGAATTGTCTGTTTGCAGCAAAGCTTGGCCCACCTCTGTCAGATTTGTTCCCTTTGTCTGTGCCTGGTGACTCTATTATCCCTTATCAGCAAACTCTTGTGTACAGAATTAAAAGAAACGAAAACAATATGCATAACACTGTTGGACATAGTACAACACTGGTCACATTTCGCTAGGCTCCTCTGCCTGTTTCAATCTGTCACTGTCTATACTTTAACATTTTAAAAAATGTAAAAGTTTGCAATTTTTTTCCCACCCCCACCTACCCATTGCTTTCTCGCTCTCTCACTTTAAACAATGTTGGTAATATAGACGGCTTAGAAACCCTCAATAAAATAACAGCAGCTGTTGTTTATCTGTAGATGTTGCCATGTGCACTTTAAGACTTGTCTGAATGTATGCATTAAAAAAGAATAAACAAAACCTAATGCATTATTCTTTAAGATCTATCTTGTTGGATATAATTCCTTACAATGTTCTCATTACAAATCTTTCTTCCTGTTAGGTATGTAATCATATTCAATGAATACATGTGATATTTTCTGTTGTGCATGCAGAGCTTTGGATATTGATAACACTGGCTTTTTATTTATAACAAAAAAAGTTGATCAGTGTTATATGGTAGAAATTCAAAATAGTCTATCAATGAATGATTGGCTTGGCATGGTTTCCAATTTGTATGTTTAGTTTTCTGTTTATTGAAATGAAGTGGAATCGAAAATCTCTTCTTCGGGATTCAGATTATTAAATCAGATTTGGTTTGTGTCTAAGTTAATCAAGTTTTGGCTCTGTTGATGTTTATGTTCATTTTGTTACATATCAGGTCACTATTTTTAAATGTTTTTTTTTTTTTACTTGAATTCTTTATTGTTGCACATTTTACTCTTCAGAAATATATTCAGTGAATATCTCGGTTAATGAACCTTTATAAGCGTATAAATTACATTTCAAAGTATATAATGATTTGTCTATGAAATGATGTAAAGGTTTACGTTCAAACCAATTTACAAGTCCTTTTGTGAATGTATTCTTAAAATGAATGTTGCTATAAATAATACTGTATGTATGCATATACTAATAAACAGATTTGAATACATTAAAATAAATGCTTAAATACTAGTGTTCAAATATATATATATATATATATATATATATAATGTGCGTGTATGTTTCATCGCATAATAACTTTATTAAACTAATCACTACAGGATTTAAATTTCTTTGCCGTAGATACTAATATATTAGAAAGACTACATAATGTTCTTTGTTTGCAGTAAGGAATTTTAGGTTTGCATTTAAAGCCAAGGCAAAGTCATTTTGTTGAATTTAAATTATTGATAAAACACATAATCTGGAATGAAAATTATTTCTTTGCATGAAATATTGCTTTTAACTTCTTTTAGAAAATGAACTCTGCTCGTTTGAACTTAGTAATGTGGCATTATTAATCAAAGTAGATAAGTCACTAAATAGACATTGAGATTCTAGTTACTGTATCTGTTAGTATGGTAAGTTAATGGAAGACAACTGATTAACATTCTTTACTGGGTTGACAAAGTTTATCTTTCATCTGAAAGATAACTTATTAAAATTCCAATGTTAAGCATTTTTATTAAGGCTTACTGGTCACGATTCTGTCAAATCATGGAGGATTTGTTTTAACTTTGCACAAAAGTTGCTTATATAAAAATTTTACCAGTTCTTTTGGAGAGTAAAGTATCCCTGGGTTTGAGCCTTAATAAAGAAATAGGTTGACTTTACTACTGATGGTTTCCTGACTGTATAATAGTTAAATATAGTAATATAACAGTTAATAATAGTAATATAATAGTTAATTCTTAATAAGTATATGTTAGCAATAACATTGAATTCAAAATATATATCTAATTTCTTTTATTAACATTACAGTGGCAGTAATTTGTAAGTTTTATCATGTATCACACCTGCTGGGGTTTATTATGAAAGTACACAGTGTATCACATACACTTAGTGTGTTCATTGAATATAGCCAAGTACAATAACTGACGAGGTGGTAGCAGTTTTGATTTTTTTTCTTTCTGTACATTTCAGAGATTGCACGGTACTAAATATTTAAAGTACTTTTCTGTATCAAGTTTTGACTATCTTTAGATGAAAGATAAACTCATGAAAAATTAATGATGACTGAAATATGAACAACTTATAGCTAACATTTTCACTTATCAGATACTTAATACTGAACTGAATTAAAGTATTATTGCAGTATTTGAAAATCACTTCTTTTTTTTAATTCAGTTTTACTTTTACTCTTTGTTTCTTTTAATGTGTCTGCTAAATTTGTATCACTTAGTTGGGTTTCCCCAAAATTCTGATAGGCTTAGGGGACCTGAATCCTTTGTGTTACCCCCCCCCACCACATCATCACCATTCTTAGTTTCTCCTTGATCAGGTTAGTAGAAAATCAACTCTGATAGACACAAAACAAATACTCAGCCTATTGAAATAAGATAAATATAATCTTAATCTGAGACTATCATTACACTAAACTGTATTCCTAAAGATTACTGTAATTATAAATCACCAGATGACAAAGTTGGAAATCTTACAAATAACTTTAGATTAAAAAAAAGGCTTAGTTCAATGTTTAAATTGTCTCCATCATTCTGGCAGAGAATGATAGATTAATCAGCAAGTTTTTGATCGTTCCTTCAGGGTGGTAGGTGAGGGTCCACTTTTTAATACAAAGAAAATTTAAAAAAATTTAAAAGATAGTCTGGGATTTTTAAAATCAGCACTATTTCTTTATTTTTAGAAGAAGCACTGTCAGCCACCATCGTTTGTCGTCGTCATCATCATCATTATTATTATAACAGCAACAACAACAGGTAGTACTCATGAAAATTTCAGTTTTCCTATTTAAATTTTGTAATGAATCAATTCTTAAGTTAAGGTCCTTGTGAGTTTCATGACTATAAATTACCCATGGAAATTCTCTTATTGCGTCATTAAATATATGAACTTAACAACATTAACAAAATATTGCAATAGCAATCAAAGGCATGAATGCCCTATGTCGATTTGAAATCCTTTCATTTGTCCTTTCTTGCTTATTGAAATAGTGTCTAGTTAAATAAACAAGAAGTGGTAAATAAAAAGATTTAAAAATTGACAAGGTTTTCCATTTCACTGAATAAGACATTAAATACATGAGAGCCTTATCGCCTCCTCTATCTTTCTTTCTTATTATTATGTTTTGTTTTTTCTTTTTCTTAACTAAAACCAAACAGCCTCATTCATTTAACTTTTTCTTCCATATTTCCTCACAACCAAAATGGAATGGTCTATTATTTATCTGAGGTAATGGCAGGATGTAACTTACTAACTAATGAAGAAACTTCAGAATTATAATATGGTGGTGATAATAGTAATAATATTTGTGACTAGTATTTATAATGAATTACTAGTAATAAGATTAATAATAGTAAAAAATTATTATTAATAAGAATTTATGGCTGTGGTAATGCTTCATCTAAAAATAAATAAAAATACTATTGCTTTTACCAATACTACTAGTGCAAAAACAATGACAAATATGACATTGAGAGAGATCAGGGAAAAGTGAAGGGTATGTTTAAAAGATTAGATCTGAGATTCTGCCAACTGTAGGGTAAATATTACTTAAAATGTACAGATGACAACAAATTATGTTCATATATATATATATATATATATATGTATGAATGATTAAAATGAAAGGTGGTCCACATGTGCTTCTCATAATATGTAGATTTAATAGGCTGGTTAATTAAATTTGAAGAATAAAAAGACAACAAAATGATAACAATATTGGCAATAAGATTGATGATATTTCTTATATATTAGTAAATTCAGACTTTAAAATCTTTCTCTTTGTGCTTCAGTTTAGTCAAAAGGCCTACTAATATATAATAAATATCAACAATCTTATTGCCAATATTGTTATCATTTTGTTTCTCAAATTTATTTAACCAGCCTATTAAATATATATATATATATATATATATATATATATATATATATATATATATATATATATAATCTGTGTGTGTGTGTGTGAAAAGTGTGTGTATATAAATATATATATTATATGCGCGGTACTTATTAGAAAGCGCTCAATATCAGAGATAGAGCTAACATGTAACAAACTCACATCAATCCATATATATATATATATATATATGCACATATATATATATGCACATATATAGTGGACAGATGATTTTATTTAGATTTTATATACTGCAAAAGATCAGTAATAAGATTTTATTTGATATGTGTCCCAATATGCAAGTTACAAATTGGAGGTACTAAAATCAAACATTTAAACATCCGGGAAGTGTTTTAAGTGAGGATGGAAACTGTGACACTGAAATCCGAAGACACATAGTGAAAGCGGCCTTCCAAAAGTTAAGCAAAGTATTAAGTAATAGAAAAATTTCTGAAAAGAGTACTGAACTGTTATTTAATATCTGAATGCTGCATAATCTCCTCACAGATGAAGATGAGACTTGAAGTAAAGAAATCTGGTACTAAAGAAGCATGCTGAGAATAGCATAGATTGAACATGTGAGCTGTGACAAAATTTTTGAGAAAATAGAAAAAAAAAAAGAACACTTATACTTAATATGAGAAAGAGACGATTGAAATTTCCTGAGTACATAATGAGGAAAGAAGGCTTGGAAAATTTGTTGCTCACAGAACAGATTGAAGTCAAGAGGGATAGAGGAAAACTAATGCATAACCTACCTAATGAATTTTAGTAAATTGATGGCAGAGTAATGTTTAGGATAACATAAGAAAAAGAAAAAAATTATTAATAGGCTATAATTGAGTGAAAATTGGGGAGAGCTATGATTGGCAACATTATGAAGGAACATGACACATAGAAAAAGAAAAACTTATTACATTAGTTTTTAATGCTAGTGTCTTAGATTAATTATATTTTTATAATTTACTGCTTCCAGATTGTGTACAATGCTGATTTGCTATCAAGGAAATAATAAATTATTTATCTGAGTAGCCTATGCTTATAAATATTTCAAAAGACAGAAAAGATTCTTATTACAAAAGAGAGATTCTTCTACGTAAAGGAGATTTTTATTACAAAAGAGAGATTCTTCTACTCAGATTCTTATTACAAAAGAGAGGTTCTTCTACTCAGAGGAGATTCTTATTAATAAAGAGGGGTTCTTCTACACAGAATAGATTCTTATTACAAAAAAGAGATTCTTCTTCTCAGAAGAGATTCTTAATTCTGTAACTCATTTAACTTGAAAAAGTAACAAAACAAACCTCAAATTTTTCATTTATCATGAATTGGTAAGTAATTTATTTTGGCCTCTAAATACTAAATGTTAAGAGTATTAGATGACTCACAAAAATCAAGCCTGTTTGGCCTACTTTGTAGTCTCTCTCTCTCTCTTTCTCATTCATGGGAATATAGATTGGTATATATTCCTCCAGTTTGTCTTTTCTTCTGTCTATGGGCAAATCTTGTTTATTAGCAATGTAAAATTGGATATTTTACTTTACTTTGAAAGACAGATATTTACATTTAAAAATAAATTTTAATAAAAATTGACTAATGAACAACATTGTTCATGTTAAAATAATTTTGCTCACTTGTACCATGCTAAAGAAAATGTTAAGATTATTAATGTTATTAACAGGGGCCTATTCATATTATTCTGATTGCTAACAAAAACAAGTGCTACATTTCTTTTTGAGATATTTTTATTTAAAGATTTTGTATTTTCTATTCATTTTGGCATCATTGATTTTTAGACAAAAAAATTTATTATAAAGAAGAAATTTATCAATTTGAACTTTTAAGGCTGTACAGTTATAACATTATCTTTTAAAATTCAGTAACTTTTATTTACAATAATTTGATAGTGTAAAGATATTTTCAAAAGAAAACTATTTTTTTTTTCAGCTTAGCCTGAAAACCTCTTAGATTTTTAATAGTTTTTCATTGAACTGTTACTATTGTTGCTTTTCCAGGAATAATTTGAAGAATATATAATCTACACATATTTTGTTTTCTAAAGAGAATTCATAAAACTTATGAATTTATATATTTCTTGTAACTGGTAAATTCTTATATGAATTTATATTATCTCTTGTTCCCTCTGTCTTTTCTACAAATATTTTCATGGCAACTGCTTTAATGAGCTTTTTTTCATGGTGCCACAACTACATAACTTTAAGTGTGCTATTAGATTGGCAACTAGGCCTCTCCATTTTACAGTTGAACTAGCTAGATGCAACTGCCACTTCTACTCTAACAGTTTGTTTTCTCACACTTCTCACCTGTGGAACTCCCGATTTCTTGCTTCCCTGATAACTACAATCTTAAAAAATTTAAATGCAAAATCAATCCTCATCTTCTGTCTTCTTGAAACCTGTTCTTTTTTTTTTGTTCTTTTCTCAATCTTCCCCATTATCAGTCTTCTCATTTTCTTTCACTTTCACTCCTTGTAACTCCCTGCATTCTAAACAATTTTTATTACCTTGCTTGGGGTGAAACAATTTTTTTTTTAAATTTAAAAACTGGTGAAAAGGTTATAGTTTAATTTAATAATACATGAGACCAGATATTTGGTTGTTTGTATACTATTAAATAGTCTTGTTTTGTACAGACAATTGCTAGTAGAGACTAGATGCAAAAGAAATACACAAAATTAAAACTGAATAAAAACCTCATAAAATTTGCATAGCAATGGTTGTTTCAAACACACAAACTTAGAAATTTTCTCAAATTTTTAATGGCATTTAACTGCACTTAAACGAGCCTTGTTTACCACTTCATTTTGTCCATTCAGCCATTAGTGTGAATAGAACTTGTTTTCTGTGAGAAATGCTAGACACAGTTGCAAATGAATTGCTAACAGACTGGATATTTTCATACATATTAAGTTGCAAGAAAATTGACATTTAAAGGCTACTCAAAATGGTTGTCAAACTTGATGCTAAGTCACTTTCTATAAAAAGAATTTATATTTAATAGCAATACCCATGAAAATTTCACTTTTTTGAGAAAATCTTCTAATGAATCATAATTTATAGGTCAATGATTGAATAAGTTCCTTGCAAGTTCCATGACTATTAAAAAACAACTGGAAATTCCCCTGTTGCATTGTTAAATATTTGAGCTTAACAACTTTAACTAATACTTGCAATAATAATCATGAGCATGAATGTAGGTCATTAAAGAAGTAAGAGGGTACAAATGAAAATATTCAAAATTGACAAGGTTTTCCATTTCACTGTAGCAGATGTTAAACACATGAGAGCATTATTGCCACCTCTATCTTCCCTTTCTTTCTTATTGTACATGCAGTGTCTCTGCTATGTGTTTTTCTTCCATCTTTCCTCACAATCAAAACAGAATGTTCTTGATCCATTTATCTGGGGTAATGGCAGAGTGAAATGCATGTGCTTAAACTAAATAACAAAATGTACAAGCAAAATTATAATGATTTTCAAATAAATAAGAGGAACTAGTTCATTATTATATCATCTCTCTCTAATTTTTTTTCATCTGAACCATAACAGACTTTCCAAAAGAAACTTTTTTCAAAGACATATATAAAATAATGATACCTATAAAATAAGTTTTTATAAAAGCATTAAAATAAAAAAATAATTAATTTGTTTTTTTAATGGTTAATAGTAATCTTTTCATTTCCTCTTTCAATGTAGACATAATTTTATTTACAGCTCTTGTAACTGATTAATTAAATAACTTCAGTTTGGGATCATAATTGTCGTAAACTCCTATGATCCTTCTGTTAGCTGCACAGTATATACTTTGCCAGGGCTACATACAGCTTTGAATTCAGAGTTGTCCTTCTTCTACACTGGTTGCAAACTAAGGCTGAGGAGCCCAGCCTGCTAACTCCACATTATCAAAGTTGAAAATTGGACAGGAAATTACCTTATTCTTCCAATTAAAGCATTTTTACAGTATTACACTAACAAAATTCACAGTGCAATTTGACTTTTTTCTATATTACAAAAAGATACAAACAGAAATCAAATCATCTTATTTTACAAGGTATTAAGTGTTTGTTATTTTATCTGTATCTTTGTTATGAGTTACCTTCCTTGCACTGGTGATTTATTTATATATCTGATATATTTTATTTATTTCTTGCATTTTTATTTTAATGCCACTTCATATTTGCTGCAATCTTAAACTATTGATATCAGAAAAATAAAGAGCAGATTCAAAAGAGGATCAGGTTTTACTTTTAATGTGAACATTATCTTGTGATATGTTTGCATCTTTTGTAAATTATGATAATAAAATTGATATAAGTATAATTTTTTTTTAAGTTCTTTACTTGCCCAGAGAACAGTTAGTAGAAAAAAATATAAAATTTAATGGAAAAAGATAGTGGTAAGTTTACCTTTCATAAAAGGTGAAAACTAATGGAGCTAAACCTTGATGGAACACTTTTAGTCCAGATGACAACATAGTTCTCTGATAACACATCATTTATTTCTAGATATGACACAATGTTAAACATGCTTTGCTCTTTGCTTGTTTCAGACAACTCTTTGCAATAACAAAGGCTTTCTTGGATCTCTTCTTCACCTGCTCATGTCACAAAAGTTTTGTTGGTGAAATCATTTGAATTTTCAATAAAGAACCTGTTCTTTTTCAGTTTATTGCATAGAGCTTTTTTCAGCATTCAGAGACATGACATTGATATCTCAACCTGTATTGTTTCATCACAGAAAAATTTTTCTAATCAGCATTTTGTTCATCATAATTTTATATACTGATATTATTAAGCATTTTTCATCCACAAGTGCAATAAGTTTTCCTATCAGGGAACTTGCTTCTTGAGACTTTTTCACTATTAGCAACTTGGCTCATGAAAGATTTACTCTGTAATTTAAAAAAAAAAATTCCAACAGGTTTTTTCAAATCAGTTACATTTTACTTTATATATATAGCAATGTCTTTACAAATCAGTTGTAAAGACATTGCTACATTAGTGAGTAAGAACAACTTTGATTATCAGTCCATGGAAAACATATATAGACAAGTAGATTTTTTTATAAAGCCATATTTTTTGTTATATATCACAACATTCTGATTTTTCATCAATATCATTAAGTGTCCACGTGTGGAGGGCTTTGTATCCATGTGGATACTAACCCTCCACATTAGCACACTAAAATAGTGAAGTTTATAACATTTGTGAAAACAAAGAATTCAGACTCTAATGTTTTTTAATTGGTAGAAATTCTGCTCCTTCTAGCATCATATGTTATCAGGATAGTTGATCATTACCCACTATATAAAATCTGTAAATCAAGCAAAAGTCAGATGTGTTTTTCCTGTATACTCCTGCCTCAATAGTAAGGCTGATTAATCTGACCCTGTCAGAATGGCAGCTGATGTCCAAACTAACCTCGGGTCTGTCATTAACTGGAGCAAAAGATAGCTTGTTAATTTTAACGCCTCCAAAACTAAACTTCTCTTCATTAATGAGACCCCTCTTTGCCTTCTCTCAGCATGGCTAATGCTAACCTCCAGGAAAGTGACTTGTTGCACCTTTTTGGGCAAAAGTTCTCAGCTGACATAAAGTGGAAAGACTATATTGAATCTATTGCTAGGTCAGCTGTTAAGTAAGTCAATGCAAAACAATTTTTCTCTCCAGAATTGATCTTACATCTCTCTAAGTCTACCATTCATCCATGCCTAGAATATTGCTTCCACATATGGTCTGGTGCCCCTGCTATTTATCTTGAGCTCCTTGATAAAATTCAAAGAAGAATAAGCAATATTATTGGTCCTGATCTGGTAGCTCAACTTCAGCCACTTTCTCACTGCCTTAAGGTTGCTTCTTTGTGTCTTTTCTATAAATACTTTCATGGTAATTGTTCAGATGAGCTTTTCACTATGGTACCTAGACTTTATGAATTTAAGCACAGTCCTAGAGAGGCATTGAGATCTCATCAATTTACCATTGAGCTGTAAGTTCTATGTTAACAGATTCTTTTCTCACATTTATCACCTCCATGCTCCATGCTTTCCAGCCAACTTTAATCTGCAAAAATTTAAATGCAATGTCAATTGCTATCTACTGTCCTCCTGATTACTCTTTTCTCTTTCTGCTCATTATTAATGTTTCTGTTCCTAATTATTCCACACCTTGTAACCACTTCTGTTTTAGTGGCTTTACTGTCTTACATGGGATTATACTGATTAAAAAAATATATGCAACAAACTCTTGCAAAACTGATTCTAGACATCATTTGAAATAGAGAAATTTCCAATTAGCTCTTAGATGACTCCATTCTGGACAAAATCCGCCTATGAATAGTAATGGATTATCTCTGTGTGTATCACCTGTTGGCGTGTGTGTGTTTTCCAAAATGTATTTCTGATGTTTATTAATAGCTTCAGTTTGTAATACTTCCAAATTTAATATTAAAAAACTGAGTTCTCCTGTGAAAACCTGACCTGGTTCTATTATCTTATCTACAGAAAGAATATCAGGCTGTTTTTGAGATGAGTTATAGAAAATTGAAAGAAGTATAGCTATATGCAACTAATATAATGTTTGTTTCTTTTTAACCAAAGTAATATTCTTTTTTCCTGAATTCACAAAGCTGAATGAAGTTTTTTGTTACCATTCTGTTTGCAGCAAAAGAAAAATGCTGATGCTGGCATTATTTTTTCTCTTTCATTTTGCATCTTCCAATAATACAACACAATATCAGGTGTCAGTTGTATGAAAGGCAATGAAAAGTTGCTCTTGAAACATTTGATGTTGCATGATTCCTGCAATATTAATCTCTTTCCCCAAGAGTAAATATAAACATCATCTTCATTGGATAACTTGTTCTATATTCCCTGATTTGATGAAATTACTAAAGAGCAGTCTTTCTATTCATTTGTTATGATTTTGAGATTTTTCATAATACTGAAATTATATATAGTATGTACTGTATGTGTGTATGAAATGTTTGTCACTGCAAAGTGTGTAAGTCTTGTTAAGAAAAAAGTCTAAGTTTAAAGAAATCTAGGCTATGCTTATGTCTTGGCAAGCACTTATCTTTAGAGATAGGTTGGCTGATCTCTTAGACTTTTAGCTGGATAAAAAAAACAAAAAAAAACCTATGTTAGTATTAAATTGTTCAGTTCATTATTTTATTGCCATGCCAGCAGCTGCTATTTTGTTTACGATTCAGAATTTATTTACTGTGGAAGGAGTTGAAAACTTTCAAGAATCTTTAGTAGATCTTAATTTTGTTAGAGCTGCTTTTAACAGAAAGATATGAATGCAAAGGAAACTTGTTCATTTGTAGCTATTTTCTTAGATGTAAAAAATGCTTCCTCAAGATCATATATAATTTTAGGTATTTACATTATTTACAATGTTCAGACTGTTATGCTCATCTTTATTAGTCATATTCACAGCGTTTCGGTCATTGTATGCTCCAGTCTTCTTCAGATGATATACGTTTGAATTTCAAACTGAAACCTTTTAGTCTATGGGGGGTGGATTATTCTCATTCCACATGCCATGCCATTTTTGGATATCTCAGTTT